>CP119855.1:0-345217 GCA_033953505.1 Leishmania tarentolae | reverse complement strand
TCGAGGTGGCTGCGCCGCCGCCCTGTGCGTTTCGCGCGTGGCCCCCCGCCCCTGCTCGGGCCCCGCGACGTGGGAGCGTCTTCCTCGGGCCCGTGTAGCCGCGCACGGTGGCGGCGAGCGGTCACGGCGTGGCGGGTGGCCGTGCCTGTGGCTGCGTGGTGTCGTGTCGATGTGCTCCCCCTCTGCTGCCGGCGCTCTGCCTGCTTCGCGTCGCGCGGTGCCCCCTCCGGCCACGCTGACGGCAGAGGTTGCCGTCGGCAGCACGGCGCCGTTGGCCTGGAGGCGGAAGAGACGCAGCGGGTGTGGGAGTCGGACTGCGCGGCGACTTGCGTCGCCTGCTTGCTGTGTGTGCGTGTGTGTGTGTGTGTGTGCGTGTGTGACGATGCGCACCCGGTGTGCCGGATGACCCGTGTCGATGTGTGCGGGGCGCGCCCGACCGACAGCAAAGACCCGTAGGCTGAACGCCGGGACCACCAGGTTTGCGCGCTGCTGCGCGTGAGTGTGCGTGCGTGGAACTGGGGTCCGCGGCGACGTAGCTCTTAATGCCTGCATTGCCGCAGCACAGCTGTGACGGTGGCCTCCCGTGCTGCCCGCTGTCCGTGGCGAATGCGCTTCATGCCTCCCTCCAGCTCCTCCCTCCCGCTCTCCCCCACGTCTCTCGTTGTGCGCCCTCCCCGCTTGCCTTCTACCTGAGAGCAGCCCAAAGAGCAGCGTCTGTGTGCCTCTCGTCTTCCGCTTTACTCCCGCGAGCTCCCCTTGCGCTCTCTCTGCTGTCCGCTGCAGCGCCCCCCCCCTCCCCCCTTCCCACACACACGCACACAGACACACACACACAGCCGGCTGCACAGCTGCCGAGTGCCCTCGCCGGCCACTCCGCTCTGCGATCTCGTGAGCGCTCCTGCCCGTGCCTGCGGTGCGGCGCGGCGTGCCCACGCGGGAATGGGCAACAGTCAGTCCTCGGTGCCCGTGGAGGGCGAAGGGCACCCTGATGTGTTTTACCGCGGCGTGACTGCCGCGCGTGACGGCCGCTACACCGTGTCGGAGGTGTACTTTGTGCAGGCGCTGACCGAGCACCCCGGGAGGAGCTTCTGGGAAACGCTCACAAGCGCGGTGCTGCTGAAGGAGCGCCGCGCCGGCCTCGAAGGCGGCGGGGCGTCGCTGCCGAAGGACGGTGTGCAGGACGAGGCTGACGCAGGCGCGAGCGTTGACGCGCCCAGCGGCGGGCGCAGCGATGCGCCGCCAAAGACCGTGCTTGGCGGTGGCGTGACGGACAACGCACCCGCCCTCGCCACCGGTGAGAACACCCAGCTCGGGGGCGGGCGGGACGAGCTGGCGGGCAGCGGTGACAGGGGCGATGGCGGCGGCTCTGCAGAGCAGACGAATGCGGCTGGGAACGGTGCGCAGTCCGTGTACGATACCAAGGTCGTGGACGTCTTCCTGCCGCTTGACGAGGACCTGACTGACATCATGGACTACTATCGGTTGATCGCTGATATTGGGCACACATACCTACAGCTGATTCCCTCCACAGAGAACGTGGAGAAGGTCACTGGGCTGGCGGCGCGCTACTGCGTCTTCACCATCACCCACACCCAGATCCTGCTGCACTGCCTGAAGCTGTGGAAGGAGGCCAAGCTCGGCGACGGTGGTGGCTTCATTGACTACGCGAAGGTGCGGAGCCTGAAGATCGGCTCGGGCGTCACGAAGCGGGCCGACCCGCTGAACGCTGACTCGCACAGCAGCAAGCAGCGGAAGCAGAAGTGGCGCACGATCGATCGCACGGCGTCGCTGCTTTTCACTCTGCAGCTGCTGGAGGCGAACTGCCGCTACTACTGTCTTGTCTTCCTTGTCAACTACTGTGCGCTCTTGCTGCGGAGCTCGAGTCGGCTGAAAGACCAGAGGAAGGCAGACCACGTTCACGCCAACCTTGTGGAGCATCTGGACATGGTGGCCGGATGGTCGTGGACCTTGCGGAGGAGTACCCGAACGAGTACCTGAGTCGGCTTGTCATGGCGAGTCTGCCGAAGCCGTCGAACGCGGACCGCGAGTGTCTGAGCTCGGTGGGTGCGAGCTCCCACATGAGTAGCCAGAAGGTTCTCTCCTTTGGCAACGATCAGCACCGCCACCTGTACGCCGCCGGCTACCCGTGGTCACCCACGCAGTCTGCGCTGGTTCCCCTGATGCTGGCTCGCAATGCTCGCCTGACGGTGCAGGAGAACGTGGGCCGTCATTCCCAAGTGCAGATACGCTCGCCTGCAGAGCGGATGAGCTATCACTACACAAAGTGGAATTTCGCTACTGGACTTGTGATCTTGCCAGGGTGCAGCCTGTACATGCTGAAGAGGTCGATCCCCGGATTTGTGCCTGGTAAGAGCACTTTTGCCCACTATGCTGCCATGGCGGAGCACGAGGAGTTTCGGTTGCCTGGAGGGGAGGGTGAAGCAGACTTGCGTGGTGGCAGTGTGTCTGTGCGAGTACCAGGGGACGGCAGTGCCGGAGCTCCCCACACCCCCGAGAATACCGGGTCAGCGAAGGGCATTGCTGATGCTGAGAAGCGAGACGCTGCGATGAAGAAGTGCGAGGAGAAGCTCATCAAGAAACGGCGTAACATCAACACGGACCTCAACCTCAGCGATGAGCGCACGTGCGTAGCGCTTTGCCTGGAGGAGGCGTGCGCCGTTGCCCTTCCCGCACTGCTTCTGTCAGGCACTTTAGGCAAGAGTACTAGTCAGGTAGAAAAGAGAAGGTTTTTGAGAGATTCTGTTGCCTTCGTGACGGGAATGTACGGCCCTGATTCCAGCGAGTGGCACATCATGACATCCATCTTGCGCAGGCATTTGGGTGTGTGAGGGGAGCGTGCTTCCCTTCCTGCGCCCTTTCCCCGATGCACGTTACAACGCTATGCGTGTGTGTTGGTGTTGCGTCGCTGATACGTTTGTCGCATGCGCCTCTAGGTGACCGCACGCAGTGAGAGTGTGCGAGCGGTTTGTGGATGTCGCGTGCTGCGGACGTTGTGCTGAGGCCGCTCACCGCTGTTAGTTTGTCGGGCTTTGTGCGCGCGTCGCATGCTGTCCCTCCCTGTCCTGGGGGCTGTGAGCCGCTGCTGTGCCCAGCAGCAGTGCTCACCCCGCTTTATCTTTTTCTTCTCTGTCTTGTTCCTCTCCGTCCCTCGCCCGTTGAGCGTGCGCGCCTGCTCGCGTGTGCGGGAACACTTCCAGTGGTGCCCCCCTGAGGCGCGTCGGGTGCGCTGGCCCTCGTGTGGCCCACTGGCTGGCTTGTCTCGGGATGCCGACTAGGCTGTGGTGGCAGCGGTACCGCGTGTGCGCTCTGTGCGGATGGCGTGTGCACGCGGCCTTGTCTCTTGGCGCTGGCTGCGGACTGCTGGTGTGTGCTGCGGGGGCAGGCGCCGCGCTGCGCCGGAGGGGCTCGCCCGCACGGCGGTGCGTGCGTCTGTGCCTGCACACGCGCGCAGGTCATGGAGGGCTGCCTGGGGGACGCGAGAGGCCCATGCCGGTGCGTCCTTCGCTCGTGTGCGGTGCGCATGCCGGGAGTGGACGAGACGAGGCTGCGGGCCGGTTGGCCGCGCCCGACGACCGGCAACCCGTCCTTGAGGACCACCGCCCAACCGTATGCCCGCGTGTGTAGGCGCGCACCATGAGTAGCTGTATCGTGTTGAGCGGCTCGTCAGACAGCGGCGGATGTATGTATATGTGTGGATAGAGATGTTTCTCCTCTCACTTATCTTACGATCGATTCTGTTTGTGGAACTGTGTATGTGGAGGAGCGCAGCAGCCGTGTCGGGCCCCTGCGCCCATGACTGGAGGCGAAGGAGGCTGAGTGTGTGAGCGTGCTTCGCAAGTGGGTGGTGCTCATGGCGCACCTTCAGCATCACCTGTCTCCTGCATGGTGCGCAACCTTCACAAGTTGTGAATACGTGTGTTTTCGTTTTTGACGCCAAGTGAGGGCGACAGTATTTTTCTCGATGGGATCGTGGAAGTCTCTTAAAACGCCGCCTGATGCCTCTGCGGTGTCTTTCTTTGCCTGTGGCCTCACTTTGACGCTCGTCGTTGTCTAGCTTCCTGTATCAATCTATGTACCGTTGTTTTTTCTCTTCTGGTGCGTATGCACCACCACTGTTGTATCGCTTTTCTTTCCCCGCATATCGTTCTTTCAGATCTTGTTCCCAGCTTTTTTTTCACGTCCTCACTTGGGACTGGTGCGCTGCGGTTGCTCTGTGCGCGCGCGCCTGCCAGTCGTTCCTCATGACCCCGTTTCGAGTCGTGCGCGGAGGCACGAGGGCGGCTCGCTGTGGTGGGGCGTGGTGGCGACTGCTCCTTCACCCTCGCCTCTGTCCCTCCGCGCACCGAGCAGACGTGATGCGGTGTGGAGCCGTGGGCGAAGAGGCAGGGGAAATGCCGTGGCGCCCAGGAAGGTGCGCAGGCAGAAGTTGGAGGGGGGGGCAGAAGAGCCACGGCGCCGGGCGCGCTCAAGAGACATTGTCACTGCGCCTGACTGTGTAGGGCCCCGCCGTGCTCCCTCCCCCCGATACGCGGAAGTACCGCAGCTCACCGTGAGTACGTGCAGGGCTCCCTGTCCGTGTTTCCCTCTGCGCTGCCTGCCACCCTGTTGGGAACGCCTTTTTACCTTGTGTTTGTTTTGGGTGTGAGTGCCTTGCTGACCCTGTAGCCATCGTCGCGGTCCCCCCTCCCGCCTTGGCGGCCTCTACAGTGCGCATGTGAGAAGGAGCTTGCAAAGTGTGTGTTGCGCGTGTCCGAGGCCACTGCGCGGACGCGGCGTGGGAGGTGGTGGCGCGTGCGACACCGGTATAGTCGATGCGTGTGGCGGCCGCCTTTTTCCGTTTCGTTTTTTTTTGTGCCTGATGACGAAGGGCATATGGTGCGTTGTGAGGCACGACAAGAGAGAACAGTACGCGATGGACGTCGCGGCCCTTGGATGGAGTGTGCTTCGGCGGCTCCACTGCGTGGATAGCAGGCCGGCCCTGTGCACGGGACACCGTGTGGCGGACGGCTGTACGTCGGCTGCCTTCGTCCGTGGATGGCTGGGCCACGGCGGAGCGTAAAGGCGGTGGCGTAGAAGGGACACGCCGTAGGGACGGCTGCGCTGAGTGGTGCGCGACCGCCGGCAGTGGTCCATGACGGAGGCCCCTGCAAACGTGGACCGGGCTGTGGAAGCTGTGGTGAGGAAGGCGCTGTCGCTCCTGTGCCGGCTTCTCTGCGGCTGCCCCGCTGCAGCTGGCGCACCGAGGGATGAAAATGACGCGTGTGTCTTGCGCCGGCGGAGACGAGCAGCGGTGCCTGCCGTCGCTGCTTTGGATGCCCTGATGTACTGTCTGCCTGTTTCTCCGTCTTCTCTCTCCGCTCGGGGCAACCGTCCCACTGACGCTGACGCCCGTCGCCCTTCGTGCAGTGCGTCTGCGCGTGGCACGCGAGCGCCAGGCAGCGCCACTGCTGCTGCGTCCGCATGCGTGCGTCGCGCGTTTCTTTCCATTATGTGTTCGTGTGTGCTCGGGCTGGGCTCGATCTGAGGGAAAGGGTGGCTGCATGGCGGGCCGTCCTTTGCGATGTGCGGCGCCCACTCGCGCGGCGCGCTCGACCATATCGGGGCCGTGCTGTGTGGATCCGCCACCAGAAGACGGCGGCGGGGGGCTTGTGACGCGCTGGTCGCGGCTGTGGCAGAGCGTGTGGCAGCGCTGCGGTCGGCACGTGCATGGAAGGGCGCGCATGTGGACGCAGTGGGAAGCGAGCTGCCGCGTTGCCGGACGGGCTCGTGGCGTGAGGGGGATGAAAGGCCAGCGAAGAGCTGCACGACGGGCCCGTGCACCGAGGCAGCGGCAGCCGGATCGGCTGGTGCGTCTGCCTCTCTAGCGCGAATCCGAGAGTCACTGATGGCCGCGCCAGGGCCACGTGAAGGGCATCCTGGGGTTCCGGCGGCTGGTGGTGGATAGTGCGGAGCCGGACGCTGGGGAGGGGAGGAGCCCCTCGGTGATGGCGGTGCGTTTCCGGGCGGCTGCAGGACTCGAGGTGTGAGGATGTGCGCTGGTGTTGCGCAGGTGCACAGCGCTGCAGAGACAGCGCGCGAGCCAGTAGGCGGGAGCGGCCGCTGCAGCCCCTCCATGTGGGTGTGCGGTGCGGTGGCGGTGCATCTCCTGCGAGTGGCCGTGCTACGCAGCGCACTCGGGCAGAGCCTGTGACGGCGGCTGGCGGCAAGTGAGACCCGTGCGGTTTCGCTGCGGCGGGCGCGCGCACGCCTCAGGTACCCCGCTGCTCCCTCTGCGCGCGCCGCCTCGCCGTGGTGTGCACGCGTTTCCTTCGGGCTTTCCGCTGCATCGCCCTTGCGCCGCTCTCTTCCCGCGCGCTCGAGGTGGCTGCGCCGCCGCCCTGTGCGTTTCGCGCGTGGCCCCCCGCCCCTGCTCGGGCCCCGCGACGTGGGAGCGTCTTCCTCGGGCCCGTGTAGCCGCGCACGGTGGCGGCGAGCGGTCACGGCGTGGCGGGTGGCCGTGCCTGTGGCTGCGTGGTGTCGTGTCGATGTGCTCCCCCTCTGCTGCCGGCGCTCTGCCTGCTTCGCGTCGCGCGGTGCCCCCTCCGGCCACGCTGACGGCAGAGGTTGCCGTCGGCAGCACGGCGCCGTTGGCCTGGAGGCGGAAGAGACGCAGCGGGTGTGGGAGTCGGACTGCGCGGCGACTTGCGTCGCCTGCTTGCTGTGTGTGCGTGTGTGTGTGCGTGTGTGACGATGCGCACCCGGTGTGCCGGATGACCCGTGTCGATGTGTGCGGGGCGCGCCCGACCGACAGCAAAGACCCGTAGGCTGAACGCCGGGACCACCAGGTTTGCGCGCTGCTGCGCGTGAGTGTGCGTGCGTGGAACTGGGGTCCGCGGCGACGTAGCTCTTAATGCCTGCATTGCCGCAGCACAGCTGTGACGGTGGCCTCCCGTGCTGCCCGCTGTCCGTGGCGAATGCGCTTCATGCCTCCCTCCAGCTCCTCCCTCCCGCTCTCCCCCACGTCTCTCGTTGTGCGCCCTCCCCGCTTGCCTTCTACCTGAGAGCAGCCCAAAGAGCAGCGTCTGTGTGCCTCTCGTCTTCCGCTTTACTCCCGCGAGCTCCCCTTGCGCTCTCTCTGCTGTCCGCTGCAGCGCCCCCCCCCTCCCCCCTTCCCACACACACGCACACAGACACACACACACAGCCGGCTGCACAGCTGCCGAGTGCCCTCGCCGGCCACTCCGCTCTGCGATCTCGTGAGCGCTCCTGCCCGTGCCTGCGGTGCGGCGCGGCGTGCCCACGCGGGAATGGGCAACAGTCAGTCCTCGGTGCCCGTGGAGGGCGAAGGGCACCCTGAGGTGTTTTACCGCGGCGTGACTGCCGCGCGTGACGGCCGCTACACCGTGTCGGAGGTGTACTTTGTGCAGGCGCTGACCCGGCACCCCGGGAGGAGCTTCTGGGAAACGCTCACAAGCGCGGTGCTGCTGAAGGAGCGCCGCGCCGGCCTCGAAGGCGGCGGGGCGTCGCTGCCGAAGGACGGTGTGCAGGACGAGGCTGACGCAGGCGCGAGCGTTGACGCGCCCAGCGGCGGGCGCAGCGATGCGCCGCCAAAGACCGTGCTTGGCGGTGGCGTGACGGACAACGCACCCGCCCTCGCCACCGGTGAGAACACCCAGCTCGGGGGCGGGCGGGACGAGCTGGCGGGCAGCGGTGACAGGGGCGATGGCGGCGGCTCTGCAGAGCAGACGAATGCGGCTGGGAACGGTGCGCAGTCCGTGTACGATACCAAGGTCGTGGACGTCTTCCTGCCGCTTGACGAGGACCTGACTGACATCATGGACTACTATCGGTTGATCGCTGATATTGGGCACACATACCTACAGCTGATTCCCTCCACAGAGAACGTGGAGAAGGTCACTGGGCTGGCGGCGCGCTACTGCGTCTTCACCATCACCCACACCCAGATCCTGCTGCACTGCCTGAAGCTGTGGAAGGAGGCCAAGCTCGGCGACGGTGGTGGCTTCATTGACTACGCGAAGGTGCGGAGCCTGAAGATCGGCTCGGGCGTCACGAAGCGGGCCGACCCGCTGAACGCTGACTCGCACAGCAGCAAGCAGCGGAAGCACAATTGGCGCACGATCGATCGCACGGCGTCGCTGCTTTTCACTCTGCAGCTGCTGGAGGCGAACTGCCGCTACTACTGTCTTGTCTTCCTTGTCAACTACTGTGCGCTCTTGCTGCGGAGCTCGAGTCGGCTGAAAGACCAGAGGAAGGTAGACCACGTTCACGCCAACCTTGTGGAGCATCTGGACATGGTGAGCCGGATGGTCTTGGACCTTGCGGAGGAGTACCCGAACGAGTACCTGAGTCGGCTTGTCATGGCGAGTCTGCCGAAGCCGTCGAACGCGGACCGCGAGTGTCTGAGCTCGGTGGGTGCGAGCTCCCACATGAGTAGCCAGAAGGTTCTCTCCTTTGGCAACGATCAGCACCGCCACCTGTACGCCGCCGGCTACCCGTGGTCACCCACGCAGTCTGCGCTGGTTCCCCTGATGCTGGCTCGCAATGCTCGCCTGACGGTGCAGGAGAACGTGGGCCGTCATTCCCAAGTGCAGATACGCTCGCCTGCAGAGCGGATGACCTTCCACTACACAAAGTGGAACTTTGACACTGACTCGTGATCTTGCCAGGGTGCAGCCTGTACATGCTGAAGAGGTCGATCCCCGGATTTGTGCCTGGTAAGAGCACTTTTGCCCACTATGCTGCCATGGCGGAGCACGAGGAGTTTCGGTTGCCTGAAGGGGAGGGTGAAGCAGACTTGCGTGGTGGCAGTGTGTCTGTGCGAGTACCAGGGGACGGCAGTGCCGGAGCTCCCCACACCCCCGAGAATACCGGGTCAGCGAAGGAGATTGCCGCACCTGAAAAGCGAGATGCGGCGATGAAGAAGTGCGAGGAGAAGCTCATCAAGAAACGGCGTAACATCAACACGGACCTCAACCTCAGCGATGAGCGCACGTGCGTAGCGCTTTGCCTGGAGGAGGCGTGTGCTATCGGTTTTCCAGCAGTGTTCCTCGGTGCTGTAGTGCGGAAACTATGTGGGGACAACTTTTTAGACATGTGCTCTGCGGAACAAGCGCTGGTGACAGGAATGTACGGCCCTGATTCCAGCGAGTGGCACATCATAGCATCCATCTTACGCAGGCATTTGGGTGTGTGAGGGGAGCGTGCTTCCCTTCCTGCGCCCTTTCCCCGATGCACGTTACAACGCTATGCGTGTGTGTTGGTGTTGCGTCGCTGATACGTTTGTCGCATGCGCCTCTTGGTGGCCGCACGCAGTGAGAGTGTGCGAGCGGTTTGTGGATGTCGCGTGCTGCGGACGTTGTGCTGAGGCCGCTCACCGCTGTTAGTTTGTCGGGCTTTGTGCGCGCGTCGCATGCTGTCCCTCCCTGTCCTGGGGGCTGTGAGCCGCTGCTGTGCCCAGCAGCAGTGCTCACCCCGCTTTATCTTTTTCTTCTCTGTCTTGTTCCTCTCCGTCCCTCGCCCGTTGAGCGTGCGCGCCTGCTCGCGTGTGCGGGAACACTTCCAGTGGTGCCCCCCTGAGGCGCGTCGGGTGCGCTGGCCCTCGTGTGGCCCACTGGCTGGCTTGTCTCGGGATGCCGACTAGGCTGTGGTGGCAGCGGTACCGCGTGTGCGCTCTGTGCGGATGGCGTGTGCACGCGGCCTTGTCTCTTGGCGCTGGCTGCGGACTGCTGGTGTGTGCTGCGGGGGCAGGCGCCGCGCTGCGCCGGAGGGGCTCGCCCGCACGGCGGTGCGTGCGTCTGTGCCTGCACACGCGCGCAGGTCATGGAGGGCTGCCTGGGGGACGCGAGAGGCCCATTCCGGAGCGTCCTGCACCGGTGTGCGGTGCGCATGTCGGGAGTGGAGGACACGAGGCCGCTAGCCGCGTGGCCAGGTGTGTAGGCGCCGAGCGGGTGTGCGTGGATGGTGGCTCGTGTGTTGGAGATACAAGGGCAGGATGTGAGAGGGGCGAAGATATTTTCGGGGGTGCCTCTGTATTTAAGCTCATCCTTTATAAACGGAGTGTGTGTGTGTCTGTGATAGTTTCATGGACATGGCCTGAGGTAATCTGTTTTGTGGAACCTGAACATTGTTTTCTGTTTATGCTTCCTCGGGCTGTACACATATGTGATGCCCGGTGCGAGTTATGTGCGCCAGTTTGTGCTCGGCTCCTCGCCCTCGTCTGTGTGTCTGTGTGTGCGTGTGTGCGTGTGCGGTAAACGTCGCTGCCGTGGCTGCTGACTCCCACTGCGGAGGGTGTATGGTGATTCTCCGACGGTTGCAGTCCCTGTCTCTTGTCGGCGATGTTTCCGTGCTACGCTGTGCTCGCGCCCTATCGAAGGAGAGAGACATGGCCGCTCAGGCGCCGACTCCCATATCACGCAGACGTGCGCTACATAGTGCTCTTTTTTTTTTCCTTTCGTATTTTACGTTACCTTTCCTCGCTGTCATGTACTGTGAGCTGCGGAGTGTGAGTGTCTCGACATGGCCAGCGTCCGCCACAGCCACCAGCACTACTCTGCCCATACACTGGCGCCGCTGAGCATGACTAAACCGTGTCTTCCTTAATGCACACCTTTGTGTGGCCCACTCGCTAGCTTGTCTCGGGATGAGGACTAGGCTGTGGTGGCAGCGGTACCGCGTGTGCGCTCTGTGCGGATGGCGTGTGCACGCGGCCTTGTCTCTTGGCGCTGGCTGCGGACTGCTGGTGTGTGCTGCGGGGGCAGGCGCCGCGCTGCGCCGGAGGGGCTCGCCCGCACGGCGGTGCGTGCGTCTGTGCCTGCACACGCGCGCAGGTCATGGAGGGCTGCCTGGGGGACGCGAGAGGCCCATGCCGGTGCGTCCTTCGCTCGTGTGCGGTGCGCATGCCGGGAGTGGACGAGACGAGGCTGCGGGCCGGTTGGCCGCGCCCGACGACCGGCAACCCGTCCTTGAGGACCACCGCCCAACCGTATGCCCGCGTGTGTAGGCGCGCACCATGAGGAGCTGTATCGTGTTGAGCGGCTCGTCAGACAGCGGCGGATGTATGTATATGTGTGGATAGAGATGTTTCTCCTCTCACTTATCTTACGATCGATTACGTTTGTGGAACTGTGTATGTGGAGGAGCGCAGCAGCCGTGTCGGGCCCCTGCGCCCATGACTGGAAGCGAAGGAGGCTGAGTGTGTGAGCGTGCTTCGCAAGTGGGTGGTGCTCATGGCGCACCTTCAGCATCACCTGTCGCCTGCATGGTGCGCAACCTTCACACGTTGTGAATAGGTGTGTTTTCATTTTTGACGCCAAGTGAGGGCGACAGTATTTTTTTCGATGTGCACTCGTATACGTATGAAAAATCCGCTTCGTACCTCCGCGGCGTATTTCTTGAAATGTTTTTTCTCACCACTCTCATTTCCCTCACTATTTTCTATGGGTGCTCCCTTCAGTCTCTCATTCTTCCGGACTCTCTCTGAGTGCCATCGTCTGATGTTCAATGTGCCGTTATGCTTGCTAACTTACATGTCCCTCTGTTACGCATATCTAAGATGTTCTTTTGCATGTCCTCACTTGGGACTGGTGCGCTGCGGTTGCTCTGTGCGCGCGCGCCTGCCAGTCGTTCCTCATGACCCCGTTTCGAGTCGTGCGCGGAGGCACGAGGGCGGCTCGCTGTGGTGGGGCGTGGTGGCGACTGCTCCTTCACCCTCGCCTCTGTCCCTCCGCGCACCGAGCAGACGTGATGCGGTGTGGAGCCGTGGGCGAAGAGGCAGGGGAAATGCCGTGGCGCCCAGGAAGGTGCGCAGGCAGAAGTTGGAGGGGGGGGCAGAAGAGCCACGGCGCCGGGCGCGCTCAAGAGACATTGTCACTGCGCCTGACTGTGTAGGGCCCCGCCGTGCTCCCTCCCCCCGATACGCGGAAGTACCGCAGCTCACCGTGAGTACGTGCAGGGCTCCCTGTCCGTGTTTCCCTCTGCGCTGCCTGCCACCCTGTTGGGAACGCCTTTTTACCTTGTGTTTGTTTTGGGTGTGAGTGCCTTGCTGACCCTGTAGCCATCGTCGCGGTCCCCCCTCCCGCCTTGGCGGCCTCTACAGTGCGCATGTGAGAAGGAGCTTGCAAAGTGTGTGTTGCGCGTGTCCGAGGCCACTGCGCGGACGCGGCGTGGGAGGTGGTGGCGCGTGCGACACCGGTATAGTCGATGCGTGTGGCGGCCGCCTTTTTCCGTTTCGTTTTTTTTTGTGCCTGATGACGAAGGGCATATGCTGCGTTGTGAGGCACGACAAGAGAGAACAGTACGCGATGGACGTCGCGGCCCTTGGATGGAGTGTGCTTCGGCGGTTCCACTGTGTGGATAGCAGACCGGCCCTGTGCACGGGACACCGTGTGGCGGACGGCTGTACGTCGGCTGCCTTCGTCCGTGGATGGCTGGGCCACGGCGGAGCGTAAAGGCGGTGGCGTAGAAGGGACACGCCGTAGGGACGGCTGCGCTGAGTGGTGCGCGACCGCCGGCAGTGGTCCATGACGGAGGCCCCTGCAAACGTGGACCGGGCTGTGGAAGCTGTGGTGAGGAAGGCGCTGTCGCTCCTGTGCCGGCTTCTCTGCGGCTGCCCCGCTGCAGCTGGCGCACCGAGGGATGAAAATGACGCGTGTGTCTTGCGCCGGCGGAGACGAGCAGCGGTGCCTGCCGTCGCTGCTTTGGATGCCCTGATGTACTGTCTGCCTGTTTCTCCGTCTTCTCTCTCCGCTCGGGGCAACCGTCCCACTGACGCTGACGCCCGTCGCCCTTCGTGCAGTGCGTCTGCACGTGGCACGCGAGCGCCAGGCAGCGCCACTGCTGCTGCGTCCGCATGCGTGCGTCGCGCGTTTCTTTCCATTATGTGTTCGTGTGTGCTCGGGCTGGGCTCGATCTGAGGGAAAGGGTGGCTGCATGGCGGGCCGTCCTTTGCGATGTGCGGCGCCCACTCGCGCGGCGCGCTCGACCATATCGGGGCCGTGCTGTGTGGATCCGCCACCAGAAGACGGCGGCGGGGGGCTTGTGACGCGCTGGTCGCGGCTGTGGCAGAGCGTGTGGCAGCGCTGCGGTCGGCACGTGCATGGAAGGGCGCGCATGTGGACGCAGTGGGAAGCGAGCTGCCGCGTTGCCGGACGGGCTCGTGGCGTGAGGGGGATGAAAGGCCAGCGAAGAGCTGCACGACGGGCCCGTGCACCGAGGCAGCGGCAGCCGGATCGGCTGGTGCGTCTGCCTCTCTAGCGCGAATCCGAGAGTCACTGATGGCCGCGCCAGGGCCACGTGAAGGGCATCCTGGGGTTCCGGCAGCTGGTGGTGGATAGTGCGGAGCCGGACGCTGGGGAGGGGAGGAGCCCCTCGGTGATGGCGGTGCGTTTCCGGGCGGCTGCAGGACTCGAGGTGTGAGGATGTGCGCTGGTGTTGCGCAGGTGCACAGCGCTGCAGAGACAGCGCGCGAGCCAGTAGGCGGGAGCGGCCGCTGCAGCCCCTCCATGTGGGTGTGCGGTGCGGTGGCGGTGCATCTCCTGCGAGTGGCCGTGCTACGCAGCGCACTGGGGCAGAGCCTGTGACGGCGGCTGGCGGCAAGTGAGACCCGTGCGGTTTCGCTGCGGCGGGCGCGCGCACGCCTCAGGTACCCCGCTGCTCCCTCTGCGCGCGCCGCCTCGCCGTGGTGTGCACGCGTTTCCTTCGGGCTTTCCGCTGCATCGCCCTTGCGCCGCTCTCTTCCCGCGCGCTCGAGGTGGCTGCGCCGCCGCCCTGTGCGTTTCGCGCGTGGCCCCCCGCCCCTGCTCGGGCCCCGCGACGTGGGAGCGTCTTCCTCGGGCCCGTGTAGCCGCGCACGGTGGCGGCGAGCGGTCACGGCGTGGCGGGTGGCCGTGCCTGTGGCTGCGTGGTGTCGTGTCGATGTGCTCCCCCTCTGCTGCCGGCGCTCTGCCTGCTTCGCGTCGCGCGGTGCCCCCTCCGGCCACGCTGACGGCAGAGGTTGCCGTCGGCAGCACGGCGCCGTTGGCCTGGAGGCGGAAGAGACGCAGCGGGTGTGGGAGTCGGACTGCGCGGCGACTTGCGTCGCCTGCTTGCTGTGTGTGCGTGTGTGACGATGCGCACCCGGTGTGCCGGGTGACCCGTGTCGATGTGTGCGGGGCGCGCCCGACCGACAGCAAAGACCCGTAGGCTGAACGCCGGGACCACCAGGTTTGCGCGCTGCTGCGCGTGAGTGTGCGTGCGTGGAACTGGGGTCCGCGGCGACGTAGCTCTTAATGCCTGCATTGCCGCAGCACAGCTGTGACGGTGGCCTCCCGTGCTGCCCGCTGTCCGTGGCGAATGCGCTTCATGCCTCCCTCCAGCTCCTCCCTCCCGCTCTCCCCCACGTCTCTCGTTGTGCGCCCTCCCCGCTTGCCTTCTACCTGAGAGCAGCCCAAAGAGCAGCGTCTGTGTGCCTCTCGTCTTCCGCTTTACTCCCGCGAGCTCCCCTTGCGCTCTCTCTGCTGTCCGCTGCAGCGCCCCCCCCCTCCCCCCTTCCCACACACACGCACACAGACACACACACACAGCCGGCTGCACAGCTGCCGAGTGCCCTCGCCGGCCACTCCGCTCTGCGATCTCGTGAGCGCTCCTGCCCGTGCCTGCGGTGCGGCGCGGCGTGCCCACGCGGGAATGGGCAACAGTCAGTCCTCGGTGCCCGTGGAGGGCGAAGGGCACCCTGATGTGTTTTACCGCGGCGTGACTGCCGCGCGTGACGGCCGCTACACCGTGTCGGAGGTGTACTTTGTGCAGGCGCTGACCCGGCACCCCGGGAGGAGCTTCTGGGAAACGCTCACAAGCGCGGTGCTGCTGAAGGAGCGCCGCGCCGGCCTCGAAGGCGGCGGGGCGTCGCTGCCGAAGGACGGTGTGCAGGACGAGGCTGACGCAGGCGCGAGCGTTGACGCGCCCAGCGGCGGGCGCAGCGATGCGCCGCCAAAGACCGTGCTTGGCGGTGGCGTGACGGACAACGCACCCGCCCTCGCCACCGGTGAGAACACCCAGCTCGGGGGCGGGCGGGACGAGCTGGCGGGCAGCGGTGACAGGGGCGATGGCGGCGGCTCTGCAGAGCAGACGAATGCGGCTGGGAACGGTGCGCAGTCCGTGTACGATACCAAGGTCGTGGACGTCTTCCTGCCGCTTGACGAGGACCTGACTGACATCATGGACTACTATCGGTTGATCGCTGATATTGGGCACACATACCTACAGCTGATTCCCTCCACAGAGAACGTGGAGAAGGTCACTGGGCTGGCGGCGCGCTACTGCGTCTTCACCATCACCCACACCCAGATCCTGCTGCACTGCCTGAAGCTGTGGAAGGAGGCCAAGCTCGGCGACGGTGGTGGCTTCATTGACTACGCGAAGGTGCGGAGCCTGAAGATCGGCTCGGGCGTCACGAAGCGGGCCGACCCGCTGAACGCTGACTCGCACAGCAGCAAGCAGCGGAAGCACAATTGGCGCACGATCGATCGCACGGCGTCGCTGCTTTTCACTCTGCAGCTGCTGGAGGCGAACTGCCGCTACTACTGTCTTGTCTTCCTTGACAACTACTGTGGCGTGTTGCTCCGGACTTACAGCTGCCTGAAGGATCAGAGAAAGGTGAATCGAGTTCACGCCAACCTTGTGGAGCATCTGGACATGGTGAGCCGGATGGTCGTGGACCTTGCGGAGGAGTACCCGAACGAGTACCTGAGTCGGCTGGTCATGGCGAGTCTGCCGAAGCCGTCGAACGCGGACCGCGAGTGTCTGAGCTCGGTGGGTGCGAGCTCCCACATGAGTAACCAGAAGGTTCTCTCCTTTGCCCACGATCAACACCGCCACCTGTACGCCGCCGGATTCCCGTGGTCACCCACGCAGTCTGCGCTGGTTCCCCTGATCCTGGTTTATAATGTGCGCTTGAAGGTGCAGGAGAACGTGGGCCGTCATTCCCAAGTGCAGATACGCTCGCCTGCAGAGCGGATGACCTTCCACTACACAAAGTGGAATTTCGACACTGGTCTGGTGATCTTGCCAGGGTGCAGCCTGTACATGCTGAAGAGGTCGATCCCCGGATTTGTGCCTGGTAAGAGCACTTTTGCCCACTATGCCACCATGGCGGAGCACGAGGAGTTTCGGTTGCCTGAAGGGGAGGGTGAAGGAGACTTGCGTGGTGGCAGTGTGTCTGTGCGAGTACCAGGGGACGGCGGTGGCGGAGCTCCCAGCACCCCCGAGAATAACGGGTCAGCGAAGGGCATTGCTGATGCTGAGAAGCGAGATGCTGTGATGAAGAAGTACGAGGAGAAGCTCATCAAGAAACGGCGTAACATCAACACGGACCTCAACCTCAGCGATGAGCGCACGTGCGTAGCCCTTTGCCTGGAGGAGGCGTGCGCCGCTGCTCTCCCCGCTGTGCTTCTCTCATCTGTTTTACGGAAGATGTCCGCTGTTCCCGAAAATCCTCGCTTCTGGAACGACGTGACTCGATTGGTGACAGGAATATACGGCCCTGATTCCAGCGAGTGGCACATCATAGCATCTATAGTACGCAGGCATTTGGGTGTGTGAGGGGAGCGTGCTTCCCTTCCTGCGCCCTTTCCCCGATGCACGTTACAACGCTATGCGTGTGTGTTGGTGTTGCGTCGCTGATGCGTTTGTCGCATGCGCCTCTTGGTGACCGCACGCAGTGAGAGTGTGCGAGCGGTTTGTGGATGTCGCGTGCTGCGGACGTTGTGCTGAGGCCGCTCACCGCTGTTAGTTTGTCGGGCTTTGTGCGCGCGTCGCATGCTGCCCCTCCCTGTCCTGGGGGCTGTGAGCCGCTGCTGTGCCCAGCAGCAGTGCTCACCCCGCTTTATCTTTTTCTTCTCTGTCTTGTTCCTCTCCGTCCCTCGCCCGTTGAGCGTGCGCGCCTGCTCGCGTGTGCGGGAACACTTCCAGTGGTGCCCCCCTGAGGCGCGTCGGGTGCGCTGGCCCTCGTGTGGCCCACTGGCTGGCTTGTCTCGGGATGCCGACTAGGCTGTGGTGGCAGCGGTACCGCGTGTGCGCTCTGTGCGGATGGCGTGTGCACGCGGCCTTGTCTCTTGGCGCTGGCTGCGGACTGCTGGTGTGTGCTGCGGGGGCAGGCGCCGCGCTGCGCCGGAGGGGCTCGCCCGCACGGCGGTGCGTGCGTCTGTGCCTGCACACGCGCGCAGGTCATGGAGGGCTGCCTGGGGGACGCGAGAGGCCCATTCCGGAGCGTCCTGCACCGGTGTGCGGTGCGCATGTCGGGAGTGGAGGACACGAGGCCGCTAGCCGCGTGGCCAGGTGTGTAGGCGCCGAGCGGGTGTGCGTGGATGGTGGCTCGTGTGTTGGAGATACAAGGGCAGGATGTGAGAGGGGCGAAGATATTTTCAGGGGTGCCTCTGTATTTAAGCTCATCCTTTATAAACGGAGTGTGTGTGTGTCTGTGATAGTTTCATGGACATGGCCTGAGGTAATCTGTTTTGTGGAACCTGAACATTGTTTTCTGTTTATGCTTCCTCGGGCTGTACACATATGTGATGCCCGGTGCGAGTTATGTGCGCCAGTTTGTGCTCGGCTCCTCGCCCTCGTCTGTGTGTCTGTGTGTGCGTGTGTGCGTGTGCGGTAAACGTCGCTGCCGTGGCTGCTGACTCCCACTGCGGAGGGTGTATGGTGATTCTCCGACGGTTGCAGTCCCTGTCTCTTGTCGGCGATGTTTCCGTGCTACGCTGTGCTCGCGCCCTATCGAAGGAGAGAGACATGGCCGCTCAGGCGCCGACTCCCATATCACGCAGACGTGCGCTACATAGTGCTCTTTTTTTTTTCCTTTCGTATTTTACGTTACCTTTCCTCGCTGTCATGTACTGTGAGCTGCGGAGTGTGAGTGTCTCGACATGGCCAGCGTCCGCCACAGCCACCAGCACTACTCTGGCCATAGACGGGCGCAGTCATTTAGGAGAAAAGCGTCTTGTTTTGCGGTTAAGGTTTGAGTTGTGTGGGAGGAGTGGATGGTGGTTGGTGGACGGTGTGCGTTGCCTGTTGATGGGTGCGAAACGTGGATGTGGGATGTTTGTTAACGTGTGTTTATTGCTCCGTTTGGGTGGTGTGTTCTGTGTGTTACGTTTGTGCTTGGTAGCTCGGGAGCGTCGGGAGGGGTGTTTCGAGGGCCGTGGCCTGCTTTAGGAGGGCCTTCTCGCTCCCCGCACTTCGCTGTTGGTGTGCTGGTGATACTGTTTCTCTTCTGCTGGGAGGGTGCACTCTCCCCGCTCCCCGCATGTCTGTGCGCTCGTGCGTGGTGGCATAGATGGCGTTTACGAAGGAATGGTGAGGTGGATGCGGAGAAGCCAGATATCTGAACACGCGCGCATAAACGGCGACAAACAGATACACGCGATGTTCTGCTGTTCTGCAGTGTCAGGTTGCCGGTTGCCGGTTGCCTGGGCGCAGCCTGCTTGACGCGGGAAGCTGATTGTTATCATTATTATTATTATTATTGTATAGATCGTGTTCTTGTACGTGTTGGAATGTCTATAAGAGGTGAGTGCTCCTGGTTTCCCCCTCTATCAGGCGGTGCTTCCTCGAGGCTGCTGCGTACTCCTGGCGTTCAACGATGGGTGTGCACGCCCCTTGCGTGTCGACTCTCTACCTTCGCAGTGGTTGCCTGTGATACGTGAGCAGGACTCACTGCTTTTCCGGCGGCAGTATTTTTTTTTTTTTTTGTGTGTGTGTGTATGTTTGCTTGTTTTGGTCATTTTGTGTTGCTTTGATTATTTGCCTGCTTCACCTGATTTCGAACGAGAGGAAGCTTACTCACGGGTCATCTTGACAAGGTGGTGTCGTTCGAGCAGCGGCCGTCTGCTTACGCGGGCGTTCTCCATCTTTTTTCAGTGGGCCATGGGAACGAGTGTCAGGAAACACAACTCCAAATGCATAAATCTCCTCAATCCTGTCGGATGTCTGGTGTTCTGGTGAACTCAGCTTCTTGCATACCACAAAGAACGCCGGCGAGTCTCAGCACAAGGATGGTGTGTCGGTCTCAAATGTGAAGAACCGCATGCCCTACAGGAAGCGGGAACATGTAGCATGTATACACCTTCTCCAGCACCCTATCCCCGCTGGATATACATATATATATATATATATATATACATCCATATATTAACATGTGTGTGTGTGTGTGTGCACCGTTTCCCAATATATACCCCGAAGCGTGCCCAGCGCTGTCCTTGTCTGCCTCTTTCTCGGAAACAGAAGAGGGGAACGTGAGAGAATGGAAAAGCCTCTTTCCGCTTTTGAGAGTACTGCCCACTGACTTCCTTCTTGAGGGCGTCTCCTCCTTCGGACTTCTCTTCCATTTTTGTATACTCTTTACTTTCGTGCAATGACATGAACCGTGCTGCTAAGGGGCAGATGCTTGAACGTACCTCAGGTTTGAGAAACATCTCCTGTGGACATGTTCGTGCGCCATCCATAGAGGGCAGTCAAGGATTGCCCCCATGACATCCTGTTCTCCTCCCATGCGTACACGCCAGTTGGTACCGTAACTTCTTTTCTCTCCCCCTTCTACCATGCCCCCTCTGTGCTTCCTATCCTTCTCTCTCTTCTGTACTGCTGGGAGCAGTGGCCCTCAAAGGAGAGGGACACTCCCCGCACTACTGCAGGAACGCGAAGCGTCATCCAGAGCCGCTCTACCGCAGTCTCTAGCCAGAGCAGGAGGGATGTTGCGGGGTGCTGGATATGAGTCTTGTGCAAGCGCTTAAGGCTCAACACGGGCACGGCTTCTGGTGCACTGTCACGAAGGCCGCTTTCAAAATGGGCCAAATTTAGACGGAGAGCGCTGCTATTATTTTCAACAAGAATGGTAGTGCGTCAATACGATCCCGAAGCGGCCGTGGTCATCGCTGGATTCCCTCAGTCAGATAATCGTGATGCGTAACCTCCTAGAGAAGTCGCAGGTGCTCCAGAGAGGCACCGCCAGCAATTTCATGCGGTCGAGCGGTCTGCCAAAGGGCAATGATATGAAAGCGGAAAAGAGAAGGAGAGCGACGTTCTGGGCGCACACCATCAGCAGTGTGAAGAGAGCGAGGCTTCATCCTCGTTACGCAGTGTGTGTGCAGCTGCACCGGGTTCCACGAGGGATCAGCCAGACGAGGGGGATGCTTGGGTGCTGCTCACCTGTATCTCATAGAGTAGTACGAGCACCGCACACGATGCCATGGGCCTTTGGAAGACCGCCTCCCTCGTGAAGGTGCGTAATTCGCTCTGTGTAACCGCATGGCGGTCAGATGCGTGAAGCCCCGCTCGGTGTGGCAACGAACTCCGTCGGCGTCAGGCACCGTCGCTTTCGACGGGGATCTCGCCCTCTGCACATATAGACCATAACGAATCTCGCCGCGTGCACCCGGAACTGCGGCACTTCTCCCACGCACCCCCCTCCCGCCGTATGTGCTTTTCTCACCCCAGGGGACAACGACGAGTTCGTAGTTGTGTTCCCTTTTCATTTTCAGGGCGCACTCCGGACACACCCCGGGAGAGCCTTGCGTATCGTGACACGGGTGCAAGGCACTCGAGTGCACTGAACGGTGATGGGCATGTGTAGTGACCCACACGACGGAGGCCTTTACGACCACGGAGTGGCCAAAAGATGCTGCGAACGGCCGGGCCGGCTAGCACGCCACTGACTATACGGGCATGCCCAAGATGGCGAAAGCAGAACAAAAGGGTATGTGCTTGTCAAACACGTCATTCGCGAAGAACAACTGTGGCTGTCCCATGGCCGGCAGGCTTGGCTTCAACAATGGCGCACACTTGTGTGATGGGGCAAGCCAAGGAAGGGCAGCGACAGTCCTGTGTACTGTGGCTGTTCAACGCAGAGGCGAGGCGGACAGCACAGCCGTCCAGTTTCCTTGGGTGGCTGTGTACCGCAAGGTCGTGCAGAACCTGAGTAATGGTTCTCGTGATCTGATGCCTGCAGACCAATTACCTCCAGAGATACATCAAGGAAAACAGCGGCATGGGTCGAGTAGATGATGCTTTTCCCGATGCGCTTGCGCCGTGTTTTTGTGTGCTCTCTCCTGTGTGGCCTGTTGGTGCCCACACCGGGTCATGTATGCCTTTGTGTGCACTGTGCAGTGCTTTGTTCACAGTCCTCTCTCTCAGTAGGCCTTGCTCGGGATTGTGAAAGAGGTGCGGTACTACAGCGAGAGAAGGGTGATGAACCGCCCATGCCTCCTGCTCGTACCTCGTGCTCGCTTCCACTCCCCCCAGGCGCGACGCACCCGCTTTGGCTTGCTGTGCTAACTTTCCCCTTTTTCGAATTCATGTGCATGTGTTTTTTATGTTCTCTCTGTCTCTCTCTGTCTCTCTCCGCGGGTGTGTTGTTGTTATCCATCTATTTCCGTGTTTTAACGATCATCCTTTGGGCGTTGTGGCATCGATTGCCTTACGTTGGAGCTTCTTTCCCTCCCTTCCCGATGCTGTCATCCTGCCCTACTCCGATGTCTTCCTGCTTCTTCAATCGGACGGTCGACCACGGTGAGCCCTCTTCCTCTTCTGTTTGTGGTTTCTCCTCCGCAGTTTTGGGGTGCATATCGACTGTCGACGACGTGCAGCTTTATCTGTTCTGTGCACTTCCGACCAACCTTCAGCATTCCTTTTTTTCCTTCGAGTCTCCACTGCGCCTTCGGTGTAGTCTGTGGCATACGACCGCTGTGCTGTAATACGTCATTCGTTCGTAGGGTCTGTCTCGCAGTGCCATTATCCGTGACAAGCACGAGGCAATACAACCAGTTGTCCGGATATACGAGGGCAGGTCCTCTCCCTGCCGTGACGGGTGCTCTGTGCACCCTTTGGCGCTCCAAGTGGAGCGACGCCTTCCGGATTGCATTATTGAGCGTTTCCGTATCACTCTAAAGTCGCGGCCTGGTCTGTGTTGGCAAAGGGAAGGGCACGGCCCAACACCCCCACACGTGTGCGCACGGGGGCGCGCGGGGAGGGGGATTCCCACTGCACGGAGCCGCGGCGGTATCGTCTGCGTTTGGGTCGCTCTGTCGTGGATGCGTCACCGGGGAATCTGCCCCATGTCATTGTGCCTTCTATGCCCTTCTTTATTCTCGATGAGCATGTCCGCTTCGCTAACGTAGAGCCTGACATCAGCCGCTACTGTATCCTCCCAGATCGCCACAGGGAACTTGACGTGGTACACAGCAATCCTAGACACATTTGACAGCAGCGCGTCAACTCAGTGAGCTACACACACCCGCTGCCGGGAGCTCAACCCACCCGGCACCTGGTAGGTCGCCACGCAGGCTCGTTGTTGTAGCAGCGGCAACCTGAAGTACACTGCGGGGTAAATGGGAAACTCCCTAGCAGTGAGTCGCGAAGGTAATGTGAGGTGTTGTCGGGCCGCTTCACCACTTTGCCTCTCATGCGAATGGCACAGGTGTGTTCACTGTCGCAGGTCTCTCTGGCGCCATCCCAGGTGAAAGTTTAAGCGGTGCTATCAGGGACAATACATTGACCTAACCTCTCCCTACGCTGTGGGCACCTCGTCGTCTTACCCCCCCCCCTGAAGTGGCGCAACGTTGGCAGGGATAGAGTAGAGCCCCTTGACTTCCTTCTGTGTACCAAATGGTGATGTACGGAAACCTCATGAGGCCATGCACTGGGGTCTCTCCTCCTGTGATGGACGGTGAAGAAGGTCCTATGAAGAGGCAAAAAGACATACTTTCCTATTGATGGATGGGCTAAGGGGGGAAGCGGGGCTGTAAAGCGGCTGTTCTGATCTCTTGCCCCCCCCCCCCACACACACACACACATCCACCCTCCATGTGGCAGAAGTCTTGCTCTGTTGTTCTTTGCCCTTCTCTGGCGGTGTTTGACCTGCACCTCACCGCCTCCCTCCCTCCGCTGCGCGTGTCAGACGAGCGTGAGGGCTTCGACCCTGACGCTTCGTGCGGTTTTGTCATCCCTCCGACCCCCTCCCCCCCCAAAAAAAAAGAAGAGCTCCTCGTTGTGCGCCCGAACAGCAGAGGTGCTTTCCTTGTACTAATATTGAGAGGCCTCACTAACTCTGCGTGGAGGTGCCGGGGGAGTTCTATTGACGTCAAAAGCGTTGTTTTCTATCGTCTCGTGGTTACTCAGCAGCCCAAAGGTGGCGAACTCACTTATCTCGCTGCGTCGTCTATCCTCCCTCGCCATTCCTGACGAGGCGCCTCTCCGCGAACAAGGGTTGTATAGGCGACGAGGAAGGGAGTGCATCCCCTATGGGAAGCCGCTGTACTTCGTGGGGCACACCATCAATGAGATAGGAAGGTGTGACGGACTTGCTGTAAGGCGTCCTCTCTTTGACGTGTGCGCGGTTGCATCTCTTGTCTCTCCACCATGCGTCGCACTCATGTTCTCTAACGGTGAACTATTTGGCCATCGAAGTTACAGCCCCTCTCCTGTGGAGGGTGGTGAGGCAGGCCTTGAAGCACAGCCGCTCTACTACCGAACGATCTCCTGGGGGGAGGCCTTTCCAAAGAGGTGCATGCAAACATAAAAGGGAAAAGAACGCGAAGCCCCTCTGCGTGGCCGCTGAAGCCCTTTTTCTTGCGGAAGCTTCTCACTCTTCCTCACCATCTCTCTCGCATGGCGTCTTTCCTCTCTACCACCGCGCATACTCTGCCACGACCACTAACGCTTTACTGCCATACACGAAGAGTTTCACTGCTCTCCGCCATCTCTTTCTACGTCTCCGACACCGACAGCTCCCTCTCTCTCTCTGCTACTTCCCGAGTATCTCCTGCCGTTTCTCAGCCATGTCCTTGATGCAGCTTGCGATGGTGGCCATGGCCGCATGCCTGTCGGTGGCGGCGGCAAAGTCCAAGGAGGAGTTCCCGCTTGTGTGGGTGTGCCTGGGCATCACGATCGTTGGCGTGATTGTGGCACTGTACGTTGCATACAAGCGCCCCGACGAGCTGCACCTGCCCGGGTCGGTGGTCATGACGGCGGCGGAGAGCGATGCTGGCAAACGCAAGAATGCCGCTGACAACATCTAACATCACCCGCATTTAGCAATATCTTTTGCACAATAGAGAAGCAGATGTCGAAGGAGCCTGAGGCATGCCTGTGCCGCATGTACAGGCCCGCTGTCGATGGACGTACCCTGTGTGCGAAGGAAATTGAACTTATGTCTTTTTTCTCGAGTGTTTTTGCCTTTGTTTTTTCAAATGCTTGTGTCGTACGTCTGCGTGGACTCGCCTACGTCCGATTTTAAGCGGCGCGCTTTTCTTTTTTTCATTTCTGCTCCACGTTGGCGCAGTTGTGGTCATACATGCCGCCCTTTGCGCGTCTTCCGTTTGGTCGCTGTGCTTGTAAAGGCTCACACGAGGCACCGATGACGGGCGATGATGTTGAAGAATGTATGGGAGTAATCTGAGGCACTCGTGGTGTGATTCTACAGTACCAAAGGGAACACCAGAGGGGCCAGAAGACGATGGAAGTACGCCACCGGCCACAGAATAGCGCAACTCAGGTATTCTTTCTCCCCAGGTTCACTGAGGTCCAGCAGGCGCATCTATGAAAAGAGAGATCTCTTGGCTACGTCTGGGATTCAACCCCCGTCTCCCTTCAGGTCTGTACGCTTGAGCACACACTCCAACCACTTTGACAAGAAGAAGCCGCAGAATTTTTTTTTTCCTATCTTAGCTTTCTGTTCCCTTATCTCTCACTGCACAAGCTGGAATAAGTGCCCTAATTTTGATCAGCTTTGTGCGCTTTCTCATTCACTGTTGTACACGATAAGCAGTTTCTGGCCCAGGAGATGGCACCAACGTAACCGTACGGAGCACGTATATGAAAAGTTGTCCCCCCCGTATGCACATGGTGTGGTGGTGTTTTTTGTAATGTTTAGTTCTCTTTTTCTTGTCTCTCGTGGAAAGACGTCTCTAAAACAGAATCGTTCCGTAGTTTGTGGAAACGTATTCGTCACCTAATACGAGCACGACCGTCAAGGAGAAAACGAAAACGCAGCATCCCCCCCCCCCGCCCCTCCCACACACACACACACACACATACACGCGAGATAAAAAAGGGCAGGCGTGCGTGTGGTGAGCGTGCACAGCACCATATACATATATATATATATATATATACAGAGAGAGAGAGATGCGTACCCGCTCATATGTGTCCACTTACATATGGATGTAAGTATCTGCACACGCCGTGTGGGTGGTGACACGCGAAAGAGAGAAGTGCCTCCTGTTACAGACTCCGCGTGTTCTCGTGAGTGTGAAAGCCCATGCTGCGGTGCAGTTTTGTTTAGGGTCATCAACGCCAACGGAAAGAGTCCATGGACTACGGTTGCATGCTGCAACGCACATGTTTACGGTCCCTCTGACAATGTAAGAAGCACTGTCGCTCTGTTACTTTCCCCACCCCCTGTTCTTCTTACCGTTGGCGCTTCCGCTTCGGCTCACCACAACACGACTGTGCCGGTGCTTCACTGCCATTTTCATGCATACTCCTATACGTCTCATGTATGTGCGTGGGGCACGACACAATCGCTGTCTAATGCCAGAGCCCTCTACATCGTCAGCAGGCAAGGGTCGTGTGCACGTCGGGCTGTCTCTCTCTCTTTTCTCTAGTTATAGCCCCCCCCCCTTTCTCCGAAGAGGGTCAGTGCGCGTGTTCCACCTTTTTAGTGCGTGGTGTTTTCGTCTTCGGCGGACGTGCAGAGTCCCGCCAGGTCTTCGCTCTGCTCTGTGCTCGGTTGTCGTTTTCCTCGCCCAGGCGCAGACACAGATACACACGTGTCACAGCTCTCTCTCTCTCTGTCATCGCGTGGGCGCCCAGCGTCTCGGTCCCAATGCAGCCGCAGAGGATTCGGAACATGTCCTCTTTAGAGCGAGAGCAAGAGCGAAACTATTGGAAGCACATTGAACGGCTGAACAATCAGAAGTGCTACATTGACAACAGGACACCGGAGAGCTGTGCCTATGTGAGGCCGATCGGCTCGACGCGTGGCAACCCCGCGCGCGCGCAGCAGATATCCCGTGATAACCAGAAACTGGTGGAGAAGATGGTGCACATCATGAACACTCGCGGCGGCGTTGATACCTCGGAACCGTGGCGCGACCACAACAAGGCAATCAACTCGCAGCGACTTCGAGACCAGCGGCTCGCCACCATTGCACAGGAGAACGCAAAGTTGCTCGAGCGTCTGGAGCACGCACAGCCAACGTACCGCGCAGATAAGTTTGAGGCAGACCGTCGCCGGAACGAAGAATTCGCTGCCCGCGCTAGCCGCTACCCATACCAACCCATGGACCGAACGAGCTGTTGACAGACGTGTTATGCTCGTGGTTGCCATCTCTGATCTGGACCGGCTTTCGCGGAATACACCATACTTCCCACCCTCCCCCCCCAGACACACACGCCTCTGCATCATCCCCCACCCCTTTCCCTGGCTGTATGCTGTCTACACATCATGTATGCACATTCTCTTTGTGGTCTCTTGGACCAACATAGCCTGGCTCCCTTCTTTGCATGTCTTGCGTGCACTAATAAGGCGCAGCTTGTAGTGATGTCCTCTTCGTTAGCGCACGCTTGGCGTGCTTGCTTTCCTTGCTTCAACGTCTTATATCCACGTATGGACCGATGGAAACCGCACAATCGACAGCGTCAACGCATCCGCTCAGACGCTGTCATCTAAAATTCCGCGAAGGGTAAACACATGTGGCCGCGTGTACGCCTGCTTCGACTTCCGTGGATGCAAGGCGCTTTCAAGAGCTCCTGCACGATCCTCTTCAGACTCTGCACGCACGCCGTCACTCCTTGCTGCTGCACGGAAAGGATGTCGCCGCCCCCTCCCCCTTCACCATGTCGTCCCACCCCTCTCCCTCTCTTCTCTGTTGCGTTTGCTGATTCGTCCCAGTGAGTCCGCAGCCTTCTCTCTCTCTCTCTCGCCCGCCCCCGCCCACTGCTCAGAAGCACGACAACAGCTGTGATTTCCGACACACGCATTCGCCTATCGCCCACTCACGCTTTCGTTCCATGCCGCCCCATCTCCTCTACACCGTTTCCTAGTTGTTCTTTCTTCTTCTGTTGTCCCTCTGTTGGAAAAGAAGGAGAGAGCTCAAAGCAGAGAAAGCACTGTACACCCTTCTCTAGCGACCCATTCCTCTGAACATATATATATATATATACTGCAGAAGAGAACGTTTTGAGAAGATCGATCCTCGAAAAGGCACAGTCCCACCACAGCTTAGCCTCTGACATCCCGGCAACACCAACACACCAGGGGCACTACCTTCTCCCGTGCTCTCTTGACGTTGTCTGCCGCCTCTTTTTTTTTCTTTTTTTTCCGTTTTCTGTCCATCTCCCTCCCCTCCCCCACGCACAGGACTGGCCCTCCAAAATTTGGTTTCGCGCACTACTCCCTACACCGCGACACCCCAGTGACGGCTCCTGTTCTTGCGTTCTCCCTTCATTCGCGTCTCTCTCTCTTCATTTTTTTGTTTGATTGTTTGTTTCCTTTTCTCCTCCTCTCGCCTTGCTACGCCTTCCCCCCTCCTGCCGTGGCATTCTCAGCTCCCCCCCCCCCACACACACACAGACACACACACACACAGAACACTTCGCTGCCGTGCCCTCCTACACCGCCCACACTCTCTTTCGTCTCTCGCCTTCCACCTTGCCAACCACATCCGTCTTGGTTGCTCTCTACACCGGTCTCTTCGCTTGCCGTTTCGCTAGGCCCCTCGCACTGCCCTGACCTGGTGGATCCTACGCGCATTGCTCGCCCCGTCTTCCCCACTGCCCTCGATCTTGCACGGCGTACTCCCCCCCCCTCTGCACGCAACAAGAAGCAGGATGGGCAAGCACACGTCCCCGACTCCAGCAGCGGCGAGGCCCGATGCCCTGAGCGACAGTTTGATGGATACGAACTCGGGCGACGTCATCGAGAAACACCCGCTTGCCCAGCAGGACAAGCACTCCGACAAGAACGGAAGCCTGGAGGACTCGTCAAGCCACAATGGCAACAGGACCGGCGCCGATAAGTCTAACCGCCACGCCATTTTCCGCTTCACCGAGTGGCTGATACCGTATGGCGGTGTGATTTCGAACTGCTTCAGCCTCGGGTCCGTCACACTCGGCGGCGGTATCATCTCGATGCCGTCCTCGTTCGCCATGACGGGTATCATCATGTCTATCATCTACCTTGTGGTTATCACAATGGTGACGGTGTACACCATGACGCTGCTTGGGTACGCGATGAAGGCGACGGGGTGCAAGACGTTTGAGGAGCTGTCTCTTGTGCTATTCGGGCGTGGCTGGGACTACTTCGTTGGGTTTGTCCTCTGGCTGTCGTGCTTTGGCACGGCGGTCGCCTACATCAGCGCCGTCAGCAGCCTCATCACGCCGATCCTCGAGAAGTCGCCTGGCACGCCGGCGTACCTGCTGACCACCTCCGGCAACCGCCTGATCACGAGCTTGATATGGCTCGTGCTCATGGTGCCAGTGGTGATCCCGAAGCGCGTGAACAGCATCCGCTACGTCTCCGCCATCGGTGTCTTCATGGTGGTGTACTTTGCCATTACTATTGTTGTGCACTCCAGCATGAACGGGATGAAGGAGGGCATGCGCGGTAACATGACGCACTTCACCACTGGTAACGAAGCGATTTACGGACTCTCCATCTTTATTTTTTCGTTCTTGTGCCAGGCCGTGACGGGGTCAGTGTATTTCGAGCAGCGCCCCCACCCGTCTGTGCGCCAGCTGACGATTGCGAGTGCGATCTCGATGACGGTGTGCATGGTGCTGTACATCTTCACCGGCGTCTTCGGCTACTTTGACTTCGCGGACGATACACAGGACTCCATCCTGTACAACTTTGACCCTGTGCATCAGCCGTACATGATGATCGCGTACATCGGCATGCTGATCAAGATCTGCGCCGCCTTTGCGATGAACATGCTGCCATGCCGAAATTTCGCCTACCACTGCCTGAAATGGGATCTCGATACGGTGCCGTACTGGAAGCACACAATCGTAATTCTAGCCACGGCCGTTTCCACCCTCGTGTGCGGTCTGTTCATCCCAAGCGTCAACACAGCATTTGGTTTGGTGGGCTCCTTGTGCGGTGGCTTCATCGGCTTCATCTTCCCTGCGTACTTCTGGATGTACAGCGGCAACTGGAGCATGAAAACAGTGGGCATCTGGCACTGGCTGGCGACGTACTTCCTCGTGGTAGCGGGTGTGATTGCAGTTGTCTTTGGCACCATATCTACCGTCTACTTTAGCTTCTTCGTTTGAGATAAGGCTATGTAGAGGAGAGTGGGTACTTGCTCAGTCGTGTGCGGAGGCCGTGACGGTCCGCTGTCGGGGCTGATTCTCCGTTGAGTGATCAACTTGGTGTGGCTGGACGCCGGATAGAGGATCGTGAGAGTGCTAGCAAGCGCAGCAGTGCTTCAAGCGGCACTTTTGTTTTTCTTGTACTGGCCGCAGTTGACTGTACTCCAGAGTGCGGACAGGTGTTCACGCAGGAGCACATGCACACGGCCTCTCGTCCTCTTCTCCCCCCTCGCACGTGCTGCCACTCAGCTGTGCTGTCTCGCTGTTCTGAACAGGAGCAGTTTAATATCTGTCTTGTCGTCCCTTGCCTTTGATAGTTTTTTTTTCTCTTTTAGTGTTTATCTGACCTCTGTGAAAGGTAGCGCCCCATAGCGCGGAGGCGTCTGCCGTGGCCAAATCGCGAACGCGTGTGCTCGCTCTTTTTGGTTGTTTTTGGTTTCCCCGCCTTTCCCCCCTCCTCCCCCCTTCTCCCCCCCCTTCCGTTGCTTTCTGTGTTTTCTAAGTGGTCCCCTTTTTTTTTCTGTGGGCACCGCAAGCTTTGTTGTCTTCCTGTGCTTTGTCGTGCCCACTTGTTTGGGTTTCGTCATGCGATGTGCTTTCCTCTCGGTTATCATATTTCGCTGTACTTCCCTCATCTTTCACGGTGGGCTGATGACTATTTTGCCTTCCCCCCACCGCCGTTCTCAGAGGACGGGCTCGAGGATGTCCCATAGACAAGTTATTTTGTGTCTTCTTGGCACGTTATGCTTAGTTCTTTGCTGCACTAAAAACAAAAAAAAAACGCACAATTCACTTGCTCGATTTCCCCTCCGTTCTCTGTGCTGGTGCGCATTCCGCCCTCCTCCTCCTCCTCCCGCTCTCTGCACATGGCAAAACCGTGTGTGCTCTTGTCAGCGAAGCTCTTTTTTTTTTTTTTTTCGTGCTCTGCACTTTTCTCTCTTTTTTTAACCCCTACGATAAGAATCGAGGAATGTGGTTTCCGCGGGTTGGCGCTCACGAGTGCTCGTGCACGCGATAGCCGAACCACGCCGAATCTCTGAGGAACGATATTTCGTTCCCTTCTCGATCTTCTCAACTTCCGGCACAGCGTCCCCCCTCCCGCCGCTCCCCCTTCCCTTTCATCCTTCGTGCTTGGCCCTCTGTCTCTCTCTGTTTGGTACGTGGGCGCGCTTGTTCTTCTGTGGGACACGCTCAAATGTGTGCACTCCCCACCCCACCCCAGGTCTACGTTTGACGTCTGCCGATCCAGAGCTTCTGTTGCGGCGGTCCTGCGCAATGATTGCGAGGGCGACCACGCAAACGGAGTTCATGGGACCCCAATAGAGGTGATGGACGGCACCCCGCGAGGGCAGAGAAGTATATATGTATCTACCTCTACACATATGTATAGAAGCTAAAGGCGAGGAAGGGTCGGGGAGCACAAAGGGAGAGCGACAGAAAGGGAAGAGGCTGCGGTATAGCCAGCAAGAGCCACCACTGCTACGTGGTTCTGCGTGGGTATCTGTCTCTCCTCATACTTCCTCCGCTCTCTTTTGAGGGAGGGGGACGCTGTATCTCCCTATTTCTTGTTGCGGCCCTCTCGGTGCCACTCCCTTCGTATCAAAGTGTGCTCTTTTCTCCCCCCTCCCTCCCCGTTTTCGGATCGCTACTTCTGTGTAGCGATCAGGTGAGCGTCCACATAGGTTGTGCGTCTTCTTGCCCCAGCACATGCCCCCCCCCCCCGGTTTTCTCCCTTTCTGCAATAGAGCGGGCCCTTGCGCAAGTGACACGCCGGACGATGTCGAAGGCAGGCGGCACGCAACGAGAGAGGCCCATATAATGATATAATTACTTTTCCATCTAAAAAAAGAGAAATCGCTTTGTTTTCGTTTTTCATTTTTATCTGCACACGTGAGGAGTACGATCGTGCACGGAGATGGATGGATATCGCCGTGCTGCCACGTCATTGATCATGGTGGGAGTGGGCATCGGCGCCCCGTACATGCGGTGCGTATGTTCGTTGACGTTGATCTCCCTCGGAAACCATGGGGCCTATGACGCCGCACTCCCACTTCAGTGTCGATGCTTTCTCCACTTTCTTCCATGCGATGGACAGGAGTCTGGAAAAAAGCCCAGTAAACACCGTAAAGAAAGACTCGACAATCTAAGAGCGGGAGAGCTGCCCTCTGACTGAGGCGTCACTTAAACCTGCGACTATGCATTCGAGGCTTATGGTGTCTCCATATGCGAAGCGTCCGCTGCGCCCTTGTGCGAGGAGATCGGCGGTGTGACCCCCCCCCCCCCAGTCGCCCCACACGAAAGCCACCACGTCCTCTTCTCGCCCGTCACATGTTAGCGTTTATGGTGGCACAGGGCTGTGCATGTAGAACTATGAAGTCGGGATTTCTGTTCAAGACTATTCTTGCTCTCTTTTCTTTTGCGTGTCCCCCACTCTCCATATGTTTTGCCGCGCGCGCCGCCTTCTCGTCCGGCTCAGTACACCACGTGCGCCCTCATGCCTGTCTTGGGCAGCGTACCGTGGGTGAGGGCCGCCTACGGCTTCCCACAGGCCGCCCCACTCCCCGTAGCTTCCCATGAGTGGTGATCCTCCCTGGTCTGCTACTGGAAGGTATTGTGGACCACCCCATTGCCGGCCATCAAGGCCATGAGAGTGTAGAGCTGCCGGTCTCACGCGGCTGCACGTGGTAGAAAGCGGGAAAATGGCGCGATGGGCGATCTCGGAGACATTAGGATTCATCTCTGAGCCACCGCTAGCAGCACAGCGCTGAAACATATGGCATGCTCCGAAGAACAAAGCTGAAGTACGCCACCCTCAGTCGGCGGGAAGAGCGACATACAGGCCAGGCTTACGGCTGTATGGGACCTCTTCACCCGTGCACTTGGATCGAGCCTGTACTCCACTATCGACACGCAAATTATTTCTGAGGGTGCTCTGGCCGCCCGCGACAGGGGGTTTCTTATGGTGGCGAGCGTCAGTGCTTGCTCGATGATGTTGACGTCTGACTTATCGCTGTCTCGCTCTTGCTGCTGGTTTTGTCAGTGGCGTGTGTCTGGGCTCGGTGGCGGTGCTTCGCTTTTCTGTGCAGCGAACGTGTTGGAGCATGTGCGAGGGCGTGGCCACGCTCTTGCTAACCTGCGTGTGTATCTGTTTGCAGAACCCTTGTCCTGCTGAAAAGGTCACTGCTCATTGTAGGCACTTCGGCAGCCTCCACGATGGTGCGGTGATCCGGTGAGCTGGATTGGCTGCTGCTGCATGCACTTACAGATTTCGGCGCGCCGCAGATTTCCCAACCCTTTAACTGTGCGTCCTTGGCGGCATGCGTGACGTGCAGCACAGTTGCAGAGTGCCTGCCTCTTTCATGTTTTGGTTTTGAAGCCGTATCACTCGCCCGCAATGCTGCTAGCGCCACCTCACAGGTCATCGGTCGAGACACACTGGCTCTGGCTGTCAAAGTGAAAAGCGCCTCTTCGAACGGTGCCTGTCGTGCTACTGCTGTCTCGGACGGGCAAGTATCTGTCTCCCCGATAGTCGGGTGCTCTGTGAATGGAAACCGCGTGCGGTCGGCTGTTTTCAGACACCTCTCTTGATCGTTGATCTGTCCCTTTATCGTGGCAGGTGCCGCACAAAAACGAAGCCCATCACGACGGCGGGGATTGTGATGGACGTTTTCCTTAGCGTGGTCCTTTTCGTGTCACCATGTGCTGGTCTGACAACGTCTACGCGGCCTTCCGTAGGGCCTCGACTCACTTTGCCTGGAAAGGCGCATCGCATTCGTTTTTTTTTTTTTCGGTGTGGGCAGATGAGGCGGCAGGTTTTCTACTGTTTTCAAACTGCCGATCAGTAGTGCATCACCGCAGCCTTGGCGACAGCACATCGCTGCTTCCCTCACTGTCTGCTCTACTTTGCTCTTCTCTCTCGCCTTGCGGAGGTGGTTGTACGGCGCCTTTGAGATGAGACGCATGGCATCCGGCTACTCCTTGCTTGGTTGCGAAGCGCGTACTGTCGCTTCTGCCAGGCACTGTGCCCCTCTTCATTGGAGACGCCTCCCCGCGCTTGCATGCGTGCGCAGCATGATATGAGGAGGTGGACATGTCGATAGACTCAATATAAGGTCGTCTTTTATTCAGCGAGGGAAGGGAAAGAGACCTCTCTCTCTCTGGCCGTGGAAGCCCAGCCAAGGTCGAATTCTGGATTCGCTCTACCAGCGCTCACGACCGCTCGTACGAATGTGACCTCGCCGACGAGCGTGCTCCCATTCACGTATGTAGGTATCCTGCCAAGCACACCCCCTCTTGGGTGCTGTTGACTTTTGTGGTTCCCCGTGAACAGCGCTGCGGAGGAGGATTGGGGTGGGGACCGCTGACTGCCTCTTGTGGGTTTGTGCTTTACCTTGGCTCAGGTACATGTGTCTTGATGCTCACTTTTTTTTGTCTTGCCCCCTCCACGGGTTTCCTGCTGGTCGTGGGAGACGGAAAACCTGTGGGACATAGAGGACATCCGTCTGCCTGTGGTTGTCCAGCTCCCGTGAGCCCACTTTGTGTTCGAAATCTCCTCCCCTCCTGGTGATGTGGAGCAGTGTGGTTTTATGGCTGTACGTCGCTTGGCTCTTGTAGGTGTGCGTCCGTCCGATGCGTTAGCTCGTGCGAGCATCCGCCTGTCCGCTGTGCTGCTCCATACAGCCCCTCTCCACGTGACCGTTGGTATATTCGCTACCTTCCCCTTAACGGCCGCGCTCTTGCTTTCACTTTGCGCGTCATGACCGAAATTGACCGTTCTCCACATTCGCTTGTTTCGTACGACGTCGTAGGCTTCTTCGTGCCTCCCCGTGTCCCGCACCTGGTACGCCTCGCGCAGCAACCTCCCCCCACCCCCACCCCCCATACCTGCCACTCCGTGTACCGGCAGGTTGCCAATGCCACCGTCCGGGAACTCAGGGTGGGCGAGGAGGATACTGAAGGGATACGTAACGTCACCTTCGGGGGCACTCAGTAGCGTCTGGAAACCCCCTCTCCTACCCATGAACGCTTCATGGCGATCTGCCACTCAAGTGCGTCGGTGTGCAGTACATATGTGATCTTTGCGTGCTCCTCAGTGCGCTTATCGCCTCGCTCCAGCCTACCCACCTCTGTCTCATTTCCCTCGTCTTTGCTTCCCTTCCTCTGGTGCTCGCCCTTCCCATCACTGCTCCCTCATCTCCGATCTTGCTGACTCCGCCGCAGATAGACTCGCTGAAGGTGCACTTGTGGACCGGCACATCCGTCTTGGTTGCTCTCTACACCGGTCTCTTCGCTTGCCGTTTCGCTAGGCCCCACGCACTGCCCTGACCTGGTGGATCCTACGCGCATTGCTCGCCCCGTCTTCCCCACTGCCCTCGATCTTGCACGGCGTACTCCCCCCCCCTCTGCACGCAACAAGAAGCAGGATGGGCAAGCACACGTCCCCGACTCCAGCAGCGGCGAGGCCCGATGCCCTGAGCGACAGTTTGATGGATACGAACTCGGGCGACGTCATCGAGAAACACCCGCTTGCCCAGCAGGACAAGCACTCCGACAAGAACGGAAGCCTGGAGGACTCGTCAAGCCACAATGGCAACAGGACCGGCGCCGATAAGTCTAACCGCCACGCCATTTTCCGCTTCACCGAGTGGCTGATACCGTATGGTGGTGTGATTTCGAACTGCTTCAGCCTCGGGTCCGTCACACTCGGCGGCGGTATCATCTCGATGCCGTCCTCGTTCGCCATGACGGGTATCATCATGTCTATCATCTACCTTGTGGTTATCACAATGGTGACGGTGTACACCATGACGCTGCTTGGGTACGCGATGAAGGCGACGGGGTGCAAGACGTTTGAGGAGCTGTCTCTTGTGCTATTCGGGCGTGGCTGGGACTACTTCGTTGGGTTTGTCCTCTGGCTGTCGTGCTTTGGCACGGCGGTCGCCTACATCAGCGCCGTCAGCAGCCTCATCACGCCGATCCTCGAGAAGTCGCCTGGCACGCCGGCGTACCTGCTGACCACCTCCGGCAACCGCCTGATCACGAGCTTGATATGGCTCGTGCTCATGGTGCCAGTGGTGATCCCGAAGCGCGTGAACAGCATCCGCTACGTCTCCGCCATCGGTGTCTTCATGGTGGTGTACTTTGTCATTACTATTGTTGTGCACTCCAGCATGAACGGGATGAAGGAGGGCATGCGCGGTAACATGACGCACTTCACCACTGGTAACGAAGCGATTTACGGACTCTCCATCTTTATTTTTTCGTTCTTGTGCCAGGCCGTGACGGGGTCAGTGTATTTTGAGCAGCGCCCCCACCCGTCTGTGCGCCAGCTGACGATTGCGAGTGCGATCTCGATGACGGTGTGCATGGTGCTGTACATCTTCGCCGGCGTCTTCGGCTACTTTGACTTCGCGGACGATACACAGGACTCCATCCTGTACAACTTTGACCCTGTGCATCAGCCGTACATGATGATCGCGTACATCGGCATGCTGATCAAGATCTGCGCCGCCTTTGCGATGAACATGCTGCCATGCCGAAATTTCGCCTACCACTGCCTGAAATGGGATCTCGATACGGTGCCGTACTGGAAGCACACAATCGTAATTCTAGCCACGGCCGTCGCCTCACTATTGTGCGGTCTGTTCATCCCAAGCGTCAACACAGCATTTGGTTTGGTGGGCTCCTTGTGCGGTGGCTTCATCGGCTTCATCTTCCCTGCGTACTTCTGGATGTACAGCGGCAACTGGAGCATGAAAACAGTGGGCATCTGGCACTGGCTGGCGACGTACTTCCTCGTGGTAGCGGGTGTGATTGCAGTTGTCTTTGGCACCATATCTACCGTCTACTTCAGCTTCGTTGTGTAAACCTTTTTTCTGATGGCTAGGCGGAGTGCGGGTCTTCTGTGCACGAGGGCGGTCGCGAAGCAAAGTGCATTGTAGCCGTATGGGTGTCTGGGCGCTGGGCCAGTGCTTCGGAACTGCGTGTTTCTCTGTGTCTGCCTCCCTCTATCCCTCCCTTGTCACACTTTTCGTGGGTGTTGATGCCTGTGCAGGCACGCGGCTGCCAATTGGATTGGGGGTCTGTGCGCATCGTGTGTCTTGTTCACTGGCGACTTGCAGAGGTCGATCGACGTTAACGCTGTGTTGGTCGCGCGAGCCTGATTCGGGTTTCACTTTTTCTTTGTGTGTGTTTCCCCTTGTACGTCAGTCACCGTGCGGGATGAAAAGCCGAAGTGTTTGGGAAGAGAGCGCGTGTACGCAACCGGTGCAGGCGCGACTTCTCGCACAGAAGGAGGCAAATGCCTCACGTCGGTGTCTACTCACGAGTGCAGCGACGACGGCGATGTAAAACGGAGAACAGGTCAGTGTCGCGTACATGTTATTTTTTTGTCGACGTGTTTGGAGGGCTGAGCCAACGATGTTACATGCTTTACTTTGGTGCAGTCTCTTCTGTGCTCCGGCGCTTTGGCGCACATGTGCCCGCTTCTTTTTATTCCTTTTCTCATGTCCATCGTTTTCTTTTTCCATTGGGTGTGTGCATCGCTCTTTTTGTTTCCGTTCGCTGCACCGTCATGATGTCTCCTGCTTTTCTCGGTACGCAGTAATTCAGTGAAAGTCTTTGATCTTTACTGCGGCGGCCGCCTCTCCGTGTAGATGGAGGTGTTTGTGATGGTCGCATGCTTTCATTTTGTGTTTCGGCGCATTTGCCTCCTTTTCTTTTCCTCTAAAACGTGAAAGGGAGCCCTTTAGTCGGCGCTAACGGGGACCGCACGCCTTCCTCCGCGCGTTCTCCAGGTGTACAGAGACGCCGGTGTCTCACAGGAGTCTTGAAAGCGCACGAGAAGAGGGACTTGTTGCAGGAGAGGGGCCGAGTATAGGAGCTAAGAACACACCACTTCCACGTTGTGGATGTGCACTACTGTCCTGCTTGTCTCTTGCTGCAAATTTTTTTCTTTTCGACGAACGCCTTTACAGAGCAAGTTCGTGTTCCCATCAGGCCACAAACCTTCGCGCTGGCCCTGCACCCATCGCTGCAAAATCCCTTACATTGCCACAAACGAATTCTGCGTCGGTCACCGTTGCACCCTTCTTTTGCTTTCTTTGTGCCGTAGACATGGAATGCAAAAGGTGTGTGTGTGTGTGTGTGTGTGTGTACGGTGTGAGCGTAGGACCATAAAATGGGCGCGATGAAGAGGCTGCGTGCAGTGTACGGTTCCATCACTGCTCGTGCTGCGCTGTGTGCTTTTGGCCCGCCGTTCTCCCGCCTCTTCTTACTGTGTTTTTCCAATGGACTCTCCTGAAAACGATTGGTTCCCATCCTTTCCTTCCTTCCTGGATCAACCTGTCGTGTCCCCATCCAAGGGCCACGCCTCGTGGCCCGCTTTTCTTGTGCGTTATTCTTCCTTGTGCTCATCTCGTTGATACGCCCGAACGCCTGCGATGCCGTGAAGCGCGACGCTGCTGGGTGTGGCGCGTCAGCGATTGCTTCGGCGGGGCTTGTTTTGTGTGGGTAGGGCCACGAGCGCATGCATGGGCTGGCTCCGATGAATCCTCTGTGTGGCCCTGTCAATTTTTTTTTTTCCGCGTGTGCCTCGTTGCCGCTTGCTGGGCACATAACCGCGCATATCCCCCCTCCCCGCATGCCCTCTCTCCGTACACGGTCGAGCTACTGCCTTGCTGGCAGAGGTGAAGGACAACGAAAAGGACAGGGTCGGCAGCCGGTGGACGCGTACTAGAGCACGCACATCGGGACGCACATTGTGCAACACCCCCTCCCCCCGTGTCCTGCACTATTTATGCTCTGTAGTTTGCCATGCTGGGTCCACGGCTGCGAAGGAAGTGGCTGCAGTCTCACCCGGAACAGCATCTCTCTGCAAGCACTTGCTGTCTGCACTCGCGCGTACGTGTTCGTCATGTATTGTTTTGGTATGTGTATCTCGAATGGAGATGAGGGCATGCAATGTCCACTGACTTGTTGCGGTGCCTCCGCCCCCCCCCCTCCCCATGTCCTCCGGCAACTCTTTGCCTTCCCTGGCAGCTACGCGTATACAAGTCGTGCTTGCTGCGCCTTTCCCCTCTCACTCGCACTCGTGATGCGAAGGCGTATCGGTGCCGAGTGCGCGAGGTGCGCAGGTACTGATGTGTGTGAAGAATGGGTGCCATAGCTGAACGCGAGCGCCTTCTCCCTCTCCGTGGTGGGCCCGGCCTGTGCCTGCTGCTTCTGTGCGTTACACTTTGTTTGTGTTCCCTTCCGCATAGTGGCGCTCCCTTCACCTCCGCGGTGGTGTCTTACCCACCCCCACACCAGCTAGCGTACACCGCTATCATGGGGCCGTGTCCTGCCAATGGCTGTTCAGGTGCTGGCGTAGAACCAACAAACAACAGCATCCGCAGATCGCCTGCGGATACATATATAAAAAACGGATATTTTCACGCGAGCGAAAAGCGACTAGAACCCACCAGACTTTGCCCGCGCTTAATCTGATGGTTTCCTACACCCTCCTGTCACATATCTATTTACTAGGAGCTCATGGCGTACCGTCTCACTGCCGATGCTGCATGGCTTTGCATCTGGCGAGGCGTGGGTGACACGTGCTAACCGCCTGCCCAAGAGAAAGAATCACCGTCACACCTGCCTTCGTACTCTGGAGCCCAAAGCGGTCAATGACTTCTGGCACACTGCCGCGTAGAGGACACTAGCAGGCACTTGGCATTCTTGTCTGCTGAGCCCAAGCCGAGCCGCGGTGGCGCTGTTTGAAGTGCAGGCGCCTGTTTTCGGTGTCTCATTTGTTCCTTTTTTTTTTTAACCAATGCGAGAACCAGAGAAAGCAGCTTGTCCGCCTTGCAGCATGCTCACGCGTTGTTGGCACTTTCGGTGCCCCTTTCGGACCCATCACGGCAGCTGCAGCTGCTGCTTTTTTAGTTTTCTGGTTTGAACAAATGGAGGCTTCGTGATGACGCGGAAACATTCTTCGCGTGTGGCATTTTTCAGGATGTAACATCCCTACTTGGCGACACCAACTGACTGCAGCCTCTCATTGGGTGCTGGTTGCGGACTGTTGGTGTGTGCTCACAGGGCTTGGGTGGCGCGCTGTACAGGCGAGAGTGCGGCGCAGGTCATGTAAGCAGGCGTGCATCGCTCCGTCCCTGAGTGAGGAGAGCCGCCGTTGAGCAGGCAACTGGACGTGCTTTTCCTGAGGCGATGCTAGCGGCCCACGCCGGCGCGTCCGGCGCCAGTGTGCAGTTTGCATGCGGAGGAGGGACAAGAAGGGGCTGCTAGCCGTGTGGCCGCGCTGGACGACCGGCACCCCGTCTGCTTGAGGACCACTCCCCAACCGTATGCCTGCAAAGGTGCTCGGGTTGCGTTTGCATGTAGATACTAGTTGAGATGTTATGTGCACAATAAGGACATGCTGTGACAAAGGGAAAATGTTCCTGGCGTACGCAGGGAAAGGCGGGGAAAAACGCCTGTCCAGCTGGGGGGGGGTGTGTGTCGGTGTACGTGTGGCTCGGGGTTTGTGCAAGGATTCTCTTTTTACATACACTTCGATTGTTTGTGTGTCTCTTCTCATTCGCTCGTAAAATTGTGGCCTTCCGCTCACCCGACATGGCTTTCCACTCGCAGCACTTGGGAAAGCGGGTCGATGAGCATCTTGCCCCTCACTGCTGCAGCGGCTTCTTAGCTGTGACGGCAGAGGATGCACTTTGCTTGATGTCGAGCTTCTACCTTCGGAAGAAGCTGGGCAGATGGCTTTCTCAGTCATCACACCACCTTAATGTCCCTTCGGAAGTGCTCTGCCTGGTCTGATTGGATTCAAAGCAGTGGTGCGTGAACCTAGGCACTGTTGCGCTGTGCGAGAGAGCTCCGTGTCTCCGATCTTTTAGCGCATTTGCCTCCGATCACTGCTGCCACCCTCACGCCCACTCGCTCTTCTCTTTGATGTCATTTATCTGTAGGTGCATGCAGTGCGGCACCTTTGCTTCACAGCCCTCCGCCTTTTCCACAATTCTTGGCCACCTCACCGAATCTCCAAGAAACGCATGAGCTCCACTGGCAAGCATGTCAATATCGGGGACGCAGACGACTACACGTACACTGAGGACCCGGCCGGCCAGCAGGTGAGAGTCCCCGTCTCGAATGAGTACGTATTCAAGGTGGTCATACTCGGGGATTACAGCGTAGGGAAAACGTCGCTTATCAAGCAGCTGCTTTCAATTTCTGCATCCCCTTTGTCGCCACGGAGCAATGACGATGGCTCTGATCTCGACGAGAGCGTCGCTCACAGTGATGTCGACGACGTGCTGGAAACGGTGACGCCAACCATAGGCACCGATTTTTACTCCCTTACTGTCACCGATGTTGCTCCGAGTGCGTCCGTACGACTCCAAATATGGGACACCGCTGGACTGGAGAAGTACGCCGCAAATTATGAAAGCACCTTCAGAAACGCGTCCTTCGTCATTTGTCTTTTCGATGTGACGAACCCCAGCAGCTTGAACAGTGTGGTGGACCGCCACCTCTCCTTAGTGGGGGAGCACATGCCGCACCTCGACCAGAGCGCCATCATGGTGGTGGCAAACAAAATAGACCTCATCGCTGATGTGTCTGCGAACAGCACAAAAGAAGGCCGAAGTGCGTCAAAACGATCGCGGATACGGGGAAACGAGTTTGTGAACGCCATCGACAACGATGCTTCTGTAGACACGAGCGACGGGAGCACTGACATCCTCACAAGCGCTGATGGTGTTCGCGACGACATAATCGTGACTGCACAGGAGGTGCAGGAGGAGGTGTTTGATCTCTTCACCGACGTCCACTACGCCGAGGTGAGTGCCAAGACCAAGCGATATCTTAGGGAAATGTTGGAAGCCGTCTGCTACGCACTGCTGCGGGAGAACGTTGCTGACAACGGGAAGATGCGGCTTCCACATGAAGCACCGCTGAGTGAGGTATTTGCGCGCACAGTACTGCCACGGCACCGTAGTGCTAAAGGTTTGACTGGTGCCAGTGAACCCCCCATCCCGGCGCTGTCAGCATCTCAGGTTGACCCGGCCACCACTACGACAACGCAGCCTATCGCGGTGCCACGAGATTCGCCGACCGCGGGCAGCTTACAGCAAACACCGAAAAACACGCCCGCGCCGGTTTCCGCTAGCTGGCGTTCCAGTGAGGCGTTTTCGTTTGACTTGGCACCGGCGCACCTGAGTGCGAAGGCCTTTTTCTCTCCGGCGGAAGGATCTGACGTTGCCACTGACAAACCTGGAGTTTGTGATTCCCCTCTGCGACATGTGGGTTGCGGCAGCGACAGTCCTGTTGATATGTCTTCCACATGGCTGCCGACGCCACCGAGGGGTGCTGAAAAAGTAGTAGATGCTCGGAGCGTTCATCTTGATCTGGAAGCTGACTCGACGGGGCCGCCAGCTACTCCAGACTCGAAGGTGCATCCAAAGACGCGAAAGGAACGCGAAAAGGCAGAGATGACGGCTCTGCTACGCCGTGCAGACGGGAGGAAAGGGAACCTCACCGGCCACGACGCGGGCACCGGTAGCCCCGTGGCATGGCTGGAGAGTGACGCGGATAAAATGGAAAATGACGTTGCTCGCGGGCTCAAACACGCTGGTGATGTGCCGTCCACGTCTCGGCCAGGGCCCTGCTCTTTTCTCCTGGATTCGAAGAGAGTCGAGGGTCATCGTGAAGGTACGCCGGGGGCAGGAAGTCGTGACTCAGACGACGACGGTGCGGGCATGCAGATGCAGCTAAAGCAACGATTTGCCCAGATAGAACACGACATACGCCAGAAGGCGGCTGCTGAAAAGCAGCGCGCCAAAGAGGCCAAGAAGAAGCAGAAGAAGGCAGAGGAAAAGTGCAAGTGCTGCATACTGTGAACCGCCCAAGGGATTGGTAGTGTGCAGACGAGGAAGGACCGTAGGCACTGGTGCGCCGTATTTGTCCTCTCTGTAGCGCCTCTCCCGTTTGTTGTCCCTTGTACTCTTGTCTTGTTCGTGAAGCAAGCGATGATCGGCGTGAGCCCTGTCGAGCTGCGCCTGTCGCCGTCTGCTAGATGTGTCTCCTCAATATTCTGTTTGTGCTTTCTTTGCAGGCGTGGTGCTGCCTTCGTGTGATTCCCGTTTTCATGCGTAAGAGGCTCATCTCACCGAGTCGTGACCTCCTCTGCGTCCTTCTCGACTCCCACCACCTCCTTCCTGTGTCTAAAGCAAGACACGGATCTTAATTATGTTCGTTTGCTGAGCCAAGAAGAAGTTTCCGATACCGAACGAACTGTGGCGAACGGGAGATCAGACTGATAGAGCCATCTCCCCGTTGCTCCTCGTCAAGGCATGCGCCACGGCACTCCCTCCATCGACAGGCATTGGGGTCGCCGCACGAGGACAGGAGGAGGGGAAAAAAGGCCCTGTCAATACCGTCGACGGCGGCTTCTGAAGATGTGAGGGAGCTGTGCAACACATACTGTGCTGTGCTATTTCTGCTTCTGTGAAAAGTCTGTGCGTCTCATGCATTCTTGCCCCACTCTTCGTATCTCGGGTTATCTCACGTGCAATACCTCGTTTCTGCCACTGTTACGTTTGGAGAACACTGCGGCTGCAAGGGAACAGAGTTCTCAGGCTCACAGCCTCACCGACTGCCATCTCTGAGTATTCGTTTGATGGCCAGTACACCACATACGGCGCCCAACCACCTCAACAGAACCTTGAAATAGCGTACAACTACCATGACTGGCCCGAAGTCAGCGTGCCTCATTCAGCAGCGCTTTTTCAGCTGCTGCAGACAACCTGTGTGTACAAGCCGAAGCGAGAGTCTTCACCACCGATCACGATGGTGAATGCAAATGAGGACCGGCACGGTGACTGGGTAAGCGTTCTGCCCCACTGCCGCTGCCGCCCCCTCCGGGGCCTCTGAGTGTCTTGCAAGAGCCACTGCCTCAGCACCAACACAGCTACTCGCAATGTCTACCAAGCCGGTATGGTCTCCACACTGTCTTCAGTTGTCCTCCCGATGGGTGCGGCAATTGCGGCAGCGCACGATGTCTATTGACGCACGAACACCATGACGGGTGTCTGTTGGCCGGAATACAAAACTGGCAGAAAAGGGCAGCTTCACATAGGCGTGGGTGCACACACACACACACACACACAAAAGGCTCCAGTGGACGCTGAAGGGGGGCTGCATTCTCATGTACTGGGCTGCCCTATCCCTGCAGTTGCCCTTCCCTGAATAATCATGGCTGGGCCACTGTGCATCTTTTGCTTTTTTTGTCCGTCTTTTGGGCCCATGGTCTTCGGATGGCTCGTCTTCGCCATATACCTGTGTGGTATGTGTGTGAGCTGTTGTGGGTGTTTCGCACCGGCCGGTGCCCGTCGACGCCCTCCTGTTTTCTTTGCACTGTTTTTGTTTGTCTCTGGTGGGGGGTGGAGGAGGTGGGGGTGTCTCTGCTACGAACATTTTTCTCATCTTTCAGAGGCGACTCTGTCGCCGCATCGTACTTTAAATCCTCGTTAAATTGCCCCTCTCCCTCCCTCCCTTCTTGTCTCCCTGACACACCTCTCGCCCCGCAGCTTCCCGTGCACACGCTCTGTCCCATTTCTCTGCAGGCGGCAATACAATGCCGTGCCTGTGACGCCACGGAAACTTATGAGAAAGCTGCGCAGGGAGCAGAGACGCCTCCATGATATAAGATCTGTGGCGCATTCGGGTTACTCGCTACTCTCTGGATATAGACGTGGTAGTGCGTCCGGCGCAGTCGCGCAAGTACTGTGGGTAGGAGTGGCTTCACAGCTCCGTGTCGTCTCCTGCGGCCGCTGAGTATCGCCTGGTGTCACGCATACAGTCTGGGAATCATTTCTATTGCTTTCCACTCGGCAGCCATCTCACAAGTGGTGCTGCTCGACGACGTGAACGGCAACCATCCTGTTCTACGCTTTATCGTCGCTCCGTACACGAGAAAGGCCATTACTCGCCACACACGAACCCGCCCTCCAGAAAGCTGGCGAGTATCTTCAGCCCGCTAAGTAGGCCATCGGCGCTGCTTCCCTGCCAATGAATACGCCAGTCTTCTGTCGAGCTCAAGCACGTACTCGGAAAGTTGTCTTTGTATCGAACCTGTAGCTTCGTAGCCACCTCTTCAAGTGCAGCATCTACCACACACTGAAGTCTGCTCACATAGTTAAATACCCCCTCCGTCAACAACAGTCCTGGCTGGAAACAGTGAGTGTCACTCTCATCACTATGTGCGACCACTGTTGTCCTGCACAGGCGACTGGAAGGTGGTCTTTGAGGCGCCACCACAATGTTACGGCGAATGGCTCTGGCATGACGGACTCCACACCAACTGCAGGAAAGGCGCCTGATCAGTCATTCGTGCCTGTATTTGAGCGCTCGCACCTAGTTCCTGCTGAGCAGTCGAGCGCGTGGCAGGAGGAGAGATGGTCGGGCGTGTGCCTCCCCGGTGGTTATTTTTTTACTTATTTGATGCTCTCTCTCTCTCTTCTGTGGTGTCTGCGTGCGTGTGTGTCTGCGTGTGTGTGTGTGTGTTTTCACGCATTTCGTGCTCGTTCACAAGAGAAAGCCCTTTCTTGTTTGCCTATTCGAATGCTCCTCTCATCGGTCGCGTGTTGAACCAGGAGAGGGGGAGGGGAGGGGAGGGGAGGGGGCCATCGATCTGCCCTCTCCATCTCTTTCGTCTGCAGGTCCCACCCCTCTCTCTGCACACGGCGCTACGCGCTCGATCACCTCTCTTCAAGTGCCACTCTTCGGCTAGGCATCTTTTCAAGCTTGCATATCTCCGCGATATCTGGGACTGTTGCGCGTAGGCTCCTGTCGGGTTGGTCTGTATGCCTGCCCTGCTGTCTCTCGTCTGGTGCGCTGGACACATCAGATGCGGAGGCAGCAGGCAATCTGGAAATAGAGCAATGACCGGCCCCTCCCACATGCGTCCCAGACGTCGCTGCGACCTTGGCGCTGTAGAGTTGCGGTTCCTTCACGCCCGACCCCACTGCCAACCGGGGAAGGATAGGGCCGCTCCTTGTTGTTCGGGTGTAGTGAAGCCACGCAGGAGAGGGGCATGGCAGAACTTCTGGTTATGAGCGAAGCAACCTGCCGCTGTGGTACAGAATGAGGCATGACCAAGTACGAAAACAAGTGATGATGGGGTGCAGCAAAGTATGTCTGCTGATATCTTTGTAGGTGCGCCACGCGTACAACTGATCGCGCCGCGGGATTGCCGCGCGCCTACCGACGGGGTGTCTCATGCACGGGAAAGATGCAGTGTGCCTCGTGCCCACTCTGGGAGACTTGTATGAAATACTCGCTTGTGTTGCCTTGACCACAGGCGCACCCGCGTATGCGCTCCGTACGCTCTGCTGCTCTTCTCCCGTACCTCTGAGAGGCTTTGTGCCCCTCTCCTGGTCTCTGGGTCTTGATACCGCAGACCCGCACCCCTGATAAGCGGACGGCGCTGCGTCACCCCTTCCACCTCTACACAGTCGCGTCTTCGCAATCTTTGCACCACCGCACACTCGCCCAGATGGCTACTCAAAGTGTCACCCCTGCTGCTCACTCACGCCATCCTCCATTAGGCCTGAGGTACCGCGTGTCAGGACGTTTCAGTACATTGGGCTACTGTGTTGTGCTCTGTGTGCTCGTCGTATCCACAACTGCGGCACAGAAACCCTACAGCGTCGATGAGGCATGGCGGGCTCATTTCTTGTCCCGAGCGTCGTACTGCAATGAGGGTGATGTGATCGAATGGAGGTGTGGTGCTGCGTGCAGAGGCGTGCCAACGTTTCAACTGTCAGATGTAATGAGCAGCATTATCACTGGCACCTTCGGCTTCGTCGGCGTGGATCACACAACGAAACAGATCGCGGTCGTCTTCCGCGGCACCACAACCTTTCAGAACTTCTTGGCAAATGCTTTGGTTATGAAGACAAGCTACGACGAGAGCTCGAGCTGCGGTTCACAATGTGAGGTTCACACTGGCTTCTACGTTTCCTATTTCTCTCTTCGTGAGCAAACACGATACGCTGTTCTGAAACTCATCTACGCGAACCCCACGTACGAGATCCTCGTCACCGGACACTCACTCGGTGGTGCCATAGCGTTACTGGCTGCTGCTGACCTCCAGGAACGTCTCAACAGTCTTGAATCGGCACCGTACAAGCCGGTGTCCATGTACACTTTTGGCTCACCACGAGTAGGCAACCTTGCTTTTGTAAAGTGGGTGGATTCGTTGCTGTCGAAGGGAGCCAAGTATCGCATCACCCATGCCGGTGATTTCGTGGTGGTCATTCCTGCAATCGAATGGGGCTATGTGCACAGCGCCTCTGAAGCATTCTACAAGACGCGTTCGAAAAGAGGCGTTCTGCTGTGCAATGATTTCGCAGGTCGGGAGGACCCTGAATGTAGCCTCGGTGTTCGCCCTCGCTCGCTGCGTGACCACCTGTGGTACATGGGAGACACGACTAGGTGCAACAAAAGGGACCCCGTCATCAACACCGCGGTTCGTGATGTGCCTACGGTAGCATGCATCATCTCCCTGATTGGATTTCTGTGCATCTTTCTGTGAGGGCTCTTCTCTATGTTCAAGCTGAGCATGGACGCTGCAGCGTTACCGATGTAAAGTTGTTCCTTCCTATTCTTCCAAATCGATTTTACGGCTGGAATGGCTCACTGCAGCGGAGCTCCCTCTCCATTTTTTCTTGTTTTGTGGAGACCAGGTGGTGCAATGAGCCCCACACCCGGGGGTCGAGGCTTTCCTTCGCCTTTGTGTTCGCTGTACTCTCTCTTCACGTCCTTAATATACGTTTTGCGCATTTGTGTGTGCACGTCGGACGCGTCTCCTCGCCGCCGCCTCCGCTGAAAGGTGCACCGTCGCGCACTCTCTTGCATGCTCATTTTGTGTGACAGTGATGATCTTTTTTCCTTGATTCTTTTTCTCTCCCGCAGTCGTGTGTCCCCGGCGCCCGCGTCTCACGAGCGCATGAGCGATGAAAGTCTCTTTCTTCTTTTTTTTTACCGTTGTCTTGTAACAGGACTATCTACTGCTCAGGGCCACAACGCAGATGCGTCGTTGTCGATCAGCGGCGCGGGTACTGCGCAAGCCGAGCCACCATGCGAGGGGCCCCGTCCGCTCTTTGGATTTTCGTGCTTGTGGCCCGCCGCTCATCGCCCGTGAGACCTTGCTGCCGCTTTCCTTATTTGGCCTCTGCAGGGCCAACGAGACACCTTTAACGTGCGCAACGGTCGCCTTGCCGTGCTCACTATCATATTTCATTTTCCTTCACTCATATATGGGCACCGACATGGTGCCGCGCGCTGGAGATGCAAGATATGTTTTTTTTGTTGTTTTTCGCTGTCTTCTTCCTGTTGTAAGTGACCTATTCACAGGCACACGGACGGGGCGGGTTTGCTGGCTGAGCCAAGTGAGCCACATACGCCGAAGCAGCTTCTCGTGCGGTGCCCCTTACCCCACACCCACTCTTACCGTCTTCCTGTGGCCGCTTTTCTTCTCCTTTCAGCTGCGTGCTGAACCTGTACAGTTGTGCGCTGTGCCCTATTCTCGTATCCTCCCTCTAGTATGTGCTATTGCACTTGGAACGCTCGTACGCCCTTGTCCTGTCGCTGTGCCTGCAACCGTTCTCTTCTAAGAACGGAAGCACGCACGCAGAAGCCGAAACAAAGCCCACATCTACGCACGCTGCACACGTACGAAATTCGAAGGTCTCAGCTCAAGTGTGTGGGGGCCAGCCGCTGGCGCACGCAAAAGCTTGCCCTCCTCACCGGCTCAACGGAGGCGAATCACGCTTTTCGCTTTCTTTTGTGTGCTGAGAACCTGAAATTATTGCACCGCTGCGATGAATCATCAACGCAGAAATGAGGTGCACTCTGAGCACTGCTAGAGCTTGCCTTTGTGCCTGCCAACGCGGTCGTTGATCTCAGAGGCTCTGCAACCGCAGTCGTTGGGGCGCTTTTCTATCTCCTCTGCTGTTCCTCTATCGTTTCTCGTTTGCTCTTCAGCGCACACAGTAGCGCTGGACTCCTGCTGACTGCACCCGCCCATGTGCGTGAAAGGTTAGCAAGGCAACCCACCTCGCTGTTATCCCTGTACTTTACTTGCTCGTTCATGTCGCTCTCATGTTGCATCCGCCTCGTCGTTGTGGCGGCTCTGCTTTCTCTGTGTAGAGGGGCACAAGCGATATTCCTTTCGCGAGAGTACTCGCCAATCGATGCTGCACGATCCCTGCATTACGCAAATGCCACCTACGCGGGCGTTGATGCTGTTACGAATTGGGCGTGCGGAGAGAGCTGTAACGCCAATCCATCGTTCAAGGTGACATCAGTTGTGAAAAGCAATGACGGGCACGGCCTTCTTGCTTACGTGGGTGTCGACGAGAGAAGCGAGCAAGTGGTTGTCGCGCTTAGTGGCTCTGTGACACAACAGGAGAAGCTGATGCGCCGACCTGTTGAACCCGCCTTGTACAACATCAAATCCGGTTGCGGCCTTGAGTGCCAGGTGCACTCCAGCGTCCAGCACACCTACGTGGCTCTCAGACGTAGCGTCCGCGCTGCGGTTCTGCGTGACTTGAAGATGAATCCCGGATACAATATTTTGATGACAGGCCACTCCTTTGGCGCGGCAGTGGCGCAGCTGGCCGCGCTCGACGTGCAGGCGCATGTGAATCGCATGTTCTTTGTGTCCAGGCCGATTGTGTCTCTCTACACGTTTGGCATGCCCCGTGTGGGTAATCGAGCCTTTGCAGTATGGGCAGCTGGCATACTTTCACGGGGATCCCATTTCCGTATAACAAGTCGACACGATCCCGTGCCCAGGCTGCTGTCGACTAGCAGTGAAGACTTTCAGCACGTCCCACATGAAGTGTACTGCGCTGATGCGGACGGCACAAACTGCCGCGTGTGTGAAGATAGCGTAGGCAGTGATGACCCTACATGCATCGCGAACACCTCCGAGACCGATATACGGGACCATTTTCTCTACTTTGGGAAGCGCATTGAAAGTACTGTCACTGGGGATTTCATGCTGCACTTATGACTGCTGTAACCCCCGCGTCAGAAAGACTCGTGATTGAGCAGCCTAATTTGGTTTTCACCTCTTTTCACGGTCACCGATGTACCACACCACGCCAGCGCACCGTGTGCGTGTAGGTGTGGGCCTCTGGTAGGTGTACCCCTTCATATATTTCTTTTTTTTTTTTTTTACGCGCTTCTGGCGGGGTGATTCGCCGTGGTGGGACAATGGCGAGTCACGTCATGACTACCTATACACGAGTCCCGGAGAGTGACCGGCATTACACCTCGTGCTCCCACGCTCTACTTTGCATTAGACTATCAGGTCCTCGGTATCCCGAGCCCTTCTGCACGCAGCTCTGTTATGCCCTGTGATGCGCCGCCTGCAACGCAATAGGCACGTAATAAATTGTTTCCTCACGACGTACGGCAGTAAAGCCACTGTGTAGAAAGAGGCACAGAACACAGAACCCTCCAGAACAGCAAAGACGGCATTGCGTACACCCGCATAGCCGTTCCTGGCAACGCTAAGGCTTCGTGAATAGGCCCGTTTCGCAAACACGCGGTCTCTTCTGCGTCCCTCTCTTAAACGGGTCACCCGGGCTCCACGTCGTCTTTTTTCTTTCTCTCTTCCCCACCTTCCTCGTCATGTATGCCAACCGATGCGCATTCACGCATCTGTCGATAGTGAAGGACGGCGGTGTACGTCCGCTGTGCGGCAGCTCTCGCTTCCCGCTTCCAGTTACTCTCTAGAAAGTAGCTCGAAAATCAGCCATGTCGAGCATCGCTTGTCGTCGTTGTTTGAGTTTTCCTGGCGCGCCACCTTCTTCGTCATCCACGTGTGTGCGCGGCTGCATTTTGGCCACGGCCAGGAAACTTCCTGTGTAGGGGATGCCACCGTTGTCTTTGCGTCTCCGCACCTGCTCCACTTCTCCGTTTTCTTTGCGGGGTTGTTCGCAACTGCAGCGCGGCGTGGGTGTCGTGTACCCCTCCTCGTCCTTCTTCTTCTGTGCGCGTTTTCGACGATGCGGTCTTTCTGTGTCTTCTCTGCAGCGCACTCTGTTTTGTTTGGCGGGTGTCGTTCATGGCCCTCGCCGACAGCACCCATCCACTCGGCCACAGGTCTCGACATCATTCACACCGAGATTTTTCACGCTGTGCCCATGAAATACAGGGAAACTCTCGTGAGCATCGACCACAACAGCGTCGCCGTCAGATGCGTCGGTGGTACGTAGACAAACGAGGTTACATTCGCCCCCTCCTCCGAGGCCGCGCGCGCCCAATGGTGGACCGGCGTTCCACCGGCCCCGTGACAGCGGCAATCAAAGGTGCGCAAGTGACGCCGACGGATGATGCTGGAACGACTGTGCCGCAACCAGGAAGACAGGCCCCAACCACAGCGGTCTAGCCTCCATTCTCACCGCTCCTGCGGTCACCTGGGCATATCACGGCGTTCCCACCACAGCACTGAAGAGCTTGGATTCAGCCCCGTACCTCGCTTGCTGGATCATAAATGTCCTGGGTAAGCGCCATGGATGTGCTCGACTCCACAGTAGATCAGCAGCGGCCAGGCCTGCATGCACAGTTCCCCAGAGAGAGTTGCATTTGGTCCTTCTCGCTTCATGACCGGAGTGAGCTCGCTGAGTGTGGGCCTCAACAGTATACCTGGAATGCACCACGCCGCCGTTGCTGATGATCTCCAATTCTGCACGCATTCTGCAAAATGTTGCGCTGAATCGGGGATCATGGCATTCGGTCGAGCGTCTTTGGAAGGAAGCTCACACTCTTTGGTGTGCGACACCGCAACCTGCTGCAGCACACTGTTGCAAGCACCTAGACGGGAAAGGAGCGCCAACTTTGACTTCCCAGCGTGGACTTTCCACCAATGGTGAGGACGAGTAGCACACTGCACAAGGCATCCCCGAAAAGTATGAGGGGCTCAGCATGAAAGGCTGACGCAGTGCACAGTCACAAATGGTACGTCCGAAACATAAAAAGCGTTTCTGCGGTTCCTATACGATAGGGACTTCGTCACAGCTGCTATACGGCGCCACCGCGTGGTTTGATGATGCGAGCACCGCACGTATGGTGAAGAAGGCACACAACAGCAACCTCCCCCTGGAACTCGATCTCCTGCCCCAGAACTCCCGTGTAAGGCGACTCCGCATCCTCTGTGTTTTCTTTGGCAGTGAACTAGCAAGGATATCCGGTACACTTTGCGGAAAGTGTGTATTCTCTGACTTTCGCTGTTGTCAACACGCTTTGGCAGCTCACACACGGGAGCGCTGACGTAGAGGCGTGTGCAGCCAGGCGCTTACCTTTATGCAGTACACGCTGGAAGCCTTCATGCGGGCTCCCTGGACACGGAATAGATGGAAACCCGCAGAAAGAACACCTGCCCCTCGTATGGGTCTCTCTTACGTGCCGTCCACACATTGCGCAGTGCAAGCAAGCAACCAGTCTCGAGCGGCCGTGTTGTTGTAAAATAGTAACCAACTCATCGGAACACCTCTTCCTGAGTACACCTCCCTCACCTACCCTGCCTGCAGCCATGCAGATGAGCAAGAAACATGGTGCCGGGACTTTAGCTTCAAACGCCGACTTGGAGGCCTCCGCCACGCCGCACGGTGAATCTGTCTTTGGTGCGCTGCCGGTGCAGCCGAACTCCAATGAGCACGAAATGGGTGCTGGCGAGAACCGCGGGCCTGCCGCCACAGCGGATGCGTGGGGTCTGTGTGCGGGGGGCGCCGGTGCCGTCCACCGTGGTCAGCGAGTCCGTGCTTTTTGGGGACTCAGCGGCTCCATCGGGCCGATCCCGTACGTTACCTTCTTGCGCAAGAGTATTCACGACGTCGAATTTGGGCGCGGCCCACACTCCGGCTTCTACTCGCTCTTCCAAGACCCGGAGAAGCACATGGATGACATGCAGCGCCTGCGCATGTTTGTGCGGCGCTACCTTGTGCACACGAGCGAGGGCAACAACCCGCGCCAGGTGCCGCTCTATGCATTCTTGTCTGTTCGGTGTGCGTGGCCGAATGTGGACCGCGAGCTTGTGAACCGGCTTGTGCCTGAGGAGCTGGCCGCTCTTGTCAAGGCCGATCGCGGGTTCGCGGAGGAGAAGGAGCGCAAGCGCGTTCGAGAGGAACCCCTCGCGATATTGCGTCTAACTGCTCTGCACTAGAGTGACTGCGAGGAAGCATCGCTCTTGAGCATTGGACGAGGTCGTGAGCTGAAAGCTTCTGTCGTTGTCTGTTTCAATAGACAGTGTTGTTGCCGCTCTTGAGGGCGCGGTGCACGAGGGAATCGAGACCATCTTGTTGTCCGCCACTGAGTCACGCAGATGTGCGACCACGTCCTCTGTATTGTGGTGCGGGGGCTGCAGCGGCTACGCACGTTTTTGTGCGCAGTGCGTGTCAGCGCGCCTTCCCCTTCGGACCATGTGCATGCGGTGATGATAAGCACCAAGGACTTCTCCAGAGTGCACCGGGCACGCCGCGCTGTAATTTTTCTGCTGAAGTATTTCTTGGGCATATGCTAGCTTTTTCTACTGTGTGTGTGAGGGTACCACACTCTCCACAGACTTCGAGAAGGGAACTGCCAGTGTGCTCTACCCCTCTTGCGCTGTGTTCGCTTTGTCCTCGACGGAGGTCTGAGCGGGTATCTCGAACCGAGCTCCACTGGCGGTGATGGCGCGACTTGTGGCTAAAGTCATGGGCTGGTCGCGCTGCCGAAGATGGATGAGACTTTGTGACTGCTCTCGTGGTGTGTGAGGGAGACTGGCGTTGCCTGCGTGTGTGTGTGTGTTGTGGCGGGGGCAGTGAGGCATCAAGCGGGGGATAACAAGCAATGCGCGGATGAGGCGTAGGCCTACTTCATTGGCTTTGGCTGCCTTTTCGGTTTTCGAAGGTACAATACAGTGAGGGACTCGCTTCGCATACACTCGTGTCGGTGAAGGTGCTACACTGATGCGGTGCAGGAGGCCACGTCGAGAGGGTCGCTCATTTCATTCTCTGCTTCTCTGGGATCGTGGTACTCCCAGCCTTCAGATGGTTGCTGTCTTGCAGCGGATACTACTGGGACAAAACACACGCGCAAGAACGAGGAAGGGCAAGCAGACACGCAACGGTATCGTTTATGAGCACACCGTTTACGCGAGTCCCACGCGAGGCATCGGTCTCACTGCAGACGTGATGTTCTGAGTTCATTCATGGCGCGACCGCGTGGGGTGTTGGCGATTCGTGTCGTCATGTTGTATGGCCAAGGGAGGGGCGCCTGCTGTGTCGACCGCTCTGCCCGTCGCGATGGCCACGGCAGGGAGGGGCTCGATACGAAGGTGGCCCACGGTGAGTATGCGTTGACGCTCCACCTCTCGTTTTGACTGTGACGGCTTGCGCGCTAACGATATAGCCCTAATCGGATATCGTCATCGTGTTACTATGAAGACATGGTAGCAACCTGCTTTTGCCTTATATATATATATGTGTGTGTGTGGGTGGGTGTGGGTGTTGTGTTCTTTTTTCAATGCGTTTGTAGGTGTCATGGAAGCAACGTGTAGCAATCGACAATGTGGACTACTCCCTCCCTCCTTGTACGCCCTCTACGGCACTGCCGCTGCGACGTGCGCAGACGGCACCGGCTCAGGCGCCCTACTTTCTGCACTGTTGTCTCGGCTCTTTTGTCTGCGTTGCTTTTTCCTGCATTGAACTTTGCCTTGCGCAGTATCTTGTCTGCTTGTGGGGGGGGCCTCTTTCTATGCTCGGCGTGTGCAGGTGAACTTCGCGCCGCACTCGTGCGTGCTCCTCCTCCTCCTCTGTTGCAGGCAGGGGCTGACTGTGTGGCGGATGGCGTGGTCAACTTCCGCTGGCACCGCTTTGTTGTCATTCACACCAGGCAGACGAAGAATTCCAAACTGCGTGCTTCTCGTCCTTGAGCGCACAGGGTGCGGTAACGCCGCTGAGCAGATGTTGTACTATTGCTCAGGTTCTGAGTCTGCCGAATCTCTTTGAAGTGAAGAGTCCGAACTCCACACCCTATAGACTTCCCTATTGCCTCCGCACCGCCTTACCACTCTCACGCCTACGTCTTGCCTTCAGTGCTCCGCTTTTCCACTAGACACTAACCACGAATTCACGCTTATAGCGGTACTGCATCACAGCCCTCCCCGGCCCCTCCTCCTTAGGTGACATCTTTGGGTGCCCGTAAGGAAGGATCACGCTTTTCAACCTGCCCCAAATGCCATCGTCGGTGCTCATGGAGGAGGATCGTGCTTTTGGAAACCGTGAGCCAACAAGCGCCAATGGTTTTCACGATGACTCTCAACGGGAGCAAGCTCGCCTGCATCCGATACGCACGCAGGACATGAATCATGGAGACGATTTCAATCATAGAACGGATCATGAGCCGACGAGCGCAAATCCGATCCTTCTTCCAACCGCATCCACTCAAGATCTGGTGGCCCGTATTATCCTTCATGAAGACCGCCCCATCGAGAATCTCCCGGCGATGGTTTCTCCAGAGCTGAAGCTGATTGGTCGATGTGTGACCTTCCTAGTGAAGAGGACACTCAATGCGGCACCGACCACTTCGTACTTCTATGTTGGGCTGGTATCCACTATTACGGCAAGCACCGTGAGCCTGATGTATGTGAGCCGCTATACCCCTGCCGACTTCAACGTTTACAAGTCGCGGGAGCACCGCTTAGCAAAGAGTGTGACCGCTCGTGCAACTCGCGTGAGCATCATCGACAACGATGGATGTCCGGAGTTTGACAACGAGCCGATCGCCACAACCCAACGTACGCCTGTACCCTCACCTGATCGCCCACTTTCGCTCAACGCGGATACCTCTGAACATAGTGGGGGAGCTACCGAGCAGGAGACTCACACACCACCACGTGGCCCTCCACAACTGCTGGACTTGCACATGTCGGGTAGTTTAGCCCCTTTAACCCCTCAGACAACACCACCGCATCTGTTACCCAATGTCATCTCCCAGCAACGGGAGGAGCCACAGCCTTCCCAGCCGCACGCCTCACCTGACAATCAGCTACCTCTAGCGCCAAGATACGCTGCACGACTGAGGAACTTTCAAAGATTCGGCGGCTCCATCGGGCCGATCCCGTACGTTACCTTCTTGCGCAAGAGTATTCACGACGTCGAATTTGGGCGCGAGCCACACTCCAGCTTCTACTCGCTCTTCCAAGACCCGGAGAAGCACATGGACGACATGCAGCGCCTGCGCATGTTTGTGCGGCGCTACCTTGTGCACACGAGCGAGGGCAACAACCCGCGCCAGGTGCCGCTCTATGCATTCCTGTCTGTTCGGTGCGCGTGGCCGAATGTGGACCGCGAGCTTGTGAACCGGCTTGTGCCTGAGGAGCTGGCCGCTCTTGTCAAGGCCGATCGCGGCATCGCGGAGGAGAAGGAGCGCAAGCGCGTTCGAGAGGATCAGCGGGAACGGCAGCTGCAACGTTATCGAGCGCCTGCGGGCCTCTTCTCGAATACAGGGATTCTCTATCTCACACAGATTCCACAGAGATCTTTTTTTACGGGTATCGTCACGCTTCTGTTTTCTGTGCTGTTCGCTGTGTATTTTGGCTTGCTTTTCGGCATCATGAGCGACGCTCTTGTTGTGAGCTTCGTGAGGATGTTCAATGTTTTCTTCAGCGTATCTTTGGTAGTGTGGGCCACCGCTGCTATCGCGATCATGTTGCACGCCAGCACGGGCCATATTCCTCTGCTAGCCGACCGTTTTCGGCTTGGCTTTCGCGTCGCACTCACCATGGCAGCTATTGGGTGCTCTATTATGACAATACTTGTGATGCTATGGAAAATGACGAACCAGGAGTTGTACGACCTAATGCGTGTGCATCACACAGACCAAGTCTGTCACTTCTACCAGCAGCATGCGTGTAGCGGTTTCTTGACGGCGTGTGACTCTGGCATGATCGATGCAAATCTGTGTTTTCTGTGCCCCGACATGCCGATGACCAACACCAGCTGCTACGCATCGCTGTGGCTTGGGGTTCAGAAAGCGCTTGTTCCCCTCCTGTGTTTCACATGCATCATTCTAATGGCGACTTTATACGCTGCGTATCTGATCATAAAGCTCCTCTTCTTTGTGGACGTGATGATGGGGCAGATTGTGTGATAGGACTGTCCTTCGTGCTTTCTAGCTGGCTGCATCTGCGCGTCCCTCAAGGCGGCGGGCTTCTCTCTCGGTGTATGTGTGGAAGTGGTCGAAACGGCGTACGCGGCCTGTGCCTCGCCATGATGGACAAGGCGCTTCCATAGGCGGTCAAGTGATGTGCGTGGTCTCCCCAGCCGGCGTGTACGTGTTGTACTGTACTCGCTGCTTCTGCTTTGTGTGCGTCCTCATCGAAGGAGTCGCTGACCTCGAACATGCCGCCGCGCTCGCCGATTATTTCGCTTCTGCTCCGTTTTTCACCCGCACATCGTGCAGTGGCCTTCCCTGCCCTTCCACCTCCAGGTCCCCCGCAAAGGTTTCGATATCCTCTTACTTTGTGGTCGGCTTGCACCGTTGTCCCTACCTCCGTCTCCACACAGGAGTGCGCCCGCATCGTGATTGTGTTGGATGTCTCCGTGTGTCTTCCCGTTGTGTCTGTCTTTCCTCCCATCGGTTTTTCCCCTTTCTCTAGCTGCCCTCTTCTTGTTGTGCATTGACAGCCTACTCTGCCCTTTCTTCCGTGTCGGTCTTTCCCCATCGTGGAGGGTTACCAAGATGTGTCCTTTGATCTTTTTTTCCTCTACACACCAATCCACATGATTCTGTATACATGTATCTCTGCACACCTGTGTGTATGTCTGTTGTGCAGCTGAAACTGCGTCACATGTCGTGGCGCCATGCCCTTTTGTAAACTACTCTGTGCCTTGACGAGTGCATGCACATATATATGTGCTATGCAGCTAGTCGCTCGAACATGATCCCGCATCATATTACCACAGCTCACCAGCGGGTTGCCGTGTTGTACTGTACCGCCGAGCCGCTGTTTGCGCCTGCAGCCAAGAATGGCGGGGTGCACATCCAGGGTGTGAGTCCTCCTCCTAGCCACCAAAAGGCCCGAGCGCTGAGTGGGCCGAGACTCGATGTGTGCGGGGATCGAAGACTGCCCATCTTACTCTCCCGGTTTCTCCCTTCCCTCCGTCACCTATCCCCGCTCCTCCGCTTCACCAAAACGCACTCCTGTTTCGTACACGACACCCCCTCTGTCCTCATCTTGTCCGTCTCTCGTGCCTGCATTGGGTCGTACTCCACCAGCAGACTCTCGTGCGGCACCTCGCCGCCCCTCCTCTGACCTTGCCGATCCCCTGGGTCACCATTGACCCCATCACGACTGGACACTACGCTTCTCCCCTTCACTTTCGCAGCATACCACCCCAACTGCAATGCCAACACATGTGGAGGGCGAGCACGTGCCTGCCTTTACGAACCCCCTCACGGCGAGCAGCTACCTTTCCCATGACAACTTACCAGAGGGGCGGGTGGCACAAGAGCTCATAAGTGCCCGCGACACGCAAGGGAACGAAAGGTCGACTAGAGGTCAGCGAAGCTCTGCAGATGTGACTGCGAGTCCAAAAGATTCGATCGAGGACATGGTGTCGCGTACCACGATTCCCGAAAGCCTCCCCATCCAGAATCTTCCAGTGATAACTGCGCCGGAGCTGAAGCTGATTGGGCGCTGCGTGGATTTCTGTGTGAAGGTGCCCACAGACGACACCGCCTCGGTGCCGTACTACTACACGGGGCTTGTGTCCATGGTCACGGCGACTACGGTTGCCTTGATGTACGTGAACCGATATACGCGTGAGGACTTTGTTCAGTACAAGGCGCTGCAACGGAGCCGAGCGAACCGAGACAGCGGTGCCGCGGGCGATGGGAGCAGGGCGAAGCGTACCCCGCCCCCTATCAGCAAAGCCGTGCACGCACTTCCTACAGAGGCGGACTTGGAGGCCTCCGCCACGCCGCACGGTGAATCTGTCTTTGGTACGCTGCCGGTGCAGCCGAACTCCAATGAGCACGAAATGGGTGCTGGCGAGAACCGCGGGCCTGCCGCCACAGCGGATGCGTGGGGTCTGTGTGCGGGGGGCGCCGGTGCCGTCCACCGTGGTCAGCGAGTCCGTGCTTTTCGGGGACTCAGCGGCTCCATCGGGCCGATCCCGTACGTTACCTTCTTGCGCAAGAGTATTCACGACGTCGAATTTGGGCGCGGCCCACACTCCAGCTTCTACTCGCTCTTCCAAGACCCGGAGAAGCACATGGACGACATGCAGCGCCTGCGCATGTTTGTGCGGCGCTACCTTGTGCACACGAGCGAGGGCAACAACCCGCGCCAGGTGCCGCTCTATGCATTCCTGTCTGTTCGGTGTGCGTGGCCGAATGTGGACCCCAACATTGTGAACCGGCTTGTGCCTGAGGAGCTGGCCGCTCTTGTCAAGGCCGATCGCGGCATCGCGGAGGAGAAGGAGCGCAAGCGCGTCGTGGAGCAACGGCAATTGCAACGTTATCGAGCGCCTGCGGGCCTCTTCTCGAATACAGGGATTCTCTATCTCACACAGATTCCACAGAGATCTTTTTTTACGGGTATCGTCACGCTTCTGTTTTCTGTGCTGTTCGCTGTGTATTTTGGCTTGATTGTCGGCATGATGAGTGACGCTCTTGTTGTGAGCGTCATGAGGATGTTCAATGCTTTCTTCAGCGTATCTTTGGTAGTGTGGTACACTGCTGCTATCGCGATCATGTTGCACGCCAGCACGGGCCATATTCCTCTGCTAGCCGACCGTTTTCGGCTTGGCTTCCGCGTCGCACTCACCATGGCAGCTATTGGGTGCTCTATTATGACAATACTTGTGATGCTATGGAAAATGACGAACCAGGAGTTGTACGACCTAATGCGTGTGCATCACACAGACCAAGTCTGTCACTTCTACCAGCAGCATGCGTGTAGCGGTTTCTTGACGGCGTGTGACTCTGGCATGATCGATGCAAATCTGTGTTTTCTGTGCCCCGACATGCCGATGACCAACACCAGCTGCTACGCATCGCTGTGGCTTGGGGTTCAGAAAGCGCTTGTTCCCCTCCTGTGTTTCACATGCATCATTCTAATGGCGACTTTATACGCTGCGTATCTGATCATAAAGCTCCTCTTCTTTGTGGACGTGATGATGGGGCAGATTGTGTGATAGGACTGTCCTTCGTGCTTTCTAGCTGGCTGCATCTGCGCGTCCCTCAAGGCGGCGGGCTTCTCTCTCGGTGTATGTGTGGAAGTGGTCGAAACGGCGTACGCGGCCTGTGCCTCGCCATGATGGACAAGGCGCTTCCATAGGCGGTCAAGTGATGTGCGTGGTCTCCCCAGCCGGCGTGTACGTGTTGTACTGTACTCGCTGCTTCTGCTTTGTGTGCGTCCTCATCGAAGGAGTCGCTGACCTCGAACATGCCGCCGCGCTCGCCGATTATTTCGCTTCTGCTCCGTTTTTCACCCGCACATCGTGCAGTGGCCTTCCCTGCCCTTCCACCTCCAGGTCCCCCGCAAAGGTTTCGATATCCTCTTACTTTGTGGTCGGCTTGCACCGTTGTCCCTACCTCCGTCTCCACACAGGAGTGCGCCCGCATCGTGATTGTGTTGGATGTCTCCGTGTGTCTTCCCGTTGTGTCTGTCTTTCCTCCCATCGGTTTTTCCCCTTTCTCTAGCTGCCCTCTTCTTGTTGTGCATTGACAGCCTACTCTGCCCTTTCTTCCGTGTCGGTCTTTCCCCATCGTGGAGGGTTACCAAGATGTGTCCTTTGATCTTTTTTTCCTCTACACACCAATCCACATGATTCTGTATACATGTATCTCTGCACACCTGTGTGTATGTCTGTTGTGCAGCTGAAACTGCGTCACATGTCGTGGCGCCATGCCCTTTTGTAAACTACTCTGTGCCTTGACGAGTGCATGCACATATATATGTGCTATGCAGCTAGTCGCTCGAACATGATCCCGCATCATATTACCACAGCTCACCAGCGGGTTGCCGTGTTGTACTGTACCGCCGAGCCGCTGTTTGCGCCTGCAGCCAAGAATGGCGGGGTGCACATCCAGGGTGTGAGTCCTCCTCCTAGCCACCAAAAGGCCCGAGCGCTGAGTGGGCCGAGACTCGATGTGTGCGGGGATCGAAGACTGCCCATCTTACTCTCCCGGTTTCTCCCTTCCCTCCGTCACCTATCCCCGCTCCTCCGCTTCACCAAAACGCACTCCTGTTTCGTACACGACACCCCCTCTGTCCTCATCTTGTCCGTCTCTCGTGCCTGCATTGGGTCGTACTCCACCAGCAGACTCTCGTGCGGCACCTCGCCGCCCCTCCTCTGACCTTGCCGATCCCCTGGGTCACCATTGACCCCATCACGACTGGACACTACGCTTCTCCCCTTCACTTTCGCAGCATACCACCCCAACTGCAATGCCAACACATGTGGAGGGCGAGCACGTGCCTGCCTTTACGAACCCCCTCACGGCGAGCAGCTACCTTTCCCATGACAACTTACCAGAGGGGCGGGTGGCACAAGAGCTCATAAGTGCCCGCGACACGCAAGGGAACGAAAGGTCGACTAGAGGTCAGCGAAGCTCTGCAGATGTGACTGCGAGTCCAAAAGATTCGATCGAGGACATGGTGTCGCGTACCACGATTCCCGAAAGCCTCCCCATCCAGAATCTTCCAGTGATAACTGCGCCGGAGCTGAAGCTGATTGGGCGCTGCGTGGATTTCTGTGTGAAGGTGCCCACAGACGACACCGCCTCGGTGCCGTACTACTACACGGGGCTTGTGTCCATGGTCACGGCGACTACGGTTGCCTTGATGTACGTGAACCGATATACGCGTGAGGACTTTGTTCAGTACAAGGCGCTGCAACGGAGCCGAGCGAACCGAGACAGCGGTGCCGCGGGCGATGGGAGCAGGGCGAAGCGTACCCCGCCCCCTATCAGCAAAGCCGTGCACGCACTTCCTACAGAGGCGGACTTGGAGGCCTCCGCCACGCCGCACGGTGAATCTGTCTTTGGTGCGCTGCCGGTGCAGCCGAACTCCAATGAGCACGAAATGGGTGCTCGCGAGAACCGCGGGCCTGCCGCCACAGCGGATGCGTGGGGTCTGTGTGCGGGGGGCGCCGGTGCCGTCCACCGTGGTCAGCGAGTCCGTGCTTTTCGGGGACTCAGCGGCTCCATCGGGCCGATCCCGTACGTTACCTTCTTGCGCAAGAGTATTCACGACGTCGAATTTGGGCGCGGCCCACACTCCAGCTTCTACTCGCTCTTCCAAGACCCGGAGAAGCACATGGACGACATGCAGCGCCTGCGCATGTTTGTGCGGCGCTACCTTGTGCACACGAGCGAGGGCAACAACCCGCGCCAGGTGCCGCTCTATGCATTCCTGTCTGTTCGGTGTGCGTGGCCGAATGTGGACCCCAACATTGTGAACCGGCTTGTGCCTGAGGAGCTGGCCGCTCTTGTCAAGGCCGATCGCGGCATCGCGGAGGAGAAGGAGCGCAAGGTCGTCCGCGGAGATCAGCGGGGGCGGCCGCGTCAGCGTTCTCGAGCGCCTGCAGGCCTCTTCTCGAATACAGGGATTCTCTATATCACGCAGAATCAAAAGAAGTCCTCTCTTACGGGTATCGTCACGCTTCTGTTTTCTGTGCTGTTCGCTGTGTATTTTGGCTTGCTTTTTGGCATCATGAGCGACGCTCTTGTTGTGAGCTTCGTGAGGATGTTCAATGTTTTCTTCAGCGTATCTTTGGTAGTGTGGGCCACCGCTGCTATCGCGATCATGTTGCACGCCAGCACGGGCCATATTCCTCTGCTAGCCGACCGTTTTCGGGTTAGTATGCGCGTCTCACTCACTATGGCAGCTATTGGGTGCTCTATTATGACAATACTTGTGATGCTATGGAAAATGACGAACCAGGAGTTGTACGACCTAATGCGTGTGCATCACACAGACCAAGTCTGTCACTTCTACCAGCAGCATGCGTGTAGCGGTTTCTTGACGGCGTGTGACTCTGGCATGATCGATGCAAATCTGTGTTTTCTGTGCCCCGACATGCCGATGACCAACACCAGCTGCTACGCATCGCTGTGGCGTGGGGTTCAGAAAGCGCTTGTTCCCCTCCTGTGTTTCACATGCATCATTCTAATGGCGACTTTATACGCTGCGTATCTGATCATAAAGCTCCTCTTCTTTGTGGACGTGATGATGGGGCAGATTGTGTGATAGGACTGTCCTTCGTGCTTTCTAGCTGGCTGCATCTGCGCGTCCCTCAAGGCGGCGGGCTTCTCTCTCGGTGTATGTGTGGAAGTGGTCGAAACGGCGTACGCGGCCTGTGCCATCGCCATGATGGACAAGGCGCTTCCATAGGCGGTCAAGTGATGTGCGTAGTCTCCCCAGCCGGCGTGTACGTGTTGTACTGTACTTGCTGCTTCTGCTTTGTGTGCGTCCTCATCGAAGGAGTCGCTGACCTCGAACATGCCGCCGCGCTCGCCGATTATTTCGCTTCTGCTCCGTTTTTCACCCGCACATCGTGCAGTGGCCTTCCCTGCCCTTCCACCTCCAGGTCCCCCGCAAAGGTTTCGATATCCTCTTACTTTGTGGTCGGCTTGCACCGTTGTCCCTACCTCCGTCTCCACACAGGAGTGCGCCCGCATCGTGATTGTGTTGGATGTCTCCGTGTGTCTTCCCGTTGTGTCTGTCTTTCCTCCCTCTCCCTCCCTAGGTTCTTGTAGCCCTTCGTCTCCTATCCCCCCCCCACCTCTATGGGGCTCCAGGTGTTTTTTTTTTTTTCCTTGGCTGCTGTCGGTGTGGATGTTTTGTCCAGTGTGCTTTGCTTCCCTATTCTCACTCTCGACTGGACACCGCTCCCAATCCCCCATCGTCGAGGGACAGCAGGAGGTGTACTGTGAATTTTCTTTTTTATACACCCATCCGTATACATCTGTATACATGTATCTCTGCACACCTGTGTGTATGTCTGTTCTGCAGCTGAAACTGCGTCACATGTCGTGGCGCCATGCCCTTTTGTAAACTACTCTGTGCCTTGACGAGTGCATGCACATATATATGTGCTATGCAGCTAGTCGCTCGAACATGATCCCGCATCATATTACCACAGCTCACCAGCGGGTTGCCGTGTTGTACTGTACCGCCGAGCCGCTGTTTGCGCCTGCAGCCAAGAATGGCGGGGTGCACATCCAGGGTGTGAGTCCTCCTCCTAGCCACCAAAAGGCCCGAGCGCTGAGTGGGCCGAGACTCGATGTGTGCGGGGATCGAAGACTGCCCATCTTACTCTCCCGGTTTCTCCCTTCCCTCCGTCACCTATCCCCGCTCCTCCGCTACACCAAAACGCACTCCTGTTTCGTACACGACACCCCCTCTGTCCTCATCTTGTCCGTCTCTCGTGCCTGCATTGGGTCGTACTCCACCAGCAGACTCTCGTGCGGCACCTCGCCGCCCCTCCTCTGACCTTGCCGATCCCCTGGGTGACCATTGACCCCATCACGACTGGACACTACGCTTCTCCACTTCACTTTCGCAGCATACCACCCCAACTGCAATGCCAACACATGTGGAGGGCGAGCACGTGCCTGCCTTTACCAACCCCCCTACGGCGAGCAGCTACCTTTCCCATGACAACTTACGAGAGGGGCGGGTGGCACAAGAGCTCATAAGTGCCCGCGACACGCAAGGGAACGAAAGGTCGACTAGAGGTCAGCGAAGCTCTGCAGATGTGACTGCGAGTCCAAAAGATTCGATCGAGGACATGGTGTCGCGTATCACGATTCCCGAAAGCCTCCCCATCCAGAATCTTCCAGTGATAACTGCGCCGGAGCTGAAGCTGATTGGGCGCTGCGTGGATTTCTGTGTGAAGGTGCCCACAGACGACACCGCCTCGGTGCCGTACTACTACACGGGGCTTGTGTCCATGGTCACGGCGACTACGGTTGCCTTGATGTACGTGAACCGATATACGCGTGAGGACTTTGTTCAGTACAAGGCGCTGCAACGGAGCCGAGCGAACCGAGACAGCGGTGCCGCGGGCGATGGGAGCAGGGCGAAGCGTACCCCGCCCCCTATCAGCAAAGCCGTGCACGCACTTCCTACAGAGGCGGACTTGGAGGCCTCCGCCACGCCGCACGGTGAATCTGTCTTTGGTACGCTGCCGGTGCAGCCGAACTCCAATGAGCACGAAATGGGTGCTGGCGAGAACCGCGGGCCTGCCGCCACAGCGGATGCGTGGGGTCTGTGTGCGGGGGGCGCCGGTGCCGTCCACCGTGGTCAGCGAGTCCGTGCTTTTCGGGGACTCAGCGGCTCCATCGGGCCGATCCCGTACGTTACCTTCTTGCGCAAGAGTATTCACGACGTCGAATTTGGGCGCGGCCCACACTCCAGCTTCTACTCGCTCTTCCAAGACCCGGAGAAGCACATGGACGACATGCAGCGCCTGCGCATGTTTGTGCGGCGCTACCTTGTGCACACGAGCGAGGGCAACAACCCGCGCCAGGTGCCGCTCTATGCATTCCTGTCTGTTCGGTGTGCGTGGCCGAATGTGGACCGCGAGCTTGTGAACCGGCTTGTGCCTGAGGAGCTGGCCGCTCTTGTCAAGGCCGATCGCGGCATCGCGGAGGAGAAGGAGCGCAGGCGCGTCGTGGAGCAACGGCAGCTGCAACGTTATCGAGCGCCTGCGGGCCTCTTCTCGAATACAGGGATTCTCTATTTCACCAAGATCCCGCAGGGAAGCTTGTTGGCGGGATTACTGATCTTGCTCTTCACGATAATGTTCACGATATCTCTCATCGTGACGCTGAGCACCCAAAATGACTTTCTTATCATAACCTTCCTGAACAACATGTTGAGAATCTTCGAGGCATCAATCGTGACGTGGGGTATCGCCGGCATGATCAGCGTAGCCTATGCCACAAGTGTTCATCTACCGCTCCGCGAGTGTGTGACGTTGATGGGTATACAATTCTTTTTTTCGCTCTGCTCCGTGGTGTGCTGCGGTCTGTGCATCGCGGTTGTTCTTACCAGTATGGGAAAGTCTTCTATTTACACGCATATGGTAGATAAGAGCTCGGCGCAACTGTGTGCTTTCTATCGCAGCAACCAATGCACTGGATTCTTGCAGAGCTGCAACGTCAAGGACGTGTATAACTTAGGCCTTTGCGATACATGCGATGACCATATTTTGGAAAGTGGCGGCTGCTACTTTGTCGCTCGCAGACAAGTGAGCATGGCTCTTGTGCCACTTCTGGTGCTCACCATCTTTATCATGATCGTGGTGGTGTATACCGGCATTCTAGTGTTCAAGTTACTGGTGGCGGCCAAGACCATCACGGGTCGCTTTTTTTAGAAAGTCTCCCTTCTCTCTCTTTTCTGATATTTCTCTGCATATTTATTACGTGTGCGCTTCTCTTGTCCGCATAGTGTCGCGCGTTCTCACGGTGTACCTTGCCTCGCCTGTGAGCGTCACCTTGCTGTGTGCGTACCGAAAGGTGAGAGAGAGAAACGTGGTGAGTGTTGGAGTACGAGCGCGTGGTGCTCGTCAAGGTGGGAAGCGCATCCAATCATCCTCGATGAGAAACGAAACAGGACGCAACTCTATACAGCGAAACGAAGCCCGGCCGCTGTAGTGCGACAGGGTCTTTCTCAGTACTCCTTGCCGGCCTTTTCGTTTTGTTTGCGTGTTTCTTCGGCTTTCGGTACACCACCTCTTTGGGATGTGTAGGAGGAGGTGGTGGTGGTGGTGGTGGTCATCCCTCGTCCACTTCTCCAGACGGCATGCACACCACAAACACGCCCAAACGCCGATGCACTGGAAACCATGGACCACGTTGTTCCTTTCCTTTTGCGGATTCGTTGCCTTATATCTGTATGTTCTCAGCTGTCCTTCCTCCCCCTTCCCTCAACCCCTCCTCCTCCTCCTCCTCCTCCACGGATTCAGTGCGGCATTCAACTCGTACATGTGCGGGTGTAGTTGTTGACCCATTGTGCCGGCGGAGTCTGCAACTTAAGTAACAGCATCCCTTTTCCTGTTCTGCCAAAGAGTTTTGGTGGCTTCGCACGCTTTTACTCAAATACTTGGCTTCATCCCCCTTCTGTTTTCGCATCTACCTATATAGAGAACTTGAGACATGCGTGTATATACGTATAGGTAGGCATGTATGCACATGAAGGTGGTACTTTGGCCGCAATATTGGCGGTATGCTTTGTCGGACAGCGGGCTTCATCGCTCCTCGCCTTTCGCTTTCTGCCTTTGCCTTCCGCGAAGGCGTTTCCACTCGTTCTTTTTTTTATTGCTTCGTCGTGTTTTCTCGTGTAGTCTGCGATATATAGATATATATATATTGGCACATATATATATGTAGGCATATATAGAGCTCCCTGCGCCATCACTCTTGCAGTCGTTTTTTTTTTTTTTTTTTTGAGGAGTGTCTGGCTTCCGTTCGTCCGTGTATTGGCGCGTAACGCACCGTTCTGCCTCCCCGAAGCTCCCACCACCAACGCCCCTTCCCATTTTACAGATGATCATACCTGCATGTGTGTGTGTGTGTGTGTGTGTGTGTGTGTGTGTGTGTGTGTGTGGACGCTTCACTGTCAGTCCATTCCTTTGTCAAGGCTTCGTACGGTTTTGCTTTTCTGTTTGTTTGTTTTTTTCTTTTCGTGGTTCTCCTCCTGAGAGCCGTGGAGAAGGTGGCTTCCGGGAAGCTGATGCCGTCTGTCTCACCCAGTTGATCCTGACTCACCTGCTAACACTTACGCGGGTACTGGTGCGTCTCAACACCTCTGTTCTCCCCCCAAAAAAACAAACAAACAATGGAAACGCTGAAGAGCAAGTGCATTACCGTCTGTCGCCGTTCGCACGCCGGGTGTGCGGCATCGTTGACGCACACGTGGTACCGCTCTTGTCAACGAGCAAACAATGAGCAAGAACGTTGTTGTTCCAATGGCTTACCATTGGCATACTTGTAGTCCTATGTGCCACTCGTGTTTTGGTTCTCATGGTCACTGCCGCTTTACGGTGATTTTTCTCTTCCACCATGTGCACGTGGTCTCTCATACGCCTCACGTACCCTAATACACAGCAGCCCACCATTCATCCCGCGACTCCGTTTGTGGAGCAGACTACTCACAGCACACAACATGAAAGGCGTACTCCATAGAAAACTAGCTTCGAGATGCGCGTGCGCGACGGGAGACTGACGGGTATCACATCGATCACGGCTGTCAAGCACCTTTGCATGACTGTGGAACGGTTGAGCAGCGGCGCAGTAGCGACGCTGCTTAATACGCGCCTGGTAGAAATGCGCTCGCGCCTGCTGCGCAAGGCAGTTGTCGAGGCTGACATGGAGATGACGGAGAGTGTCGCTTTCATTGGTCCTTCGATGTCTTGCTGGAGGACACGGCGCTGAATCAGGCAGGGGCGTGGAACAGCATCCGGGTGTGCGATGCGCTTGTCACTGATGCAATCGCGTGCTGCTGAGTAGAGGCTGTATGTGAGTCTTTCAGATTCCGACTCACACCGTGCTCTGTGACACATCAAAAGAGTGCCTTAGTAGGCAATGCTGAGTCAGGTGAATACGCTGCTCGGGTGCACTCGCGTGACCTGTACGCTCACAGAAGGTGTGAGGTTCGACTTCTTTTAAACGCACGGCACAAGGAATGGTGACACGTATACCACTGCCACCGGCCCTGGAAATGGCGAACCCGTACACCACACGGCGTATGTTTGACCATGTCTGATGGACCGGGTCTTTCTGACATATGGAACGTGTCCCAACGGGTACGCGCAGCAGCAGTCCACCGACCATGCTGCTCCCTCTGCGTCTGGGCCCGGAGATCGTACAGGACGTCATCTCTTCTATGCTCCCCGAGGCAGCAGTGCATGATGCGACATCGATCCACTAGAGGGCGAGTGGTAACTGTTAGCGCATCGCCGACAAAAACAAAAGTGCTTGCAAAAACAGTGCGGGAGTGCATACTCAGAAGCGCGCATAGGGGGCTGCAGTGCCTTAGCGTTGCAGTAATTTGCTGAGGAGCCTGCGTTGTGAATCAGTAGTCACTTTTCTCTGTGTGTGGCCGTTTCATTATTCATTGACAATCAAGTAGGATCCCTTCTTCTCCTCGCCAACCTCTCGACAAGCGCGTTTCCACACTTGTTCAACTCTTCTTCGTCGTTCCTGCGCGCGGATTCTCGTTGCTGTCTTCTGCATCGTCCAACTGGTGGCCATTGCCTCAAAGGAAGTCACACCTCCGCGGAGAGGGGGAAGGGCAGTCAACCGTGGTGACGGATATCTGTTTCAAACATAGGGCAGCACTCACCGGTGATGGCAAAGGGGTCTGTGCATCTACGGGGTGTGGAATCGAGCAGTGTCGCCGTATATGAGCGAACTCTTTCATGTGTTTCACCGATCCAAACACGTACCCAAGACACGTAGCGGCTGTTCGCGTACAATGTAGCAGACAACTTTTCCGGTGCGCGCTATTGAGTGGTATTGGGACTGTTCGAAGCGGAAACTGCTTCACGGATGATGGTGTGTACGCGACGTGCTATTGCACAGCCCCCCCCCCCACTTCTTCTTGATGTGTACGTTTTAGAGAACGTGCCGTGCCAAGCCTTTTGTTTCTCGTTTGTCTTTGTCGTTACCGCCTTCCTCTTCTCGGTCTGCTCCCCGCATGTGCCGTGGCGGCGGTAGTGAAGATGTGCGCTAGCTGGAACGCGCACCTTGCGCTCATGTAGATTTTCTCTTGAGCATCTGTTTGCTGTGTTAGCAGGCCACAGTCCCCTTGCTTGTTGTGGACGAGTCTCAGCTCATTTCCTTCTCTCCCTCCTCCTCTCTCAAATATACGACTGCTCTAAGGCAGTCATCATGCCAAGGCAGCAAGGAGACATCCACCGGCATGCTTCTACTTCCCTGCGTCCCTCCTTTCCATGCGAGGGGCGGTGAGTCGAGCATGGTGCTGGACGTCTCTCTTCTCTCGTGACCCTTCCGTGCGCGCCTGAAACGGATTCATCTGCTGAGTGCCACCTCCATTTCCCAAGCTGGTTGTTGAGCCGCGTCCTTTCGTGCCTCGTTTTTTTTTTTTTTTTGCAGGAGGGGAGGGGCTGGGAGAAGAGGGGCGCTTCTCTGTCCCTGCCGGTGCGTGTGGGCTTCTCCTGCCCTTCTCTCTACGATGCTTCGTTCTTGTCCCCTGGGTGGACGCCGCTTCTGTACCGCTCACCATGACGAATCGAGAAAGTATGTGCTTGGCAAGCGCGCCGTGCATCACAGTCGGTGAACTCTTCGTGCACGCTTCCCTCACAGACATCCGGCACACACGTCCCACTCAGTGGGGTCGCCCTTTTAGCAACTGACGGCATCTGTGGAGTAGAGTAGCAATGTTGTATGCCTTCTCCGCCGATCCCGAGTACTGCATGCGAGCTCGTGGGCAGTCACAGTGCAGAGTCTTATCGACGTATCTGAATCGGAGAATCGCATGAAAGCAGATCTCAGCTGTAGTACGCCGCAGCCCTACCGCAAGCTGAGTCTTCTGCATCCGGTTACTGAACACTGGCGCGCCCCATCTTCATTCTGTTCCCCTCTTCCTCCTGCGGTTCCACGCTGCTCTGCTCCCCTTAGTCACACTCTTATGCTTCATGGCGCGTGCGGAGCGCCGCCGTCCTCTCTCCCGCTTTCATTGTATGCACTGTCGCTTGGAGCCTATTGTTCTACTGCGCGTCTTTTTGTCGTTTTGTTTCTCAGTGTGTGCTGCCGCCTCATAAGTCATGGGCCGCCTTGAGATCCGTGTCTGCGGCGCTAGGAATGTAGCCAATGTGCAGAAGGTCGGTACACCCGACCCCTACGTAAAGGTGAAGCTGGTCAACCATATGAAGTCACCAATTAAGTACAAGACCCGTGTAGCCGAGAACTCCCTGAGCCCCGTCTGGAATGAGCTCTTCAAGTTCCAAGTCGCCGATTACGACTCGACACAGGTGCTGTTCGAGCTCTGGAACGATAACGTCATTGTAGACGATCTCCTCGGAAGCTACAGACTTTCCCTTAACGGCCTCACCCGTGGCGTCGTCGTCGATACGTGGGTCCTTCTTGAGGGAACGAAGGGCTCGACCTCGGAGCTGCACCTGCGCATCCTTGCTGTCGATTTCGGCCGTGATCCGGGGACTGGTGACCGGCTCACCGTATCGCTTGAGGGAGACACCATAGCGCCTTCTACAAGCCAGGCATACCGTCCACCAAAGAACCACGTGCCACCAACACCGGTGATTATAGTACAGTCGTACCCCCCTGCTCCGGTAGCGCCCCCGCCGCCTGTGGTCTACAGTACCTCAGCTGTGCCGATGCCGCAAGGACAATATAGCTACAACGTTGCTCCGGCGCCGCAAAACGCTTTTTATAGCGCGCCACCGCCCCCACAGCCCATGTATGGCGCCCCGCAGCCGCTGCAGGGTCTGCCCTACGCTGCCGTCCCTCCACCATCGCAGATGTACGGTCCTCCCCCTCCGCAGCGGCGGCCGGTGCAGATGGCTTATGGAATCCCGCCCGACATGTAAGCACGCGTACAGACGTGCATCAGAACCTTGGAAGCGAAGCGAAGATGGCCACTGACAGTGGCAAGAACATCTTGCATTGCTGCTGTGGTCTCTCCCTCATCTCCTTCATCGACAAAGGCGTCTGTGCCCACGCGCGCGATTGTTCATGTGGCTCCTCCATTCGGGCACTGTGTGCCATTCCCTTCCCTTCTGGTGCTCTGCTACTCCACCACCACTCCTCCTCTCCCTCTTTTCTGCGGCCCACCAGCAGGCGGGAGCGTTGCGCGCCGTTTACGCGATACACAATTTTCGAACTTGAGCTTGTACCTCTCATCTCATGCTATTCGTGCCCCCCACCTCCTCCTCCTCCTCCTCGTGTGTTGCGCGTGTTGTCCGTCTCCGATCTGTCTGGAGCCTCTGCTGCAACCAGTTCCAGTGCTGAAGCTGGATTGCCCTTTCTGTGGTTTGTAGTGTCGAAATCCGCTCTCTTCATGGGAAGTACTGTCGTGCTACCTTAGCGTCCCCACCTGAGTTCCTCTTGCGTGAATCACTGATTTACGATGACAACGCATGTGCACGCTGCAGAAGGATCTCGCACCCGTGCCCCCACTACTACAGCAGAAGCGGTCGTGTGCGTGATGCACATGCGAGATGTTGGTGCGACTTTTGTGAGGTTTGCTAGGGAAAATCGACCCCAGCTTACGGGAACAGTTGTGTGTCCCCTCTGTGCTCCCTTTCGCTTCCGCTGTCGCTACGGTGGCGCGCGCCTCGTATGTGCCGATGGCTCTTTCACTCTCGTCGCCGTCTCTCGCTCCTTTTGGGTTTCACCTCGTCCCTTGATCGGGCCTTCTCCTGCTGAACGCACACTGCAACATTTTTGTGTTCATACCTCAAGCACCACCTCTGCTGTTACGTGTGCAAGCTACTCAATCCCATCCCCCCTTTTGCAAGACGAGCGTGCGAGTGGCATTCGCTTTCTAGACTGGACGCCACTTCATTGCTCCCCCTCTCGGTGCTGTGTGCGTCTGGTCCTCTTCACTACACTGACAGATAAAAAAGAAAGGCAACTACACAATGGGCCGTCTAGAAGTGCGCATCTGTGGTGCTCGCAGTATGGGCGACACCCGAAGGGCGAGTACTCCGGACCTGTATGTGAAGGTGATGATGGGCGACAGGAAAAAGAATCGCCCCTCGTATAAGACCAAGGTAGCCCGTAGCAGCCTCCACCCTGTTTGGAATGAGGTGGTCAAGTTCCACGTGGCCGACTACGATACCGAACAGGTCGTGTTCGAGCTGTGGAACAACAACGTCATTGTCGACGACCTGATGGGCCTCTACGCCCTCTCCGTCAACGGTTTGAGGCGTGGCGTGGTGAGCGACATATGCGCCATTCTCGAAGGCACGGGGTCCACCTCAGTAGAGCTGCATCTGCAAGTACTGGCAGTCGACTTCGGCGCCGACCCTGCACCAAACAGTACTGTAGTTGACTCGATTGAGGAATACGACCCCGATGCGGTCACACAGGCTGTAACGACAACTACAGGGGTAAGGAAGGATGCATGTGCCGAAGGCGTGGAGTCCGCCCAGAAGCTGTCACGCGACGAGCCTGTGATGGGTATTCCGCTGCTGGCGCAAGTGGCGCCTCCCCCACCGCCGCTTCTACAACCCGTGTATGCTCAGCAGCCCACCTATGTACAGCAGGCACCGCCCTACGCGCCTCAGATGGCTCCGCAACTCCTTTACGTACAACAAGTGCAGCCTGCGTCTCAGCCAATCTACCACCAGCACGCACCACTGCAAAGCGGCTACGACGGGTCTGCCCAACAGTCGTGCCAGTACATGTACAGACCATCTCCGCTTTAAAAAATATATATACACGGTTAGCACACTGTGTTGGCGTAGTGCTTCCTGAGGTGTGGCACCACTGAGAAAGTGCGTCGCAAGGGTATAGGACATGGGAAAGCACTTCCTGACTCGTATGACTAACACATACGGGTCCCTCCGTGTGCATTATCCTTTTTCGATTTTGCCTCTCACGCTGACCGCTTCAGACGTGCTGTCTTCCGCTTACCCATTTTGTCTGATTGCATACGGAGCACAACTTTCGACTGTCTCTCTCGTGTTTGCCCGATTTCGGTGCGTCTCTCTGCCAGCACGACTCTCTGTCGCTGCAGAAATCGCTAGGTACATGTGTGCGTGTGTGTGTCGTCTCCACTGGTTCGCTTCTTGCAGCGCTGTGACCCTTTTCTCTCGCTTACTCTCCGCTGCTTGCCTGCCGCCTTGTCCTGTCCGTCTGCCCAGACAGTGCTCACCACCTGAGCCCCTCCCCATCTCTCTTCATGTGCGTGCCTCTGCGTGCCGCCACGCAGACCGTGACGGCTTTGGCGGTGCTCGCCAAACATACCTTTTTAGGGGGAGAACCGAGGCATGTGCACGCTTCTTCCACCGGGTGACACGGGTAGTCGCTATTATGTTTTCTGTTGCGTCTCCGCGTTTTTTGCCACACAGTTGCTCATGCCAATGTGGCGCGTGTGCTGCCGCTACGGAGCACGGTGCGCCCCCTTGCCGTCTCCATCTCGCGACTTCCCCGGTCGCTCTCCTTCTTTCAACGACATTCCTCTCTCTCTCTCTCCCATCCTCTCATTTTCCCTTCTCAAGAGGAGCTGTACGTGGAGCCCACGTGATTTCACGTCTACCGCACACAGTGCATCGCGCACTGCCTGTCTTACTGCGACTCTACGATATCAACAAGGCAGCCCTTTGCTGTGACCTCACTCATCCGTCTTCCCGTTGTCCCCACCTCTCCCTCTTGCGCGTCCTGCAGCAAGACTGATCTCACGTAACTCGACCTCACCGACGTATCCATCATGTCATTGCAGCACGATTTCGTGCACCGGCGTGAGCTGGATGACATGCGGGCCATTCGCGCCGCCATCACCTCCTTCAGCGGTGACATGACAAAGATGATGATGCTGATGAAGGAGCTTGGGACGACGTTGGAGCAGCTGAGCCACTCCTTCGACGCGCTTACCTCCCTCAGCTTCACCAACGATGGAGTGAAGCAGTACGTACACCACTTTTCTGAAGAAGTGACGAACATGAAGGAAGGCATTGCGTTTCGCAACTACAACAAGCTCGTACACGAGGAGGTGCTGCTCCCAGTCGAGCACTTGAAAGCGTCACTGAAGGCGGCGGAGAAAGCCTCCAGGGCGGAGAAGAACGCCTTTGACGAGTACAAGAAGGCAAAGCGGCGTGTGGATCAGCAGGAAAGGGAGTTTGCGGAGAAGAGAAAACCCCTGGACACCAGCAAATCGTACCCCACGCGTGTGCAGGCCCGGAATAACGCGCTCGCCTCGCTGCAGAACCGCAAAATCGAATTTGAGGAGACGTTCGAAAAGCTGGTGAGAGATGTGGAGAAGGTGACTGCAACGGCACTCAAACGCTACCTTGAACTCGACGCCAGCTACATGACGTCTGTCATAGGGGCGCTCACCAGCACAGACCCTACCGTCGAGGAGGCTGTTTCCCTCTACCGTCAAGAGCAACGGCAGCGCCGGCAGAACGCAATCAAGCAACGTTGCGTGGAGGTGAATGCGGAGCTCGGCACTTCTTGTGTTTCACAGGGGCACCGGCTCGACGCACACGGGATGAGTGGCGGCCTGCATGACAGTCTTGATAAGCCCACGAGTAGGTTTCAAGAGCATAACAAGGTCTCATCGGGTCAAGCTCTCTGCCGTAACACATCCTGGCCGGGAGTGCCAACCCTGAACGCCGCAGCGGCGTCGCCTACCGATGAGGCATCGACCACCGCAGCCACCACCGTCGTCTCTGCACCTCGCTTAGCCTTGGAAGGCAACACTGAAGAAGAAGAATTTGGATCCGTCTCTGAAGTGGGCACTGCCGGCAGGAGGCCACCGCCGCTCTACACATTTAGCCACGACCCGCCGTCGGTGGTCTCGTCGGCATTACCGCAACACGGTTACATCGCCTCTCTCAACGCCGCCCTGACAACCGAATTTATGACACGGATGGAGGCGAAGAGTATTGCAGCGTCTGAAGTGTACCACTCTTACCAAGCACAGAAGTGAATGCGTTCCGCTAGATGATGAGCATATGAGACGCACAAGAGCATGCGCCAGCTGCCTTTAAAGGGATCTCTTCAGGTGGCGCAAACTTGCGTTTCCTTTCTTTCTGTTTCACGTTCATCTGTGCGCGCTGGCTGAAACGAACCATACACGCGAAGGCCCCGCCGGGGAGTGAGAAGCCATAGAACTGTACGTGTTTCCGGTGTGACGTTGTCCACGTCTTCTCTGTTTTTTTGTTTGTTTCTTTCATGTCATTTTGTTGCGAAGCTGCTGTTTTGTTACATGTGGTGTTTTTCATGTCCCCTTCCTCACGCGTGTATTAGCGGTAGTGTGAGCCCATGCCCGCACCCTTCTACCAACGCTTCTTGTCTGCTGTCTGTAGGGACTCCGTGCAGTTGTCGTTTCAACGAAAGTGACGGTCACTGTTGAGCGTTGTACTTGGTGGCGAGTGAGCCCCACCAGCGCAATCCTCATGCAGGGCATCGAATAGAGGCGCAAGGAGGATGGCCTTTGCGCGAATGAGCAGGCGAGGAAGCGGCGCGTGGAATGTACGAGTTGTCTCCCCTCTGCCGGTGCCTGTCTGTCGTTGCCGTTGTCATCATTTTGTTATCGTGTCCGCTCCTCCACACACACGCACGCACGCACACATTGATATAGACGTATCTCTCTGTATCTGTCTCTTTCTCTACCTACGTGTGTGTGTGTGTGTGTGTGCGTGCGTGTGTCTTTTCTTGCTGACATGAAGGCAGGCCCATCGCTCTGCTCGCGGATGCGCTACTTCCACTAGGCTTCCCACCACCCGTTCCGTTCCTCGGTGATCATCTTTTGTCTGTGTAAAAAGTTGGACTTCAACGTTTTTCATTCGTGCGTTGAGCTGTCTGTGAGCGTGTGTGTGATTGTTATTCGCGCCTCTCTTGTTCACTGGTGATGAGGAAACACCTCAGCCCAGTGCGGTGTCTCACAAAGTCTAGTGCACTTTTACACACGCACACGGATACACGCACTGAATGTGGGGAGGACATCAAGCAGCACTCCACCTTCTATGCCTGTGTGGAAAGCCGAGTTTTTTCTGATGGTGGCAGGCCCAGTGCCTACGCCACAAGGAAATCAGAGCAATGCATCGCGTCTGATGTCGGCGGTGAGGTCGTGAGTGCTGTTGTGTGTTAGAGAGTCCCGTCACAGTGCACGCGCTTGTGTCATCCAGGTTATGAGCGAAACCTCAACTTGGCTCAAGTGTATCCCACTCCCATCCCCTGGCGCTGTCTACCGGTGTAGAAAGGATGAGTGTCACCACGGGGGACGTACTTGATGGCGACGCGTGAGGGTTGGGATGAGTAGCGTTTGAGGCAGAGGCCATGCTGTATCGGCTGTGGAAGCAGCTTACCACCCACCCGGTCTAGCGGGATGCCGGCTACATCACGTGATGTGTAAAGGTTGCACTGCGCACGTGCCTCTTTCTCCGTAGACGCTCTTCATTCAAGCAACCGCGCGTTGTCCCGAGTGTCAGTATCACCCATCCGTGACTTGGAAGATCGTGCTGGCGCAGGCCGGGTGGCGTGCAGCTCGTCCCCCTCATTCTTTGTGTTCCTCTGCTGTTTTTCCCAGACTTCGCTATGTGTCACTGTTCTATTCCGGGTCCCGCGCTGCTGCACAAGACTGAAGCCGCATCGATCACAGAAAACGGCACGGTTTCATGCATATTTGGTTGTATCTTTCGGTGTCCGTCTCTGCACACGGGGATACGGGAGCTCTCAACGTGAAAGTGGCACTACACAGCTCACTCAAGGCCATGCGTTTTTTTTATTGGCGGAAGCAGGGGACGAGGAAACGAGGAAGAAAAGGTGTGCGACACCGAACACCGATATACGCTTGGGCTGGGGGAGAGGGGGAGGGTGCGGTGGGTCTTTCTAGCGATCCCGTTTTTCCCCCTGCTCACCCGCGCACGTGGTGACTCGCGCTGAGCCAACGTTACAGTGCCGCGTGCCGAGGCGAAAAGAAAGTCTGTTGTTGGATACGAGAGATGAACAGGTAGGCGGCTTCGATGAGCAGCACATCGTGACTACTGTGCCCGCACAGGGCAACCATGCCTCGAGGCTGCGACGTCAAGGCTCCAAGCGTGTCACCTCTCTCCATCCCGGCAGCGGCATGCGGCATACGGCACTTCTTACCGGCTCCATTTTGCCCATCCGCTTTAGTCAAGCTCGCTCGGCAGGCAGTGACGCAAACGGATCATCCATAGTTTTCTGTGTACCTCACAGAGGACATGTGTGTGTATCTATTCCCACCGGTCTGCTGCATGGTGCGAGAGATTTGCAGGAGCGGGCTCGGCAGTGTCGCCACCGCTTCACAAAGCTCTCCTTTTTTCTTGCTCCGAAGTGGCATGTTACCACACGCCCTCCCACATATCCCCTAAGCCGCGCAGTCCTTCTCCAGCGTGTTTGAGGAACTCATTCTCTCGTGTATCTCTCAGATTTGGACATTGCTCCACTTGAGTGTCCGGGTGCGTGAGTGTGTGGTTGTTGTTCTCCCTTCGCGGTCGCGATCCACAGAGCTGCAATGGGTGTGCAGCTCCCTCCCTCCCCCCCTCCCACCCACTCACACAACATCTTCTTCCATTTCGTGCTTTTGTGTGTGTGTGTGTGTACATTCTGACCCATGGCTGTCGGTGCAGCTGAGGTTGTCGTTTCTTGCGTGCCCCCCCCATCCCTGCCTCCCCTCCCCACCTTTCCACCTGTGAGGAACGGGGGATTTTAGGCGACGTCCACAGTGGCGCCTTTCAGAGTGACTGGTGAGAGGAAAAGGCGCGCTCCTCGATTTCCCGGACGGTCTCGAGCAACGAATTGCGCATGTGAACAGGAGACAGCACGAGCCCAACGAGAAATAGACCCGCTTGCCTGTGGAAGGGTCTATTTTATTCTCTCTCTCTCTTTCTTGTACGCGCGCGTGCCTCGTAGACAAGAAGACGACCATCCGCTTACTTTCACCCAACGTTGGACTTGACGCTGCTTTGAAATTTGCAATCGCGTGTTTCAGTGGCGCTCATTTTTTTTTTCGCTACTGGGCCAGACACATCCTACGCGGCGAGAGAATACGCAGAACTAGGGAGCCAAGCAAGAGCGTATCATGGTTGGTGGGCACCATCCGCTGTGAGCGGATGTGGTGGAGGAGTGGCCGAAAGCGTTGTTGCACGTGTACGTGCCTGATTCTTGAAATAATACATCCTTCTCTCGGTATTCGGTCTGCCTCCCGCTCCTGAGCGGCGTATTGGCTTTCGTGCTATATTCGATACCGATGCACTCGCTTCAAGGACGCTGCGTGTTACTGGTGCTTCTGTTCTGATATAATCGTTCCATGTCTGACCTAAGCACCCTAGCGCAGCCTCTCCACCATCGTGCCTCCTCCATTATTTTTTGTGCTGGTATTCGTTTGAGGGGTCTCAGGTGACCATCCTTTCGTGGCATTTAATTGTGCGGTAAGGAGAGCCCCTCTCACACACGTCGAGAGCACACAAATGGAGCAACATGTGCACCCGTATGGCTACATGTATTGCCGTGAAAGAGCATCTTCGCCGTGACAGCGCGGTGGCAACGGACCTACGCGGCCGCCTGCTCCGTTTACATGTGGGCACAGGCGCTCGATTTCAGTTGCTGTCGTCCCTTCAGTGGTGGGCGTCGGTGTGCTAGGCTTTTCTCCGTTGATTTTCTGTTGGAGACAACCATTTCCTTTCGACGCTGCCTCACCGCGCCTCCTCTCCTCCTGCGTTGGGCTACGGCGCCATGTGCCGAGCAACTGTGGCAAGGGTGGCTGCTCTTATTGGTTAGCGGTGCCGATGTCGTCAAATGGTGACGCACCTATGGCGCTGTGCTGTTGTGTTGACGTTCACAAACTCCGTTGTGGGATATGTGCCGTTTTCATAAAACGTTTTGGCTGCTCTTCCCTTCGTGACATCCACCGTTTGTGTCTTTATCGGTGTTGCATGTGTTTCTGACTCGCCCCCCTTTCGGACGCGCAACAGATTTTATTATCGCCGTACAGCACCGCCGTGTGCGTGTGGGGGGCCGCACCGTCTGAAAAACATTCATGATATCTGTCTCGCTTGCCCGTTGGCCGTCTAGGTGCCACGGAGTGCTCTCATCGCCTGGAGTAACCATGCCACTGGGACATGCTTGGCCACCCCACCCCCAAACTCCCCACACACACAGACACACACACGCGCCTACAAAGACGCACTCCACTCGACTTCCTTTCCGTGTCAATCTGCACTTCTGCCCTCTTCTCTGGTCCTTCTTGCATCTTCTTTTTCTCTGCTTCGGCCCCGCTCATCGTGCTCGCTCGCCGATCCCGTGCGGGCCTCTCATTCCATGGACTCCCTCCCGCTGTCCTTTAGCACCCCTGCCATCTTCTCTGCACGTTGTCTTCTGCATCACCTCCCCTCACCCCTTCCCCGCCATCCCGAGCGCTCACAGCACAGCGTATCTTCATGTAAAGCAGGCGAACACGCCCGCTCGTCATGTCATCGGCTCAGCAGCAGGCACAGCTCTCCAGCACGGACCGTCGTGCTCAGAGAGAGTGGGTGCTCAAGATCACAGAGACAAGCAACATGTTGTACCGCAGTGCTGCACAGGCGCAACGCTACTTCGATCAATACCTCACCGCCTTGGAGTACGTGGGGGCAAAGTACAAAGACTACGGTGAGCTTCTCAGCGCTGCCCAGAACAGCTCTCTGAATGTGCAATCGAAAGTGGAGGGCCTCAACGACCTTAAAGGCATCTGTAACCGCCTTCACATATCCATTCACAAGTGGGAACACAGCGAGGAGCTGTACGCCGTGCGCAACCAGCTTCACATGCAGACGCAGATGTTAAAGGTTCGCAACGATCAAGCATCAAGGGTACTGCAAGAGTTCATCGAACGTGATGAACTCGTCAAAATATACACAGAAAAGAATGCTGCTCTTGCCAAGAAGTTGCGGAAGCAGAGCGCCGAGGTGGGGAAGCTGCAGAAGGAGTGTGAAAAGCTGGATAGGAAGATTACCCAGCGCAGTGAAGTAGCCCAGCGGGACTTGGATGCGATGGCTGTTAAATCCACCGCCACAGTTCTGTCGCTCAGCGCGCAATTTTTCAAGGTCATGCATAAAAACGGCGTTTTCATTGTCGATCGCTTCTCGCCTGATCGAGCTGGCCTCACAGCTAGCGATCTTGACAGTGACAACGATGATGCCGTGACTGGTGTTCCGAGGCGCACTCGCAGTATGCACAGTGAGATGTCGTCCGTGGCGCCGAGTGCAGTGTACGGTCAGAACTACAACACTTTCCTTCCGTGCGAGGCGGACCCACGTGTGTCTGGCGGCGCACGCAGCTCTGGCATTCCTCTCCTGTTTGAGACACAGGTGCCACCGACGATGCCGACGTAGAATACGCTGCCGTGTGCGCGTCGAGGTGCTTCTGCAGGTATTCCCGTAGGAAACAAAAGCCTAGGGCGCCTCTCCTCACTCCCCCTACTGGAAAAAAAAAAAAAAAACGTCATCACATTTGCCCCCTTTGCCTCATCCTCCGCTGTTAGTCGAAGGCAAGCGTCTATTTCTTGTTGCCTGCGTTACGTGCGTGGATGTGCTGTGTGCCGGACCGCTTCCCCGCCTCAGAGAAGGTACATCGGAGAAGGCGTCCACGTAGTCTAGTTACTTCCTCATCTTTTTTATTCTGCTGGATTACGCGCACAGACATGTCGAACATTGTCGATTTCCTGCTGGGGGCCCTCGCTTCTGTGAGTGCTGCCTCTTTGAGGGAGGGTTAGTGGAGGGCCTCCCCTCCCCCACTCTTCCCTGTCGCGACAGGTTCTCCCTGGTCGCTCAGGTCGCTGGTGTTTATGGGCCAGCCCATGGACACAAACGCGCACACACACGCACACATAGTCGCGTACAATGCGGGTACGTGTACCCTCCCCTCTCCCATCCGTTTCCTTGTGTACTTATTTTTTTGTTTTATGGATGTTGCGCCGTCTGGATCTTTTCCGACTGTTGTACCTCTCCTGCCACACATTCATATATATATACATTTATTTATTTGCATGCATGTATATATATACTCGTACGCGTTTCTTTTCTTTTTCAGGGTTGTCGCGTCGCTGCGGACGACGAATGCCACTCGTTTTGTGCATTTTATTTTTCTTTCCTTCTCAACCTCTTTATCGAACTCCCACGGCTGACGGTGGTGTGCATTAATGCAAAGGCAGCCTCCCTCTCCCTCTCCCCCGCGCACGCGCACATGATCGACTGTCATTCCTCTTTCTTTGTTTTCTTCTGGAGAAGAATATTTGGCTCCTCTCTATCTCCCTCCCTAAGCGCCAGCGACCATCCCTCCTGTGTCTCTACGACAGTGTTACCGTACTGTGCAGCCCCCTACCCCCGCCCGTTCAGGGGGAAACCCCTGCAACGCTTTCTTTTGACACAAGTCAACACACCATTAACCCCCCCATGAGCAGGACGTAACGTAGCACATTCAAGCAAGCGAATGACTGGACCCTTTTGACGTGCACCCATGTTCGGCCTCCTCCTCCCCTCCCCCCACCCCTTTCGAGGGGAGGAAGGAAGGCGCTCTCCCCCCCCCGCACACGCACTCACTTCTCTTCGGTCATCATTTCTGCTCACGCCGCTGGAGTTTTCTTTGTCACTTTTAATGATTGCCCATGTTTGATAACGTTCTACACCGCCTCTGTACGTAGTGGCCGGATGTCGACCATCGTCAAGAGCACAGGCCAGTTCGCGAAAGCATTTCGAGGACGATGTGACGGCCGCATACACGCATACATACATACATATATGTATGTATGCCTAGGGGTCTCAGCTTCCGTGTACCGCTGCCTGCACCTCTCACTGGGTGCACGAGCACTTCCACGCACACGCGTGGTCGAAGGATATGGACGCCATGGGTGGACCGACGAGGATGGGCTCGTGTTTGGTGTAATGTTTGCCCCACGGAGTATTCTAGGGGACGTGTACCCGCTGTATGCGGAAGCCGCGTGCAGCAAGGCCATCTCAAGATGGTTCCCTGACTCGACATTCGTTTCTGTCTCCCTCTCTTGATTCGTCTTCTATGTGGAGGCGTGGTATCAAGGAGTGCCACTGCCATGCACGCCGCAGCCGGACAGCCGCCCTTGTGCACGTCGGTCGTGGTCTAGTTTGGTCTCATGGCTCCACATTTTCCGCCACCGCCCATCATATTCCTGTTTCGCATAGCAAGTCTACGTGGTGTTAGCCTCCGTTGCGGTTCTCTTCCATCTCCCCAATATGTTTCAGGCGACAACCCCGAAAAAGGCACTGCTCACCTGTCCCCATCAAGTGGGTACCCTTCTCTCTAGCCCGTTGTGAATGGCTGCGTCACCACCAATTACGTGATTGAGCATCAGCAGGGAGGTCTTCATCCCTGCTGTTCATGCAACGTGTCTAGGAGGGGCTCATCAAGACCATGAAGTGGACCTCCGGTCGCGCGTGCACCTTGAAAAGCGTCTCAAGACCAGCGCCGCAATCCGCGCGAATGCGCGTGCTGTACCGCTTTGCCCTATCGCCGAGCTGAGCGCGTACCACCAGCATCAAAGTTGGGGCCATGGTGATACACGTCTGTAGGCGTGTATGGCACCGCTTTGGTGCTCCGCAACAAGGAAACGGATTGCGAAGCTGCTGAAAGCGTCAATCAAGAAAGTGTGGAGGCATCTGACCACTCGCAAAGAAATTTATTTCTCGTCACGTGTACGCATCGGGACAACCATCACCACCCACACCGCGAACACAAGCAATCATTCGGAGCAGAAGACGCACACGGAGCCAGAATCGAGGCTTCGTAAAGCTGTGGGCGACGCATGCGCTGAGATGATCCGTATTCTGGGCGCAGATTTTATTGGACTTGGGGCGAGCCTAGAATGGCGTAGCTAGCACCTACCCCTCAGCTTGTCCTGGCCCAAATGGCATCCAGCGTACTAGCCATGGCCACCCGCGGCGTGGCGAGTACGAACGGGTAGAGTAACACGAAGGTTGTGCATCGCCTGCCGTGGACATGCGAGCTTCAGAGTGGCACCAATGTGTCGAGGCCGCATGGTGGGCAGTAGGGCCCGAACGTGAACCACTGCGTGCAAGGCACGAGTAGTGGCGACAGAGCAACGCCTGATTAGCCCTGGAATTTTTTTTCGGTGCCTCCCTGAAGAAACAAAGTCACATGAGATGACTGCGCCATCGAACTGATGCAGTTCTTCTTCCTACAAGTCTCTGCTAGTGTGAAGCAGGGGCGACCGAGGAGGTGTATGTGTTCTCTTGTTTTTGTTGCCACTTCACATCACCGTTCAGGGACTACGTTGTGCTGTCTGTGGTCGAGTATAGATGTTTCGGCGCCGCCTCCTTCTCTCCCCCTCCCCCCTCACTCAGCCGCAACTTTCTTGTGGTTGAAGCGAAACTTTTGGGTGCACTCTTCTTCACTCGTGTAAGAATGCGTGGAGCTCAGCTTTACGAGTTTCTATTTTTTTTTTAGTCGAGCTCAACGCTCGGAGACAGGTGCGGTGCATCGATGCTGGTGAGGCCCATGCGTTACTCTACCAACAGGCACACGAAGAACCACCTCTCTCTATTGTTGTTGTTTTATTTTTCGTGGAACAGATCGGCCTTTCTAAGCTCTCCTTTCTCTTCTCCGAGCGCGGTGCTGTTCTGAAGCAGTGTCGCGCCGTTGTCTATATGTAGCGCTTCTGTATCCCACCGAGATGATGTGGTTCCTCTGTAGGCGTGTCATGGATCAAGTACCACTGCCGATTCGACCGTCACAGTGTCTGCGGCCTTGCTCGAGAGTCCGAAGGCGTCGCAGCACTCTAGTGGCTCCCCAACACTCAAACAAGGCGAGAGCTCAGAAATCTCCCCGATCAACGCCTTTTTTTTCCTCGTCAGCTGTAACGTCTCTCGCCTCTGTGTTTCAGCAGAGGGTTTTACGTGTGTGTTTTCTTGTGTGTTGGCTGTTCGTGTGCGTGCGGCGCCCACTCTACGGAGGCGTGTCTCACCCGTGCCCCTTCTCGTGTCATCAGTGCCTCACTCTCCCTTTGGTGTGTGGGCGTGTGCGCGCGCGTCGTCTGAACTTCTTTCAGCTACCTCCCACCCCCTCTTCACAGTCTTTATCATTCTTCTCCCGCATCGGGCCTGCGTGCACACGCACCACACCCCATACGCTCCCGCTCAGTGTCTTCCTGTGTTCCTGCGTTGGACGCGTATGTGAATGGCCACGCCCGCGTTTTTTTTTTTTCGGAGGAGAGGAGCTTAATATGCCTCCCCCTGTCCCTGGACACACGTACACACACACACACTCTGGGCGTTCCGTTGCTCGGTAAAGCGTGTTACCAGGCAATCATGCGACACTTCCGCTCGTATCTTTTTCACTCCCACATCTCCCTCGCCCTCGCTCCCCTCTGCTGCTCCGGTCCTTGGGTGCATCTCTCTCGATACGGCCTCCCGCAACGCACGTGTGCACAGAGGCCCACCGAACACCTGAGTGCCACCTTTTCGTTTTCTGCTCAATCTCCGGAGGTCATCCGTGCTCTTTCTCAGTGTCTCACCTGTGCACATTTCAGGTGTCACTCTCCTGCACTGTTCTTCATTGCGTGGTCACCACGTACCTCATTCTTGGTCATTCCTGCGCACGCACACTCGCCTGCTCACTCGACTTCCCCTCATCAAAACATGCCCAAGTCGTACCTCACCCAGGACCAGCGGCTGCGCGCGCAGCATGTGTGTTCGACGCACAAGCACCTGAAGGAGCTCAGCTTGGCCACCAAGGAGGCTCTGAAGTATCAGGACAAGTACCTCTCCGCCATGGAGAGAGTAATGAACTGCCTCTCGAACAGTAGTGACGTCATGGAGGACGCACGGAAAAAGCTCGATGAGGAGGCAGCTGTAAATATTCAACCCACTTCTTCAACGACCAGCCGCCTTGTTGCCGCGTACAGGACTTGGCACATGTCTGCTGAACAGAAGATGATGCGAACAGAGCTTGAGTACCTGAAGGAGGCCTGCATCACAGGCCGAGAGGCAGTCAAGAAAACAAAAAAGACCGTGCACGTACTGGAAAACGTGGCGAAGAAGTGCGCCCACGTGAACTCCCCGAGCTTCAACGCGAAGATGTCGCGAAAGTCTGGCACGGCTCTGGAGAAGGTGTTGCAGGAGCAGCGGGAAACCAATACGGAGATGACGAACATCGAGAATGCGAGCAAGACAGACATGATGTCACTCGTGCAGTCGTGGTCTGCGCAGCTCGCCACCCGCAGTGACGCACTCTACACCGCCTTTGGGGGTCTGGGTTGTAGAACAGTGGCTTGCTTTCCAGCTCCTGATCCGGCCCTGCCACTAGGGTTACCGCCCCCTGCAGACGCAGATGTGCTGCCGGCGTCATGCTCCGCCAGTAACTCGGAATCGTGCGGCGTAGGCACGGCAATCGTCGATGACACCCCGCCTGCTTACCCAGCCCCTGAGACTACTGAGTCTTCGGCAGTGCCCCTCGAATCAGCCAGTTAAGCTGCTGCTGCAGATTCTACGCTTTGGGTGTCGCCCAATATGAAGGCGAACCCGTGACACTATGGATGCACGAGGAGGCCGATGCACCGGTGAAGGAGAAGCAGACGGAAGCAACGGTGCGCTTCTCCGGTGTACCAATGGCATCGGCCTACGCCTCCTGCGCGGTCTGTGTGGTGCGCTCAGCTGTATTGTCCACTGCAGTCAGTTTACACAGTGCAATCGGCGTCATTGGAGTGCAATGTCCGTGCCTGAAAGTTTCTGCAGCTTCATCGTGAAAAGAATTTCTCTGGAGCGTGACCTCTCCGACGGCTCCATATTGGCCGTCCTGCATCACCACCTGCTCTGTACAAAGGCGATGAAGGGCGTTTTCTCGGCGGCTGACCATTGTGAATATGGCTCGCCGCTGGTTTCGATAGCTCCTCCGCCGCCTGGCATGTGCACGCTGTACAGCAGTGCGCGGTCCGCTTTTCTGTATATGCGCAGCGCGCGCTTCGTGCTTACAGATCCCCTTGGTGCGAAGGGCCTTCCAGCTGTCGTCTCCGCTGCTTTTTCCCTTCACTTACTTATTTCTAGCCTATTCGTCTGTGCGCTCAGGTGATGGCTGGACCTCCGTTCATGTATGACATATGCGCACATTGGCGTGTGGTGCACCACAGTTCCCTCGCGCAGCCCTCTTCCTCTCCCACAGGTCATTTTCTGTGTATTTTTCATCATTGACCATGGACAGGCAATTTTTGATGGAATCCGAAATACGACGCATCGATTGCACGTATTCTGTTGGCGGAGAGACTGCAAAGGTTTCCTCTCTGTGGTTCCTCGCTGGGCATCTTGCTTGGTACTCATGTGCACCAAATGGTGACGCACTCCCTGCCTCCGCCACCGCGTCATGATTTCAGCGGAAGAAGCGTTTTTTCTTTTTTTTTTATGTGCGCTCTACTTTCCTGCTCTCCTCTTTTCTCCTCGTGTTGCGTCTTTTCCCTCGTCCTCTGTTTCTTTCACCCACACAGTGACGTGGCGCGCCACTCAGCGGTGCCTCCCGCTTCCACAGGACGGGATGGTCTCTCTAGCGTGTTTCTATTTTCTGCTATCTTTTTTTTTTTTTTTTGCCTGCCCTGTCCCGCTCGTACAGCATCCCCCACCCTTCCGTCTCCTGGGTAAGAACTAGCTCCATACGGAGCAGCGTAGGCGAGCAAACAAAGTTCCCCGTACTCACAACTTACTTTGTGTTCTCAGCAACACCACCGCAGAGACCATCACCTACCACGCACACTACGTGGCCACCCTCCACAATGCCCTCCTGCATTCTGTTTTTCAGCAGCGCCAGATGCGTTGGAAAGAGGCACAGCATCTCTTTGGTACAAATCGTTTCACCGCGGCTGCATTCATGTGTCCCTCAAGTGCAAATTCTTTGACTCTTCCCCACGCGTGAAAGTAGTTCCCGGATCGACCGCAGATGACACAGAAGCACACAACGTCCTTCGGACCTGAGCACCGTCTTCAAGCGTAACGTAAAGAAGAACGACAAAAGTGTCGATGAATTTACATTCGACAGGGAAGCTGTGAGCGAGGCGGACGTTGTAACTTTGGCCGCGCAAGAAAACCGGAAGCAGGCCAAGGCACCAGCCACGACTTTGGTTGTGGGAGAAGAGGCCCAGCTAGCCGACAACATGTGAACAAAGACTGTGTGGTGCACCGGAAGGCTCTCCGCGCAAGGGCGCTTCCTTATAGTTGATGTTGCACACGTCAGCATCATCGAGCCGAGCATCTAGATCATGCCGAGTCACAACGGTGCGACTGGCGAGTCAGAGCAGAGGTGGAGAAGGGGCTCTTAGCCAGCACCTCGGATGCCCCCACCGTCAGACCCCATCAACTGCAACTCTACAGCATATAGCTATCCAGCACCAGTTTTTACAGCAACCTTCGCAAAAGCTACCGCTCCCTCAACTCAGCGTTCAGAAGGTAGTCGTTCTCGCTACTTTGACGACGTTGCTTTACGAAGCGCTACTCTTCTTGGGGAACCACCATTGTTTGGCAGCTTTGTCGCGGTCATTCTAAAAAAAAAAAAAGAGAGACGCGACCGTTCCGACAGCGTCGAAAAAGGACGGCTCGGCAGAAGCCTCAGAGGTGTCTATTTATGTGCGTGATGCGACTGGGTCCCGGTGCTGCTAATGGTATGAACCTGACGCATCCGCTTCACACACAGGACGGTCTCTCCCTGTTCAGTTCACAGGGGAGAGACGCGAGTTTCAGTGCGCTTCTCTTTTTTGCTCATCGTTGCATGTGTGCTCTCCGCAGAGCTACCGCAACCCTCCCACCCACCCCCCTCCACGCCCCCTTCCGTGAGCTGTGCTGCGTGGCCTGTTAGCATTCCTAAAAATGGCCTCGCGCACGTTCTTCTCTGCGGTTTACCCTAGGGTGTGGGGAGGAAAGGGGAGGGATCTCGCCTGTACGCAGTTTTGCCTTTCCACACCCCTTCTTTGCTGTCTTGCTGCGCACGTCGGCGTGCGTATGATTGTATGAGCACGCTCCATACGTCTCCCCAACGCAACAGAGGATGCGTTTCTGTACACGATACCTCTGCGAAGCGGATGGACAATGGAGAGCGTGCGCCCTACCGAAGAAAGAATTCGGATGTGCAAATCGTGGCTTACTGCTTGGCCAAAAATCACGCATATGTGTATGATTTTCCTTGCAGATGCGGTCCACAGCATTTTCATCTTTTTTTGGGGGGAGGAGGAGGAGGAGGGGATTATGCGCAGCATCCCCTCGAAGATGTCTCCATGTCAAGGGCTACTCTATGGTAAAGGTCGTGTTGATGGAAGAGAAACCGTATCCATCTAGAGCAGATGTTTTCGTTTCCGCTGGCGACGGAATCCCACTACTCTCCTCTCACCCTTCCGCTCTCCTCACGCCGACTTCGCGTACGCCGCCGGATCGCGCACACTCCTGGAAAAGCATCATAATACACACCTCCACTGTACACAGCGCTCCACGCACTGGTGTGCGTACGCGGTCGATTGCTCCTTTCCTCACCACTGCCCAATTGACGGCAGACGCCGCAGTCCATTATTGTGACTGTTTCAGTTTTATCGCCTGCCTCTCCTGCCGACGCGATACACGAATAAGCGGGGAAGACACGGAAGCCGCCACAAATGGAAGAGAAACAGGCCTTCTTCGTAGAAAGCACGGATGGGCGAAAGTTTAAGATGGTCATCCGCGGCGACCTGGGCAAGCTCAGCGTCGCCAAGATTCGCCGCTACCTGAAGTCGTACGGTGTACCAGAAAACCAGCTCCTGATTGCTGGCAACCGTGTGCTAGATGATGCCATGCTGGGCGAGGAGTTTGGCTTGCAGAACGAGGGTGTGCTGCACCTACGGGAGCCAACCACTACCCAAGATGTAGCACCTGCCACTGTATTATCCGCTGCACCGAAACAGCCGTTGTCGTATGAGCCGCAAACGGCTCTGCGTGGGCCACGTCATGATCCCGCCACGCATGACACTCGGCAGATGGAGCGTGAAATAGAGCGCCTGCAACGGCAGTTGGAGGCGGCAGAGGCGCGCAACACGGACCTGGAACACCAGCTTGCACAGGTAGCCAAATCATCGGCAGCCTCTCCCCCTCGAAACGGCACTGGTGGAGCGCCAAGAAAGAGTAACTCGAGCGACTTGGACGGCCTGCAAGCGGCAAAAGAGAGTTTGAAGTTGTTGACGCAGAAATTGGGAGTGGCACTTCAGTTTGACAAGAATCTCACGTGCGTCGTAGGCACGGACGCGGATTTCTCGATCTTGCTTACGTACGACCCCGCGACTGAACGACTGTACATTTATTCGTCACTTCTCACGGAGCTGCCACAGCACCTGCCGCTGCGCACGAAGCTGTACGAAGTGCTTCTCGAGGGATCCCTGCTAGGTCGCGAGGTCTGCGGAGGTGGCATCGGTGTGTCGACGCAGAACAACGTTGTCGCGCTCACCACGTCTCTTCCGGTGCGTCACTGCGATCCAGAGGCGCTTTGTGAGGTGATGCCGCTGTTTGTCGAGACACTCGGCCGATGGCGAGGACTTATCGACGAGCTCCTGCGGTAACGGAGGGGAGGTATACGTGGCAGGGCTGAAGGGCGTTGCGAGCGAAGCGCCAAAGATGCCCGCGAGGACGTTTGCACTCAGAAAGAGAGTGTTCGCTAGAGTACCGGGCATTCTTCGCAGGGAAGGATAGCTGCCGGCTCCCTGAATGCTCTTCCGAGTAGGTGGGAGAAAGAAGAGTGTGAGTAAAGGTGGAGAGTGAGGAAGATTCTGTGCGACGTTTTACTGCTCTCCAGTGGAAAGCATCGGTCGGCTTCCTGCACCCGGCAGCTTTGCGCGTTTTTTTTCCTTTCTTTTCGCCTTTCACTGTGGTGCGGAGACTATTCGGTGGTGTGCCGCGTCTTTTTCCTCACTGCGTACGCGTTTCGACTTGTAAGCACCGTCACGGATTTGCCCTTTATAGATCATTTTTTCTGCCTTCCCACCCCCCGTCTCACGACTTCCGTGGGCGGATGCACGTGTTCCCCACATGGAGCGGGGGCAAACTCGTCACGCCTCCCCAAAGGAGGCGGAAAGGGGTCTGTCATGCCATGAGGATCCATAGTGCGTGCGCACTTAAAGGGGGGGTTCCCTCCGAGGCAGCGGCGCCCCTTTGCCAAGTACGGTGCAGCTGGATCCATTGGGAGCACCCTTTAGGAGTCCCTATCTGTCGCTCCACGCCTCCTTTGAATTCTTCTGCTTTATCCCAATTTGTTTTTCTTTTTGTGTGGGTGCACAACCGCTCCTGTACGCCATCCCCTCCCCCCCCATTCTTCAAAATGTACGTGGCCCCTTCTCTTGCTGTGCTCGGTCCCGACTCCAAGTACCTCGGTTTCATGCAACCGCCTACACTTAATCTTCGATCGCGCCACCTCTCTGCTGTTCCTCTCTCCCCCGACAGACACAGAACCATACAGAATCAATCATACACACGACGCACGCAAGCAAAACTAAGCAGGCCTTCGCACGCACATTGAAGTAACACCTTTGCGCACCGTTACATACAGCTCCATCGAAGCGCAGTGCGCGGTTAGCCCTCTATTCGTCTCTCTTCCTGAGAATCGGTCCCTATTGCCTCTCCTGTCCCCACTTCTGCCGCCGTTCTACCGCGCCATGAGTGATATCGTATTTTGTCTTCCAGCCGCGCTGCAGCTGGTGGTGCCGCCCTTCACGGAAGTATCGCTGAACGTGCCCTCCGATCACATGCGCAGCGATTGCCGAAGCACGAGTGGGGTGTTTAAGGTGAAACAGGCGCCTTTTGTCTATCTCCATGAGCCACTGACATTGGAGCAGTCGATACGCGCGCATGAAGCGGACAAGGAGCCGGAGAGCAATGTGTCGGAGTCTCTCGACGCTGCCTATGGGTACGTGGTACAGCACCTCCGCCTGAGCCGTGTGGACCCCGCCCACTGCCCTGTCGATCACGCACCAGTGAAGAAGTGAGGTGAGGGGAAAAAGGGGGGCGCCGTTTCCTCGTTTGTTTCGTTTCTGTTCATTCTTGTTTTTTTTTTTTTTCATAGAGACATCCATCAGCTTACGTGTTCTCCCTGCTTGCCTCTGTGGAGACTCTGTTCCGCTTGCCTATCGTCTCCTGTGTGCTTGTCAGGGGTGCCGCCGCCTTTCTGCTCTTCTGCTTTCTCTGAAGTGGCTCACGCCTCTGTTGGAGCAGAGTTGTGTGTCGGGGAGACGGAAGGTCGTCGCCGAGGTTCACCTTTTCTGTGCAGCCCCCCCCCCCCCCCCCGCGCACGGTGGTTTCAGTACAAGATAGGAGGATGCACCGCCACCCACGCATTGCGTCTGTTCACGCCTCCGTCTTTAAAGAAACACAAACGCAAGCAATGTGTGGCAACGGCACCAAACTCAGACAGGCTCCCGCGCCAGTGAAGCGAACGTGTGCGCTGTTCCTCTTTTTTTTTTCGTTGTCTCACGAACCACATGTGCCCATCGCCCGTGCCTGGCGCCAACGGAAAAAAGAAAAGGGAAGCGGGCGGGAGAGCTGCACATGAAAGCAGTGGCCTGACGGTCGGGTGTGTGTTGTTGTTTTTTGTTACTTTTTTCCCCCTTTGACGATTCTCTTCTTTCTCTTTTTGGGATGGCTCTGTAGCTCATGCTCCACCCCCTCCTCTCCTGCTTTTTCTCATTGGTGTGTGTATGTGTGTGTGTGTATGGGTGTGTTCTGGAATTTGTAAGTTTAACGACGGTGGCCAGCGGCGTACGCTCACGTGAGCACCTCCGCTTCACGGGTCACATGTGTTACCTCGTAAGGGCAGATATCCTCTCCCTTGCAGGGTGGTTGACACGTGTGTCTCCGTGACAGGGAGACGTGGCCATGTGCGTCTGTACTTTTCTCGCCTTCCCGCTGCTAGCCTTACTGCTTTCATTGCGGTTTCTGTTTCTATTCGTTTCCATACGATTTCTCTCCTCCTCCTCCTCCTCTCCTTCTTCTTCGTTTTCTTCGTGAGCTCTCCATCCTGCACTTTGGCCTCCCTTCCCCGTCCCCTCCCTCTCTCGTTCTGACGTTTTCCCTCAAAACCATAGAACATGTGTCCACCCCCTTACCGTACACGAACACGCAGGCCTCGGCAAATCATCGCACCTATATATACGTATATATACATACATATATATACAGATATCTTGTGCGATTGTAGTCTTCCAAGACACTCTCCATGGGGAACTGTAAATCCGTGCATGCGTGCGGAACAAGCGCGTCCCCACGTGCACGTCTCTCCCGCCAGGGTAATGGAAGGGGGGGGGGCAGACGCCTTTGAAACAACACGGAAAGCCATGGCACAGTGTAAGTGTGTTTCGGGATTTCGCTACGCCATCTGCAGCAGCGTTGTCGAAGAGGTGCACACCGGTGAAGCGAGTGCGAGTGGCTGTGCAGCGTAGGCACACGCCCCTGTCCTCTCTTCCTGAGGAGAGCATGAGGAAAGTGGCTTCAGCGAGGAGGTATAGTGCTGTTCGTAACCAAACTAACACCCGTAGCCGGGGAAACTCTAGTGCAACTCGAAGCTCTTCATGTATGTGTTATCTTTTTTTTCTATCGTGGCCGACCTGCTCTCGAGCTGGGCGACGGTACACCGAGCTCTGAAATGGTGCCCGTGAGGTGCCACGGGCAAAACAGCTCACAGACACGCATGAGACACACACACACACTCTTTGCGTATGAGATCTTCATCGCTATCACTCACTTGCACATGTGTGTTGTTACCTAACACCTTCTACATGCGGTCCTCTTTCTCGGTGCCTCTTCTCCACCGTTCATCTCCCTCTCTACCTTCCACATCGGCGCCTGGTTGCGGTCTCAAATGGGAGCCGAAATTGATCACAAGACCGCTGGAGAAAACGAAGCCATTTCTGTACAATCATCTACACACAGCTCAGAACGCCATATCGGGCCTCTACAGCCTCACCCTCTCTCGTGACTGCGCCACCGATCTCGCCTCGGCAGTGTGTACGCCGAGTCTGCCCACCCCTTCAACGTGACGGTAGGCGGCTCTGTAACGTGCATCATGCCGCACGCTCACCATTCTACGCATTCGAACATCAACAGGGACACCGTACACACGCCCTCATGTCAGCCAGGCACGCTTTCGCTCCGCGTGTCGTTTGCGGCGTCCAGGTCGGTGGACAGAAAACGAGCCAACGAAAATCCCACGGCGTCGCAGCAGTATGAGTTGTCCTTCATCCCCACGGACAAGCGCCTTGGTGAGTCCTTCGACAAACTCGTCCACCCACGCTCACCCCTTTACCCACCGAACATCATCCCTTTGGCCGACCGCGATACGGATACAGTGGAAAAAGAAAGCCGATTTAACCTCCCAAACGAGCCCATCACCATCGACACAGGAGACAAGGATGGGAAAGCAACTGCAAAACACAGCAACGATCGAAATAAAACAGACGTGGATGCAGCGAGCGGCGCTCTTCTCATATACCCGACGAAGATCGACAACCTGCGGCGCTTTCGCATTCTCTTCGTTGGTGTGATTCTCTCGATCAGCAGCTCCACGCAAGGCCTCCACTCCATTTTCGGTGTGCTGCTCCTTCAGCAGGCCTACCATTTCAGCGTACGAGAAATGACCATCGTCTACCTCAGTGGGATCTCCACCGGCTTCTTCACTCTCCCGTTCGGTGCGCTGTACGACTGGTTCGGGCCGCGCGTCGTGGTGGCCCTCGGCAGCATCATTGCGGGGCTCGGCCACCTTCTCTTTGCACTCACCTTTGCTGGCCACATCCCCCACACGGTGGCCAACTGCGCCGTCTTCTACGCTGTGATGTGCTGGGGCTGCTACGCGCTCAACGTGGCCGTTCTACCTTCCGTGCTGACGCACATGCCGCGCGACCGCGGCCAGCCCACAGGACTGCTACAGACGTTCACCGGACTCGGAGCATCCCTCTTTGCATGCCTATTTCGCGGCTTTTTCAAGAACAATTTTGAGAATCTCATGTGGTTCATGTTGGCCGTGACGCTGGCCGCCGGCGCCGGGGGTGTGTGGTACTTGGAGGACGCACCGTACGTGGTAAATCGCTGGCGGCAGCGCTACATAACGCCGCGAAAGCAGTTGCGCGCCTACCTCATCCGAAACCGCTACATGTCGCAGCTCGTCCCTAAGCGGCGCTACTCCATCATGGCGGTCATCCTGGTGCTGCTGAACCTCTATCTCACCATCCAGACTGTGTGCGTGGCGTACCTCGAGGCCGACATGACGCCCGGCAAACTGCGTGGCATCGCCATCGGTGCGACGGTGATTTCCCTGCTAGTTCTTGTACTTGTGGTGCCGCTGGATAGCATTGATGGGCTCTCGGAGCAAGACAAGCAGGTGATCGCCGCCGCTAGGGCGAAGGAGGAGGCACTGCGCACTATGCAAGAGGACCGCTACCGCAAGCGGCACCTTCAAGCGCGCCACGCTCAGCGACAGCGCAACAATCCACACGCCCAGCAGTGCCACGTCCCGGATGGATTGGAAAAGGGAGACAGATTAGCGTCGGGAGAGCGGTCCGTGGCGAATTCGATCGACAACGACAGAGACAGAGATTTCGATGCACGAGAGCACGGCTCCCGAAGACCTGTACCACCACCGCTGTCCGTGGAGAATGAGACCGAGACGGATACAGGCGTAGAGACGCTCTCCGCGATCGATGTTTCAGAGCCTTCTGAACCGGATAGTGCGGCCTCTTCTCCAGCACACTATCACCGAGGGGGAATCTTGTCGGACTCCTTCGGCCTCCCGTTGTACGAGCCCACGGGACCAGAGCGGCCGCTCATCACCGTCTACATGCACGAGAAGGAGAGTCAATCGGATGAAGAGTTGTCGCGCTCGCACGGCTGTCATCCCCACCAGCAAGTAGAGTTGCACGCTGTGGATAGCCTTACGGGCCCAGCGCATAACGAGCATCGCTTTGAGAGAGAGCAGAGCAGCGTGGAGAGCTCCTTCACGGTGCACCTCGGAGGTGACTACAACAGTCTTCAGTCCTCAGCTGCTCATACTCCTAGCGCTGGCTCCGACCCCGCACACGTTGAACTCCGCCCCACCGCTTCGTCTACATACAGTAACCCACGCGTGGAGACGATCACGTTGTGCGGCGAGGTCTACGTCGTGCCGGTGTATCAGACCACATTTCTAGAAAGCCTCACCTACCTTGACCTGTGGCTCATCTTCTACACCACGCTCTGCGTTTGGGGCGTAGGTCTTGTCATGACAAGCAACTGGAACATCCAGATCATGGTGAAAGCACGCTACGCTGCAATGGAGCCGAAGCACTACATCCTCTTCGCCGCCATGGCTGGCGTGTCTGTGGCAGGCGGCCGGGTTTTCCTGGGCATATACGAGCGCGTGCTGCAGCTGGTGCGCGAACGCACCGGCACCGCCGTTGTCCCCACCCTCATCTACCCCATCGCGTCTGTTGGGCTGTTCGTTGGCGTTCTCCTCTGGTACGCGCTTCCTGGTGAGAAGGTGCTTATCCTGGCCTACGTTATCGGTGCGTTTTTCTATGGTACGAGCACGAGCGCCACCTTCTACGTGCTGGGAACCATCTTCGACCGCGACATGGGCATGCACTATGGCTTCTGCTATCTCGGCGGTGGCGTGGGTTTCGTACTTTGCTACTGGTGTGCGTGGTACCTAACCTACGAGCGCGAGGCGTCTCCGCTGACACTGGGGTACTGCATTGGCGCCCGCCGCTGCATGAGCCGGGCCGTTGGCACCTATCTCGCTCTCGCCTTCTCCTCTATCGCTTCTTCCTACCTCGTGCACCGCCGCTACTCAAATCTTGTGCGCGAGAATCTGGCGCAGCGCCGTGTCATTGTTCCGCGTATCAAACAGCTTCTTGTGTCGTGTGGATGCTGTGAAGGCGGCGATCAAGTGAAGAAGAGTGGCAGCAAGTGTCGTCGTGGTGCTGCAGAGACGAATGAGAAGAGTGTGCAGTTACATGATTGATCGCGTCAGTCAAGGATGCGAACTATCGGGTGATGCTCTTGCCCACTAACCGCACATGCGGGCTCTTTGAGTGCGGGGTCGGTGGCCGCCGCCTCCGGTGCTCTGTGAGCAAATGGGATGACTGGGGGGAGAGAGGAGTGGGGCGCATGTGGGGAGGCTAGTGCTGTTGTGGGTGGTTCCCGCCGTTTCATGGTTGGCAATGTTGCCTTCTTTCCTGTGATTGTTTCTGTTTTTTTTTTTTTTACTGTACGCCTAACATCCTTGAATGGTCATTTTTGATGCGCAGGCTTACGGGGCAGCATGGCGAGTATCTGAGTGCTGGAGTGTAGGACATATCCGTGTCTGCTGCGTGCTCACCTACGGCAGTGCCTACACTTTATCTACTGAAGGTGCGCTTTGGCTCTTGCTTCTCCCGTCGAAGGCACTACCTTCCTCTTTCTTAGCCTGCGGTGGTATCTCACTTTGTACGTTTTCTCACATGGTCCTCCGTACAGTCACGGATGCGTAAACCGTAGTAAAAAATGACAGCCGGCACGTGTATGTTGGATTTCTACCGCATTGGGTGCATCGGTGCGTACTGGGGGTATGTTCTCCCCGCTTTTCTTCGTTGTTGTTTTTTCTGCGAGTGCGAACATATTTTCGAAGGATGTTTATAGTTTTGTTGAGAGCGTAGTTTTCCTGTGATATGTGGTGTGCTAAGGATTCTTGTGAGGGAACGCTGATGCATTGAGGCAAGAAGAGAGAAGGGAGTCCGAATCACGACGGAGCGCACAGTGTGTGTACCATTCGTGAAGCAGGATGGCCCTACCATCACCCACTCTGCATATATTCCCCCGTGTGTGCAATGCACGTTTCTGGCGGGGTGCTTCCACACAGAGTTCGTCGAAGAGGGTTGAACATGCGCTGAATTGTCTTCACCCGTCTTCTACGATGGCGCACCGCGTGTGCTCTTCTTCGACGTTCCGTGGTGCGTGTCTTTTCTGCGCACTGTATACGTTACTCTCCGTTCGTCTCTGAGTGGGCATCTGGCGGGTGCCATCGTATTCTCTCTCTCAGTCCTCCTGTGCTGCCGTGCCTGCGGGGGATCCTCGCCCCCTCCCCTCCCTCACTTTTGTTGCGTGTTTATGTCTCGAAACGTTCACCCCCACCTTGCGTTTCTTTCTCCTCTCAGACGCTGCCGAGATGCTAGAGATACGCGTGACATCGACAGAGAAAGAGAATGGGAGGCGAGGAAAACCATGCCTGCGCTACTCTCTCTTTCTCTCGCTACCTTCTACGTGTGGCCTCTTCCCTTCGTGATACGTGCTTTTCTCCCCTCTTCTTTTGCTTGTTGTTGTCCTTCGGTCAGGTGGGCTGTGAAGATGTGCCGGAGGAAGATTCATACGGAATCGAGGTCGTCAGCTACCCAGCGACTGAAACACAAGAAACTGTGCTACGGTCACCCACCTGAAATGGTTAAACAACCGCGGAGAAAGGGTCAGGATTCGACTGAAGAGCACCGTGTGTGTGGCACCTATTCGTAGGTGCGGCTGTATTGCGTGCGCGTTTTTTTTTTTTTTGCTTTAGCTATGCAGAATACTCGAGCTTTGCGCCGGAGGTGATCGCCTACGCCGAAACGCCGGTACATGATTGGGTACCCCCTGTCCTTTTTCCTGTGTGTTTCTGTAACGCCCTTCTCAGCGGGGCGGCAACTGCGGTGACAGGACAGGGAGAGAGAGATCCTGGCCCAGAAGCCTGTACGTCCTCTTCCTTTGCTCTTCATGTTTCCCAGACATGGGATCCCTCTGTGTTTTTTTTCTTCGTGTAGCCCCCCTTCTCGATCTCCTCCGTTATCTTTTTCCTGTTTTGTGTGTTTCGCGTCTCCTCCCTCCCTCCCTCCCCCCCCTCACACACACACAAGGAAGCTCCCGTACACGAAGACGTGGGTCGGCTGAAACGTCTTCTGGGTGGCACAGCCGGCATCGTAGGCCATCTTTCCATAGAAAAGGAACGATGTCTGCCGCCGCAGTTCTTTTGTGGGGGAGTAGGGAGAGGAGGAGACAGGGGAGGGGGGAAAAGCGTGCGTTGGCCACTGCTGAGACCTGCGACCTCTTCTCTTCTCGAGATGCACGCGTTTCCCTTTCGTCGACGCCCTCTTTCCCTCCCGCCCCCTTCTTCACTGTCAGCCTGGGCGTCTTTCATCCACCGCTTAAGTAGCGTTCGCCGCCTCTCTTGTTTCTGTGATTGCCGCTGCAGTCACATGCACAGGTGGAGAGTATTATTATAATCTTTTCTTTTTTTTTTTACGACTACCAGCTCAGCTGGGCATGCGCTGACGGCATGTGTGTGTCGTTCGTTCTCGGGTTTCGTGCATAGTCAGTCGGGCACGAGTAAGGCATCCCCAATCGACTTTGGACGTTGTCTGGGAAAAGCGAAAGCTGCCCGTTCTGCGGCATCGGGCACGACGTTTCTGTTTCGCTTCGTTTTGCGCGTCCTTACCAGACGCTGCAACACTTGAGCATGCGCGTTGCCTCACCGCAACGTGGACTTGTCGTACCGTGCGACTACTCCAGCGAGCTCAAATTCAGATCGTATGATGACCTTCCACTCGTCTCATACTCCTTATCCCTCCCGGTATCTCCCTGTGCCTTTTCGCTTTCAGCGGCGTTATTCTCACTTACATGGTCATACCCCACTGTTCATGCGCTTGCCGGCATTCTTTTGTGTGTGTGTGTGTGTGTGAAGGAAAGCAGGTGCACCTCACACGACCTCCTCCTCATTCAGATGCGCTCGCTCTCATACCGGGCGTCCTCGCACGCGCCACTAGCGTAACGAAGCACATCCTTCATCTGTATATTCGGTGCAGTCGCCGTTTTAACGCTTCGACTCTCAATTATGCGTCTCTCATACTCAGAGTGACGATGTCCGCCCTGTGACGGTATATGACACCACATTCCTCTAGGGCCCCATCGATCTTGAATTGTAGATCATTTTCTACGCCACGCTCTGCGTCTGAATCAGTGGTGATGTCGGTGACACAGCGGCAGTTGTTCAACGACTGCATCCTGGATCTTTGTGAAAGGGACAGCTTTGCACAGGACCTAAGGGAGAGGCCCCTGCTGTACTCTGGACGCTCGCTCGATGTTCTGCTGGCCCACGTGCACGTAATTGTGTGCTCTTCCTTTGGTACGGTCGTCCCCAGAGAGTTCTCCCTTCTCTCGTGACTAACACTTGCTTATTAGCGCTGCCGTTACACGATGAGGCTCTCCCGTTCGCACTGGGCAGGCAACTAGCCCTCTCTCTATATTCGCGAACAGCGTTCGCTCGTGAATCATGGCTGCTGCGTCATGATGTGCACTTGTACGGTTCCCCCTGTACGCCACGAGTGATCTGCATGGCCTTTTGGCTCTATTCGGAAGGGGTCCGTCGGCACTGTGAGTGCGGTTTATGTGCGCTAATTCCTGTTTTCCTGCTCTGGTGTAGAAGTGAACCCGAGACCGCCACGGTGTTCCTTGCCATGTTTTTTTTTCATGTGTGTGTGTGGAGAGGGGGGCGAGGTCGCGTTGCTTGTGTCCATCGACCGCTCACGGAGTCGATCACCCTTCGACTGTCTTCAGCATCCACGTGTCAGTAGAGTGTTCATCGATAGTAGTCATCTCTGAAGTGTGCTGGCACGTTTTTATTCTCGATCGAACAGAAATGTGGCGTATACCCCTCCTTATCATTTTTGTGTGTGTATATATCTTCGTTTTCAGTCGCGTGTACGCTTGCAGGCGTCGTTTGTAGTTGAGGCATGGTACGCCATGCATTGGTCTCTCTCTTACTCGTCGTTACAGGTTCGGTGCACAACATCTCACCTTTCGCATATCAGTGTTTGTGTCTCCAGACAAGATGAGTCGTTTATGCTCTTCACTTCTGCCATTCTCCCTCCCGTTGAGGGAAGGAAGGGCAGCTCTTCGTGCAGCTGCGGGAGGTGCTCGCGATTCGAATGGGCGAGCATGTCCTCGCTGTACCTCATTCTCCTTCGTATTTCCACCACTATTTCCCATTATATGTGATCCTTCACTTTCTTCTCTCGCTTCTTTTCTTTCTTTCTTGCGTATCGGGCGTTCCTTTCGTGGCACTGCGTACTCGAACACGCACCTGGCGTGCAAACGTTTGCGACGTCTGTGCAGGATCTGTGCATCACGTCACGCGTTGCAAGGACTAGAACGGCTGTTCTTCGGAAAGACACACGTGCGCTTCTTCGGCCTCCTCTGTTTCTCGGCACTAACGAAAGCCGCAGCACGGACGCGCACGCCGTACATTTCGGCCTTCTTGTGTTATCTCTATCTGTAGCGGACCCACCGCACCCAGCCTCGTTGTTTTCTCTTCCGTGTGTACACGCCGTTTGATCGTCTCGCTGTTATCAAGCCGTCGTAGACTCTGAGGTACGATCACGCACACGTGCTTGCTTGAATGCAGCCCGGTAAGCAAGTGCCGATTTTCTTGCTGCCGTCTTCTTTTTTCTTTTCTTTTCTTGGTCTCTGATCGCAGGTGAGAGAGCATTATGGAGGCTGACGGGTCGGAGGCGCACGTACTCAGCGGCATGAACATGGCGTTGCAGGAGAAAGCGCCGCCGGAGCTTGTGACACACGCCTCTGAAGTGTCCTGTCTCACCTTGAATGACAACTACGACATGTGGACTGCGCCCCTGTACCCTGACCCCCTCAGCGGATTCGGCACTAGTCCCAGGGCCCTCGCCACACCCGATGTGACCGCCTCCCGATTTACATCCGCGAAGCGCGGGCATCTGAAATGCCAGCTCTCGTACCCGATGATGCTTCCTGCACGCAGTGAGCAGACGGCGAGTGACTTGGACTCAGAAATGGCTCCCTGGGATCGGCCACCAACACAGGAAGTGCTCACTCCACCCACCGCCTCAGGCCCGTAGCCTACGTCACCGGAAGCTGGAGATGCACACACACACACACACACAGAGAGAGAGAGAGACAAAAAGAGTGGCGATACCAAAAATGTGTAGGAGATGTTCAAATACGAAATCAAGAGTCGACAGCATGCATCCTCGACTTGTAGCAGCACAGGCCTCGCCAATCCCTCCCCTCAAAATACGGCCACAGCTTCGAAGACCAACGCGACAGAGGTTCAACGTAGAAGGGGGGTCGCTGTGTGTCCTCTGCCCCTTCGAAGTAGAGGTCCGACGACAGGGATTGGGCTCGCATGCTGAACTGTGCGTCCCGGTGTACATCCTTTTTTTTTTTTTCTGTCGTGACCTCTTTTGTGCCCCTCCCCCCCCCATTTCAGCTTGTGTAGTACCGGGCTTTCAGTCCCTCATAACTTGCTGCTGCGTCTTACATACTTTATGCCAACATGTTCACGTACGTGCATGTTCATCTCTGAACGCGCCCAGCGCACTAAGCCATGGCATGCAGTCTCGAGTGGGGACGTTGTTGGGCCTCGTTCTTCGCTCCCATTTTTTTTTCGTTTTCTCTGTAGCGCTCTGCACTCTCTGTACACCTGTGCACACCTGTTCGTAGCCCGCCGGAGCCGTGCATTGCCCGCTGCCTTTTGCATAGTTCCCCTCCCCCCTTCTCCCTGTAGAATGTGCTGCTGCTGAGCAGAGTCTCGGGCTTTCTGGTGGTGCTGATGAAACAAGCAATGGTAAAAGGCGGGCAAGAACTGGAATAGTCGTCAAAAGGCCTTATCATCCGACCCCGGAACTCTTTCTACTCGTCGTCAGCGCACACCCCTGCAAGAACGGCCCTCCCCTTTGCGACTCCCTGGGGAACAGAAAGGCTCGCGTTACCCCCTCTGTGAATCTTTTTTTTTTTCGGGGGGCTCCGCCCACTGCGCCCGTTTCTGCGTCGTTTGAGAGGCGGAACACGCAACTATCCCGCCGTAAAAAGAACTTCTACCGCCATACATCCAAAAGGAAAGCGTCGAATCCCCGGAGGTGTTCCCCGGGCATTCATGCATGCGTTCACCTACGGTCCCTATTCCCCACTTCTTTGATGATGCGTTGATATCCTCAACGTCTTTTTTTTTTTTTCGTGCTCCCTCCCCCACCTGTGTTGGGGGACATCTCTGTGTACGCGGAACCTGTCGATCTCCTCTTCCACTCTCTTTTCTTCATTTCTGTAGAACCGTCACTGATATAAGCGTTCCACAGTTTGTTTCTCGTTAGCTCTATTCGGTGATGTCTCTTGTCTCCGCCGCTACTCCGTGGCTGTCGAGTACGACACACACGTGCTTGACAAGATGTGTTCTTGTGTAGTGAATATCCTCACTCAGAGCTGGGGGGATGTTCTCCCACAGCGGCCTTCGCAGTACTTGGCGCTACCTATTTTTGCTTGTTCTGTGCGACTTTAGGCACGACGTGAGCATTCAGCGGGGTGCTACCATATCCATCTTCTGTCTCCGGCCCACTCCGACAGCCACCCGCACCACTCCTCTTGTCACCCTCGCTGGATTTATGTCGGCTGGTTGCCGTGCATCTGGACATTGAAATGACGTTTTCGCCCTGCTGTGTCTTTCATGCAGTGTGTACGTGTGTGTGTGTGTGTGTGTGCGTACATTGGTGGTGGGTCGCATGCGATGCGCCTTCCCTATTTCCTTTTCACTGATGCACTTGGAAACCCCGACCCGGCCCTGTTGCCTAGTTTTTTTTTTTATTCGATTGCCGTTGTCTTCCGTCTCTTACGCTATTTTTTGTTAACTGGTTGAGTCGCGTGTGTGTTGCTTTCGCTTTATACCCGCGGAAACACGGCACCTGCAACGGCTTCAGCGCGTCATATTCTCTACACCTTCGCCCTCCCCCCACCTATCTCGCTCTCTTCGTTGTTCGCTTGTTTGCTGCCTCTTTTTCTTCGCAAATTTCTTCTCTCTGTTGGGCTCTCTCCTCCTTCGAGTCTCTGTCGTGTTCCCCTTTCTCTCATCGGCACTTGACACCGCACCGTATCGGAGAGATCCCTGCGAGCACCTGTGCTTCTGGCACCGCATCAAGGAAAGGCTGTGAATGCATAAGTGTGTGCGTCTGTGTATCGAGGCATGATGGATCACTGAATGGCGGTGTGAGCAGTGTTGATCAATGTATATCCAATGACGGGGGCCTTCAACCGTGTGGCATGCTGGGCTCTCCCTCTTTTTCTTCACCTTTCTCTCGTTTTCTCTTTGATTCAGTCCTGTTCCCCTCCGCCTCTCTCTCTCTCGCTCTGTGTGCGTGTGCGTGTGCATGTGTGTGTGTGTGTGTGTTTGGGTGGGAGGGAGGGAGGGAGGAGGGGACTTTATGTAGGCCTTGTGGCCTTTGGGGTGTAGGAAGACGGCTCCTTCTTCCTGCAGTGGGTGCACAAGGCATAACAAAAAGCAAATGCGACCACTGGACTCCTACACCGAGACACGTCTGGGCGAATGGCAGCTGGCGCTGTGATTCTTCAAGATACAGTTTTCTTCCGATGAGGCCAGCTCTCAGCAGGTCAGGCCGATGACGAGAGGATGTGTTACCATCTTCTCTTCTCTCCTCCGCTGATGAACTCTCCCTCCCTCTCTGGCCCCCTCATCTCATTGCTCAACTCTCCCCTTTCCTTCTTTTCCCTCCGTGGATCCTGAGCAACTGCAGGGGGAGGGGGGAGGCTGGATCTCAGCATCACAAGACCATACAGGCGCGGCTGCTCTTTTTTCTCTCTCTTCACCTTTCATATCCACCCCCATTCGACGTTTACTCGTGCCTCTCGCCTTCACCCATTACAGAACACATGCACGCTCAGCCTCTTCATCACCATTAGTGTAGGCGTGGTCGACGTTCCTCCTGGGTAAGCTATTCTCGTGCTGGCGACTGAACGTCTCACCCACGGAGTGCGTTTCTGCCTCGCCCACTATTGCTCTTCTACCATTCTCTGCAGCCCAGCTACACGATTGCCCCTCTCAGTTCCTTTTCTTCTAATCTTGACGTTGCATTGGCTTACGTGGTGGAGTGCTCCCAGAGCGTGCACTATATGTCCCTCACGAGATAGGCTCTGCCACAGTCTCCAGTGCTTCATGCGGCGGTGCGTTGAAGCACTTCATTCGATGCCGAGATCTTTTCCACAAGGATTGGTAGCACTTGGCAACATGCGAAGCCGCGAGTAGCGTTCTCTGCAAGGACACTTCTGCGGAGAGCCCCAGCGACCATCTTGCCAGATCGAACGCCAAATTATGGAGAGCGTCGGCCAACGCCCCTCCTGTCCGCTTCTACAAATCCCCGAATACTTCACATGGGAAGACGGTCGAGCCCTTACAGCAGGCAAGGGGGGGGGGGGGGCGGAGCTGCTCGTGAGTGTGCTCATCCTGAAGCAGCTGGCTGACCTGAGTACAGTGCACAGCAAGAGAGTAGGCTTTCTGAATACCAGTGCTGGGCTGAGAAGTACCGAGAAGGAGAGACATTGAAGGCCTGACTCGAGAATGGAGTGCGGACGGTAAGCAAACGTCTGCATCATGGGCAACGCAAGGTCACCTACCTCACTGAGAACGTGTTTCCAGACCAGTTTAAAGGAACGATGGCGGGTGATGGGAGGAAGCATTGGCAACAGGCGCGGCAGACAACCAGCGTGGGGGCTATAGAACAGTCGCGCGCGCCGTTGGCGCACTGGAGGTGCGAAACTCATCGAATAGGTGCGTCAGGAAGTTACTGCCGCTGCCATTAACGAGTCTTCCACTGCGGCTCAAGTCCACCACCTTTTGTTGGTTCTCCTTACCGCTCTTCCTCTCTTTGGGGCGACATTCTCTAGACGGCGGTGTTGGCTGTCGTGCCCCGAGTGTCATCCCTCCACTGCGCCTGTCACGAGCAGCGCTTTCACTCGACTACTTTGGGCACCTTCGTCTCGTCTAACGCACGTCTGCGCTGCACAGACTGACGTGCCGGCGAGCGTGCGCAGACGCTGATTTTTTTTCTTTCTCTCTGAGCTACGTGTTGGCTTCCGACAGAGAAATCCCCATTACACTGCCGCTGTCGGATCTCTGGCACTTTGCGTGTGGGCTCGTGCACATTGCCTCAAAAGTCCTTCAGCGGAAAGGCTGGATTGCGCCATGGCTACGGGGGTATATCGTCACTTTTCGACTGCTCACTACCCCGCATGTGTAGTTACACGATGCAAACGAAGTTATGAGGCAACGAGCCCGCCTGCTACACGCACGCGAGCACAGAATTTCAGCAAGTGCACGGGTGCTTTGGACGCCATCTTTGGTGCTATTGAGCAGGTCACTACCGAGTCTGTAGCACTTCTCCAGCGGTGTGGTTGACATGCTGTACTGCATCCAGGTAAGGCATACAGAAGTCGGAGTAGCACGACTGCTGGAAGAGCTCGGAACGATGCGTACGGATCAGCCCCACATCACACGCGTGCGCAACACACAGCATCTCCAACATCCGACGGAGTAGGGAGGTGAGGCGCTGATGCCGGCAACATGATGAGCACACCCTGAGGTACACCAGGGAGGTAACCAGCATCGAATGTGGAGTCTCTGCGTCATGCCAAGTGGTGCCTGTGCATAATGTGAGGGAGGTGTACGCATGGATTACGCAGGGGAGATTGCTCAACGCCTCCGGGGATTTTTATTGGAATATGGCCCGCTTACCCCTCGAGCTCATTCTGCATGCACCTAGATCGCATCCTGTCACCCCCTGCTACGACAGGCACCGCCGCCTTAGCACTGAGGCAGGACTCTGGACGCTGCCCGCTCGGGTCGTCTCGTGCAGGCCGCACAGATGCGTCTGGCACCGGTGGTCTAGTGAGCAGTCCCGGGAAGAGTGAGAACTCCCAGCTAGACGAGTGGACACGCTCGACGGCAGGCGTGTTCATCCCACACGACAATAACGCAGCCGTGTGTCCAGAAGGGTGGGTGAACTGCGGTTGTGTGCATCCACCTCTGCTCACTTGTGCGTGATGGAAGGAGCACCGCTTGAGATCACCGAGGAAGGGTTCATAGGCCAAAAGACAGAAGCTCGCATGTAACAGGAAACGGAACACCAAGACACGCAGTTCTCGGAGCATTCTGTGTGCCTTCACGTGCCACTGCACCGATGCTGTTATTCATCGCATTTGGTCCCTCTTTCTCCTTGTCTGCTCCTTTGCCATATCGAGCTCGAAATGGCTTCCACGTCCCCCACAGACGCGATCGCGTCATCGAAAAATTGGGAGAGTATTTTGCTTGTCTGTACAGGTGCCTCATGACGTGAACTATATATATATATATATATGTATTGTGAGCGCCGGAAGCTTGGAGGCATACTGAAGGTGGAATCCCGTCTGAAGAGTACACTGCCACTCTTGAGGGCAGGAAACGAGTGAGAATACAGCGCCACGCCTTTTCACAGAAACAAGTAGGCGTGCAGCTTCTGAGAAGCTCATGCGGTGTGTCGTGCCCGTCCACTAGACAGCTGTTTTCTCTTGTTTTGGCCATCACTCTCACTTCCGTTGCCTCACCCTCTCTCTCTCCGTATTCAACGGCACTTTGTCAACAGCCCCCCCCCCCCTCCCACGCACACACGCAAAGAACACGTACGACCGTGTGGGTGCACCATCAACTCGGAGTCACGCACAGCCGCATCTGCTGCTCGTTAGGGGACGCGATCCGCGCTCGTTGTGTAATAGGGTAATCACTGTCTTGTTCATTCACATCATCTTTTTTCTTGCCCTGGTAAGCGTGTGTAGGTGTGTGTGTTGCTTGTGTGGTCCATTGTCGTCGTTGCCTCTCCCCTCGTCTAGCTCCCCTCCCCTCTTCCTCGATCAGCTCTGCCCAGATGTTCTCACGCCGATGTCGAGGTTCTACCCCGGTTATCGGGGGCGACACACTTGCCACGCATCGACCGTGTGCGCTGTCCAGCGCAACACGCGCCATGTCTCGTTTTTCAGCCAACTCCATCTCTTCTGCCTCCACGATTCCCAGCCCATCAGCTGCTCCGCGGGCAATTTTTGCCCCGCACGGGGCGAGGGAGCGGCGATGGGTACCAATGCAGGCTCTGGCAGCCATTGCACCGAGCTACTTATGGACCGTGCTCCAGTCCCGCTACGCGCGCCCACCTGTCACTGAAGCACAACCGGCACAGGCGCCCAGCACATCAACTTCGCTCTCAGACGTAATGGCGACCATTCGCCGCCTCTCCTATGCGAGCCAGCTGCACCAACATCTCGGTGCACCTCTGCACGTCAATGACGCCTCTGCACGCGTGGAAGGCAGCCAGAAGCGGAGCGCTTTTTTCCAAATGTTTCGTCGGCGACGCATCGGCAGCGTTTTAGCAACGGCTCGGCCTATGAAGGGCGTTCTATTGAGCAAGGGCAGCGGCCACCGTGGGGGAGAAAACGGCAAAGACGAGGAGGACGGGGCAGCGGACGAGGGGGAGGATAGGCCCGAAGAGTGGATTGTGCCCCGCACATGCCTTTTTGTCCTCATCATGACCGCCATCACGGTGGTGTTATACCAGCTGGCACGGCCCAGCGGCACCCATACGGGATGGGCCTCGTTGAACAAGCACGCTGGTGAGATCAAGGAGGCGGTTCTGTACGACAACTACCTGCAAGTGTACATGGACAACGCCAAGGTGTATTTAGGACTTGTGAGCGACCACGACACGCAGCACCGCATGGACGAGCTGGCGGATAACTACCGTGCGGCTCGGCGGCAGGCTTTGAAGGCACAACAGGAGCAGAGCGGTGAAACGGTCCCCGCAGATGGTGAAGGGCAGGAGCACGGCAGCAAGCTGCCCCCCGCCTCCGCCAAGCCAGCGGAGCTTGAGTTGACGATGAAGGGCCGTCCTCTGGCTGAGACGGCACTAATCGGCGTCGGCGCGTTTGCCTGGGTGGTGCCCTTTGTCTTCTTCCCCGTTTTTGTCATGTTTCTTTCTCAGTATATCGGCAAGTCAATGAGCTACGCGGTGGAGGCGACGAAGGGCAAGACGAAGGCGAAGGAGATGGTCTTCCGCGTGGAGACGGCGTCGAACACACGCTTCCGCGACATTGCAGGGATGAAGGAGCCCAAGAAAGAGATCACTGAGATCGTGGACTTCCTGCGCCACCCGGAGCGGTACACAAAGCTCGGTGCCAAAATTCCCACCGGCGCCATCCTGCTCGGGCCCCCCGGCACTGGCAAGACGCTGCTCGCGAAAGCTGTGGCGGGGGAGGGCGGGGTCGGCTTCATCCCCGCCATCGGCTCTGATTTTGTCGAGCTCTACGTGGGTATGGGTGCACTGCGAGTGCGGCAGCTGTTCAAGGAAGCGCGCAAGCAGCGCTGCATCATCTATATTGACGAAATCGATGCCATAGGACTGAAGCGGCAAGGGGCAGGCCACGGCGAAAAGCAGGAGCAAGAGCAGACCTTAAATGAACTGCTCACTCAACTGGACGGCTTTAGCACCGGGCGACGCGGCGATGTGATGGTGCTCGCCTCCAGCAACGTGGCGCAGGAGGCGCTGGATCCGGCCCTCATCCGCCCAGGCCGGTTCGACCGCATCATCCACGTCGATACACCAGTCATCTCTGAGCGTATCGATATCTTCAAGGTTCACCTCAGCAAACTGAAGCTCACCTCCGATGACACGCATGGTGACGCTGCTGCGGTGACGACAGCAGCCGCAGGTGAGGCCGCTGGAGCGGCAGGAGGTGCTGATACTCCGGCCACGCCACCACTAGCGGCACCTGTTTCGACGGAGAAAAGTATTGTGCTGTCGCAGGTGAAGCCTGAGGAATACGATACGGAGGAGAAAGACAATGGAAAGGACGACAAGGGTACAGCCGTGTCGGCAGAAGCAAAGGGAACCGCCCCAAACAAACCCAGCAACGGCAACAGCGTTTACGAGTTCGACTTCCGCTCCCTTCTCATGCACAAGTCTGAGACGGAGCGGGCGCTGATTGATGTATACGCGCAGCGCATGAGTAACCTTTGCCCAGGCTTCGTTGGCGCTGACATCGCAAACGTCTGCAACGAAGGCGCCATTCTTGCCGCGCGGGAGGGAGCCAATCACGTGAGCATCAGCCACCTGGAGCGTTCCATTGATCGCGTTCTCGCGGGTATTGAGCACCGCAGCCGTGCGCTCTCGGACTTCGAAAAGAACGTCGTTGCGCATCACGAGGCAGGTCACGCCGTAGCTGGCTGGTTCCTCAACCGCGCAGATCCACTGATGAAGGTGTCCATCGTCCCACGCGGTGGATCGGCGCTGGGCTACGCCCAGTATCTGCCAAACGAGAACTTCACGCGCACAGCAAAAGAGATTCGCGACTCAATCAGCGTGACGCTCGGCGGCCGAGCCGCGGAGCAAATCTTCTTCAATCACCTCTCCACCGGTGCGTCAGACGACCTCCGCAAGGTAGGGAAGATGGCCTATCAGTACGTCTCCTCTTTTGCCCCTGGTTCTGTGTATCCCCCACCTGGCAGCAGCAGCACTCGCTTGGTAAAGCCGTTTGGCGTGGACAAGGCGAATGACTTGGACCGGCGGGCAAAAAGTCTCGTGGACGATATCTACGCCGAGACGCTGGCGCTCCTGACAAAACACAAGGATGACATGAAGAAGGTGGCTGACCATCTACTGAAACACGAGCTACTCACCTACGCCGACGTCGTGCACTACCTTGGCGAGCGCACTAGTCGGCAGACGGACAAAAAGAAGGGCGTCTAGTCTGACCACCAATGCGAGTACTCTGTGGAGATGGTGGAGGCTGGTCGGTGGCCAGCTGTCACAACGACGAGGATGCGGCCCCGGCAGGAACGACGGGGCACTTTTTTGCACGTGACGATGCCTACCGCAGCTCTTGGGTCTACGAGGTGGAGTGCCAAACGATAACGTCCTTGTCACAGGATTGGGTCTCATTGAGGACGTCCGCACGTCTGGATGTTCACGTGCTTGACACAGAACGACTAAGCCGCCGCAACGAATACGTTGAAAAGGGCCGTTGGCCGAGAACTGCGGACGGCATGGAAGCGAATCGGGATAGAGACAGTCCCGGTACCGCTCCGCGAACAAGCACTCATGCACCAGAATTCTATGCACAACAGTAATGGGTGGCCTCGGAGGCAGGCGAGTGCGCAGGCCTCCGACCCTCTCTGACTACTTGCCAATGAGATATGGGTGCTGGCGATCCTGTTTTCGTGACGAAGCCACGCCCTCCGCAAGCGGATACGATGACAGTGTACTTGGCTGGTTCATCGCCTTCACTCACGCTCCGTGCCCTTTCAACTTTTGCTCCGGTTTTCCTCCACATGTAATAGGTACACGTGATTTGTTTCTGCGTACACAGACGCACACAGCGGCGATGTCACAGCTGTACAGCGCTGGGGCCGACACAACAGGAGAGGCGTACGTGGATATTCGAGTGTGCGACCTCATCATCCAGCAGAGTAAGATACCAAAGGGGGTGGGCAGCGACTTCCAGATTGACGGGTTGTACGTGGTGCTTCGTTGCCAAGGGGAAGTGCGCCGTACCAGCTGTCTGTGGCCCTCAGCGTCTGGAGCATGTTCAACAGAGCTGCAACGCTCAGCTGTGCCGCTTGCTGGTGCTGCAGGCGCGTACGAGGAGCAGAGTGAAGAGGATCTGGTGTGGAGCGAGCTGTTCCGCTTTATCGTCCCCCCAGCGCTGCCGCTCACCTCTTCGGCCACCTCACGAGGTGGTCCGCACTCCCCGCCCTCTGCCGACGGAGGAAACTCTCAGGGAGGATTCTGTGCCCCTGGCACCCCTCCAATGCACAGCGCGGCTGCCCAGCAGCAGTCCCCAGGGTGTGGCAATAGCACAATAGCCACTGAAACTGAGATAAACAACGCTCCTCTTCTCCACCCAGCCATTGAGCTTGAACTGTGGCGCAGCACCCGCCTCTCAGAGAATCTGCTGGGCCAGTACACGTATCATGTCCCAATGGAGCTGATGCAAAGTGGATATCCCCTCGGCAACCTCGACGCAGTCGTGGAACGGGTGGTTCTGCTGCACACCAAGGAGGCACCGAGCATCATGGGCAACCTCTACGGATGGAACGAGCATCGGCTGAGTCTCCGGCTGCGGGTGCAAGCGGTGGGGCTGGCACCCCTGATGCGTGCATGGTCGCCTCAGCAAGGCAGCAAGGCGATGATCACCGCGATGAACACGATCAGCAGTGGCGCGTACCCGGTTCCCTTCCCAACGGCCATGCTGAGTGGTACGGTGGCGGGTGTGCCTCCGTACGCGCCAGCCGGCGTCTACGGTACACCCGTAGACATGCTGAATCCGGTACCCGTCAACTTCCTCGCCCCAGTGGGTGCGTCCACCGGGGGGGGAATGGGCGCGGGACACTTTGCACCCGGCATGATGATGGCGATGCATGGAGGCATGGCCGTGGATAACCTGTACAAGCCTGGCCAGCCGCCATTATTCTCCATGCTTCCTCCAGCATCCGAAGTCCACGCTAGCGTGGGAGGAAGAATGTTCGATCCTCATATGCCCGGGATGCCGCCAGCGACTCCACCGTCCTCTGGTCAAGGCATCCTTGGCGATGGAGACTTGACGTGGCAATCAAGCACCCCTCAGCCAACGGTGTACACTCCGTACCCGCTACCGCATCCAAGTTAGCAGAAGGCCCGATGAGGAGAAGTGAAGGGTGGCTATAAAAGAGGCATGCGAACATGTCGTTTCCGGTTCAGGGCAAAGATCGGCTGACAGTGGTGAATGTGGCAGAGGGGAGGGGGACGTGCTCGTCGGATTCCCCCGCGCCTCCCGCCTTACTCTTGTCAGCCTGACTCTGTTTGTAGTTGTCGGAACACTACGGAACGGCTGTGCTCTACCTGCTCCTTGTAGCGTGCGAACCGCTCTTCTTTGTCTGAGAGCTCTCATGTCCCTCATAAAGAGGGATACCTCAGCTCAGTGCGTGGTTTCTCAGGACTCGGGACATCACCCCCACTCGTTATGTGGAAGGAAGCCAAGCAGTCCCACCCCCTTTTTCCTCTATTCCGTTGCCCAATGCTGACCGACCACGAGTAGTGGCAGGATCACATACCTACGACATAGGGGGTCAGAGCAAAACATCACCACCGATATTGGCAACCCGTGCCAGGACTGGAGTTGCAGGGAAGCGCCCCACGGCAGTGCACACACCCGCGGCATCGATATATAACGAGCAGAATGTCAGCGTGTCTCGAACGCACTCCCCCCTCCTCCTCCTAGCCCTTTGTACTGGCTCGTAGTCCTGTACACAACCCCACAGGGGGGATGCACCGGTGGCGTCCCCCGCGATGTCCCTTTTGCCTCCATACGCTACCTTTGCTCTCCATTGCTACCTACCTCTGCGTGCTGGCGTAGTCTGTGACGGTACATCTGTCATTCTTCTTACGGAACTTTATTCTCGTCCGCATACCTCCTACGACATCCCATGGGCAAGATTGAAGTGACGGTGTGTGCAGCACGAAAGCTGCACGACTGCCAGCTGATTGGCCTGCCGGACCCCTTTGTGCGGCTTGTCCTGGGCGACAAGAAGTACAAGACGCAGGTGGTGAAGAACAGCCTCAACCCAGAGTGGAACGAGACGTTTCGCTTTCACATCGCAGATGAAATGAGCACGCAGATTCGGCTGGAAGTTTGGAACAAGTGCACCTACAGCGATGACCTCATGGGCTACTACATGCTGTCCCTCGCTGGGCTCACAAAGGGCATCGTGAAGGACCAGTGGTACATGCTCGATAACTCCAAGACGCAGGCAGAGCTGCACCTGCGTTTGCTGGCAGTTGACTTTGGTGCGCGGCCTAAGGAAGAGGAACTATGGATGGTGACAACGGATATCAACCGCGATCCTGTACAGCGCGCAGTTGAGGACGGCACGTGGCGTCCAGGACAGAAGATCGTCCCACCACAGCCTCAGCAGCAGACTTACACGCTGCCTACACCCGTCGTGCAGCAGCAACCACAGACCCTAGGAATACAATGCGTCGCAGCCCCGCCACAGCAAGTTCAGTATGTCCCCCAGCCACCAGTACAGTACGTACCTCCTCTGCAAGTCCAGTATACTCCGCAACAACAGTCAGTGCAGTACATCCATCAGCAACCGCCTCAATGCTACTATCCGTCGTGTCCGCCTCTGCCGCAGCACGCCTACTACCCGGCCGCCGCCCCCCCGCCACTGATGTACCCGCAAGTGTACCCCACACAGCCGCCCCCACAGGTGTACCCACCGCAGCCTGCATACCGGTACTGAGCGAAAACCTTCGAGTCAACAGGAGGACCCTGAATGCGATGGGAATGGCTACCCACATTTTGTGTTCGCAGAGAGAGAGAGAGAGAGAGAGATCTACACAGAAACCGGGAGGGATGTCGAGAGAGACACCGAAGGAAGGGAGGGACCTATATACTGCCAGATTCCTTGGCTTCTTCGCATGCGCACATAGTTCACCCTCGTAAGGTGTGTTTAGAAATGCATACATATATACATCTATATATATATATATATGTGTGTGTGTATATATATAGGCCTTTTACCGTCCATCGAGGTCCTCTGGTGGATTGCTCTTCTGTCGTCATCATCCTCTCCTCTCCCCTGTTTTCTCCTTTTTCCTGCCTGATGGCGTTGCCGGTACGTCCGTGTCAGCTACTTTATATGTTCCCGTTCCGCCCCCCCCCCCTCCCTCACGGACACATATGCTTGATTGCTCTTCTTCCTCCGCCCTCTATCGGAATCCTTTTCCTGCGTTGCCCGTCACTCCAGAGCATAGGTGTCAGGGTAGTCTACGCCTAAATGGGTGAGCGTGTGTATGTTGTTGTGCCTCATTCTCCCCCTGTCTGTCTGAGTTTCTATGTGGCTCAGAATTCGGATGTGCAACAACTCACCTGCGTCTGAGGTACGTGCAAGCCCAATACTCGTGTGAAGGGGTGCAATGTCCATCTAGTAGAAGGACAGCAGAGAGAAGGTAGGGAGCGACCAAGCAGAATTCTTGGTGGCTGAAAGTGTGCTAGGAAGTTTGAATGGGCTCTCTTCATACGCTCCACCGTCTCCTGTGCTTTGCTGAGTCGGCTTCTGCACCGAGCCGGCTGCCTCTCTCCCTTCCTGCCACATGGACTCAGCTGCTCGCTGGGCCTTCGCTTGTTTTCTCTCTTCACGCCACGTTCTTAACTGCTGACGTCTATGAATGCGCGGCTGGCGCGTAGAAGGACACCTTGTATAAAATCGAATGCGATGCAAGCTTTGCCCACTGTGGATTCCTACTCTCTACCTCGCGCGTCTGAGGAGGCGTGGCCGCAGCGGCTCTTGGTACCTCCACGCCTACGGTGAGGCGGCTACTCGTGCGCCAGAGACACATGAGACGAGGCACGCTCTCACTTCCCATCGGTGTCGGACCTCTGTTGTCTTCTTCAAACTTCCCCATCACTGTATGCCTCATCCGTGTCTCTACTCTTTGTGTCTCTGCGGTGAAGGCTGTGCTTCTGTCGCCTGCCCGGTGGGTAAAGTCGAGGTGCCGTGGAGGTCTGTATCCTCAAGCGCAACCACCAGCGGCGGTTACGTCCCCGACTGTGGGCACTTTCCTGTGCGTGTGGCGGCGTATTGTCTACACTTTGGAGGTCTTATTTCACGCATATCTCTTTTTTTTTTGCTCTCTGTCATGCAGTGTCGGCGAAGGGAAAAGGTTTCCTCCTCGCCCTCTTGAGTGCTTCCTCTCTGCGGTGGTGCTGTCCTTCTCCGATCCCACTGCTCTCAATATCATTCGCTTTTGTGGGAGTCGCTACCTCCCCCCCCCACACACACACACACACCGCTGTGGTGTATGAGTACGACGTCTGGCTCTCAGGTCACCCCAGGCGCACATGCTCAGCGAGACGGAATCCTTGGCGTTTGCGGACGAGGGCAATTCCCCACCCCTGCCTCGGCAGTCAGCGAAAGGGTCTGCAAACATGCCAAAACGGCCACGGATCAACACCATGCCGCGCCTGCATTCACCGAACCCTCAGACTGCTAAAGCAGCTTGTGCGAAGCCTCCGCTGCACCACCCGGCACCCGGTTCCGCCGCAGGTGGCGCCACCGCACACCCGTCTCACTCCTCGAGCCCCAGGAAACAGGTGAAGACTGACCTCACGTCCGATTCAGACACCGAAAGCATTCTATTTGCCGTGGAGGATGGCTCAGGGGCGGGGTTGCCGCTGCGCTCATTCACATCGTCGATGGGGCTGCCGGCGGCTCGACTGAGCCTCACTAGCGCAACGTCGACGGGGCCGACAAAGCGACTGAGTCACGTTGGTAGCATGGCGTCTATTCACTTCAACTCAGAACCGGGAAGTCGGGGTACATCCCCTGGTCCCAGGACTCGCCCGAATCCTCGTGCCTCGACACCCGTGGAGAAGGTGGAGGCACTCACCCTACCGCTCTCCAGTGTCAGATGCTGTGTTCCTACCGACACCAGCATCAGCTTCATAGAGCACGACTCCGAGAGCGTAGAATTCGGATTCTCGCCGTTGGTGCAGCCCGAGATGGAGAAGGGTGCCCTTCAAGTGAAAAACAGCGTCCCTCCGCTTCCTCTTTCACCTCTGACCGGCGTAGCAGCGCCCCCGGGGACAGCAGGTCGGCATTCGGCAGTTAATGAGGACAGTATTGCCTTCCAGACCGAGGACGGCAGTGACCTCACGCGGAGCATGATCACCTCCGTCTTTGTCCAGGAGCGAAACCTCGGGCTGATGAGCAGTGGAAGCATTCCTGCGAGGCGTAACGGCCACTCTGCCTCGGTCATGGAAAGCTGTCTGGGCGACTCTATAGATAATGACAGCATCGCCTTCGTGCTCGAAGACGACACGAATGCCGAGAAACCGCAGCTTGGAGCGACTGTTGCGTACCCGGCGAAGCGAGACACCGGGACACCCAAGGTCTCATATTCGCCCCGCTCCCACTCGGTGCACAGTCGCCCGTCATCAAGGCCGTTAAGCCCGTCGATTCGGTTTGAAATAGAAAACACAGGTAACGAGAGCGGCATCGAGCGCGCCGACACGCTGGTTCGCGGTGGTGGTACTGAACCTCCTATTATACACAATGTGCCGGTAGGTGAGCACAGCTCGACTCCAAAGTCTTCGTCATTTCCGGGCACCGTCCCCTACAGCAGCGATGCGGTGGTGGGCGGCACAGCAGATATCAGTACTGTTAACACCTCTGGAGAGGTTAGCACGGCCACAACACCTTTGTCGAAAGCCGTGACACAGACAAAGAAGAGTATTGTGGCGCATCGCCTCCAGAAGCCGCAGAATCACCACTCGCGTTTGCCTCAGCCACGCGAGCGTGCTCCCACAACAGTGATTGGGGACGCAGAGGTGTCTCCCTCACGCAGCGCCACGCACCCGCCATTGTACCAAAGAGCAGAGGTATCCACCCCTCTCGATGCGCAGGCCGCTACGCTGCCGTCGGTGTCGCCGACTGGCAGTTCGAAAAGCCGCTCTGCGTCCTTGAGCGACCGCAATGTGCGAAGGAAAAGGAGCGCTCTGGTGCCCCTGTCTCCTTCCTCCACGCACGAGCAACAGCAAGAGCGGCTGAAGCGTCGGTCAAAGGAAAGTGCGGCGTTCCGTACGACGTTCGAGTCGCCAAATCACCGACGTACCACGGAGGAAGGCAGCATCAGGTCCACGGATTCACCGCCCGAGGCTCTCATCACGGGTACCCGAAGTCACAACTCCACGACAGTCGCCTCTGTCGCCGCCTCATCGACGCAGCCGATCCAAATGTCGCTCCTGGCACCCGCAAGTCAAGGCGCCCCCCATAGGTCTACCCAGGGGCATTGGGAGAGTCAGGAAGTCGACCATCAGTATTACCAGCACCATCAGGAGCTGAACAGAAATTGGAACTCACTCATGGCTCACGACCACGCGTGCGTACGTGAGGGTGCAAGCAAGTTTGTCAACGGTGCCTTGAAAGAAGCAGAGCAGTGGCGGCAGTTTAATGAGCGGCAACGCGCAGAGCTGCTTGAGCTGCGCAAGCGCATCGCCATTGCCCGCCGACAGGATCGAACGCTGCTAGAAAGCTCGCTACCGCACGACAGAGAAACTCTAATGACCGCCCCCAGCAGTCATACCCTCGTTCCGAAGCCAACGGCGATGGGAGATGGATACAGCAGCATTAAGCTGCAATCACATTGGGCGCTGCACCGACCTGGGGTACGTGTCAACGACACGAAGAGCGGACGTGAGCACGGCAAGCCGGCCAGAGAGGTGCGGGCAACCCCACAGCACACAGGCAGCGCTCGACGTTTGCAGGAATCTGTCAAATGCGCCTACGCCTCCGCCGCTGCTGCTAAGTCATCCCGGCATCCGGCTCACGGAGCTGGGCCTGCCATGCCGCCGCCAACACCTTACCCACACCCCACGTCCGATACGCGCGGCGTGTCTCCTGACCGCATCGCGCAGTCAGCAGCATCAGCCTCCGTTGCGGATCTTTTAGGTATCCTCTGGCCTCCTCGTGCCTCTGCTGCAAATGCCTCGCAGCGATGTTCTCAAGCAGCCGACACTTTCGTACTTGGACGCCGCCCCGCCGACGTGGACCTGTACTTCTTAAATGGGTCGAGACTTACCCCAGAGCAGGTGGCCAGCTTCTTCGATCTCGTTCGTGTTCATACAGAGGCTGAGTCTCGCACGGCTTCAGATACTTTGCCACGGGGCAGCGCGCCAAGGCAAGCAGAAACGCTCTCCCTCACCAACCTTCGTCAGGAAGCTGCGCTTTCCTCCCTTACTGCTTCTGTGAAGCGTGGTGACGATGCTGTGTACGCGGACCCGGGAGAGGTCCACACATTCGGACACTCTATTCCTCGCTCACTGTCACTGGCTGGCGAGCGCTGCACAGGCCCGTTTTCCGCAAAGCTCGTTGCACTGCTCCCCAAGAAGGCAATTCGACGCAGTCGAGTGATGCGGGAGGTATTTGACACGATGGACCTCAAGCGGCAGCGCACCATCGCACTGGATCATCTTCCGTCGCTGGCTCGCTTGTTTGAGGTTGAGATTGCCCATGTCGAGCAGACTCGCGAATCATTTCTTCAAGGTAACACGGTGCCACTGAAGTCTTTGTTGGAATCCTCAGTGGCAAGCCGACATCTGCACGCCACCTCTTGGAGAGGTGCGCGCGATAATGTCGTTCTCGATTACGACGGCCTCACGCAGGATGAGCAAGCGAATTTAACGCACCTCACGCATCGACTTCTGCTCTTGTCGTTTGCGGTGAACGTCGTCATTCCTATTGCTTCGGCCAGCCGAATTCCTCTGCTTGATTTCCCGACGCTCAGCCTGATCGTCTACGCCGCTGTTGACGACGCCGACGACTTGATGGACTCCACGAAAAGGGAGTGGCGGCGTGTGGTGCAACAATACTTTGTCGCGCTGGATGCATGAGCACTGAGAGTGGGCGGAGAGGAGAAGGAGTGGAGGGGCGAAGCGATTGGATGAAGGCCAGCGACAGACATCTGCCTGGGTGTGACCGTCTTTCTTCACTCCAAGGTCTGGGGCGCTGATACGGCCGCCTCCTCTTCTCTCTCTCTCACACACACACCTCAGATATCAGGTTTACTTTTGATAGACCCCATGGGCGATTCTGGGATCCGCGTGGGCATGTGCATGTGTGCGTGTTTGTGTGTCTCGGTGGGTCTATATGTAGCCGCTTACGGCATCTTCGAAACTGAAACTGAAAACTAACGCGCAGCATTGACGAATGGTTCTCAAGGCTGCGTGATGCTCACATTAATTCCTTCGTGCATCAGCGTGCCGTGGTGAGGTTTTCACTGAACGGCCCTGGACGACCCCTCTCGCGTGGTTTATTAGATGCATCGATGTGTCCTCCCAGTTATTGCGCGCCCTATACGCTATATCTCCTCAGGCATACAGTTTACGTAACACTCGTCATCGCCCCCCCCCCGCGCGTGTGTCTCGCCTCCCATCCTTGTATTCTTGACATCTCCTCAACTCGCATCACCGCTGTTCTGATGATCAATTGATGTGTACTTCTATGCCCATATATACATACATACATACATATATATATATATATATATAGCCTTCCAGCCACCATCACCACATTCCCTTCCCGCCACGGCTGAAGGAAACACAGCCTCCGCATTGCTGGCGTTGGCACGCTCGCTGTATTCGCTCTCTTCTGTGTTACGGAAGCCCTTTCTTCCTGGGCCTTCCTCGTCCGCTCCGACAGCACAGACGCGAAGGCGAATTTTCTTTGTACCGGCGGCCTCTCCGTCTTTCCTGATATGTATCTACCGCTGTCGCTGCCCTTATAGGTCTCCTCCTCTTCCCCTCCATTATTCTCTACATACAACTGCAGCGGTACGGAGAGGTCCCCGTGTACGCGTGTTCGTGTCTGTCGGCGCTTAAAAGGGATCATCGAAGAACGGTAGAAAAACCTGCTATCTCTTCTCCACCCCTCTCTTTTTCTGCTGCTCCGGGTCTCTTCTTTTTTTTTGTGTCCTCTTGTAGTGCATCCACTCGCAGACGCCTTCACCTCTCGGAATTGTGAGCTGTCTCGACTTCTGCTTTCATCGATCTCATCGGTGAGCGTAATCCGAGATACGTACGAAAGCATTTTGCGTCGAACGAAATCTCCAATAACGCCTCCGTCATTATTACCTCCCTTGTCCGTACAACACAGCGATACATCTGTGCATCAACCTCCCCTGCATATCAACGTAAAGCACAGCACATAGTAGTGTACCGAAACGACGGAAAAAAAAGGGTGGTTGTGCTCACCTTATCGACTTCAACCCCGTATCTCTATTACGTCCCCCACCCCCACCCCACCCCACACACATTCCTCCACTCGTCTCCTTGCCGTTCATCACCATCACACTTGCCATCCCCCTCCCCTTACCCTCGTCCGTCTGTATCTTGCTTCCGGCTCAGCGTGTACTTGTCTTTGTTTGCTTGTTTTCTTCCTTTTTTTGCATTTTTGGGACAGCGCATAGAATCATATATTCTCTGTGTGAGCGTGCGTGCCAGTGGGACCGACTACCTATCCAGTCCTCGGTGCGGCTCTCTCTCCGCCCCCTCTCTCCCCCCACTTCGACTGTGGCCCATCGTTTGGATGTACAACTGCTGATCTGCACGCGCGTTTTTTTAGCCTTTTGAGCGCTTTCTCCCGTGACAGTCCAAACCCCGCCTCTTTCGTTCCCTGTCCGTGTGTTCGCGTTTGCCACTGCTGCATCTTCGCTCTTGTGGCTCCAGGTACTGCGGAGAGGCAGTGTCTGTGTGTGTGCCTCCGTACTTTTTTTCTTTCTTTTTGCATCTCGTCGATCGCTGTGTGGCGGGGGGAGGAGACGGTGTGCATGCCGTTGCGCATCGCGTCATGCATGCCCCTATTCACAGCTCTGTAGCGGTGTCCGTTGAGTTGGCTTGTGTTGCCGTTTTTGTTGGTTTACTACCCTTTCCGCGGCTGGTGCAGCCCTCCCTCCCTTCCGCGTCTGTCCCCACGCCGCCACCACTGCACCATCAGCTCCTCCACCCTGCCTTCCATTAGAGCGGAGGGTAGTGTGTCTGCTGCCGCTCAACCCATTTGAGGGCGCTGACGTCCATCTCGGCGTCTCATTGGTGAACGCGCATAGTGTTTGGTGACAGCGTTGTTCTCTTTTTTTTTTTAGCTCTCGAACGCGGTACTAGGCAAAACCGTAAGAGGATCCGACAACACGAATGCGGCTCCCTTCACCATGGTCATGTAACTTGCTGATACAGCCGGCCGTTCTGCCTCATCAGCCCAGCACCGCTACCCACACTGAGGAGGACTCATCATTGGGAAAGGCCAGTATAACGGCTCCCCCAGTTGAAGCCTCTCTTGGCCTTAAAGCTACAGTTGCCACGGCAACCTGTGCTCCCAGCAGTGCCCTGAGCGCTCGTGGGCTCCCTCCGCAGGACGGCAATTCTTCTGTTTCTCTCATTATGTCGGATGGTCCGTCGCCTCGGTCCCAGTGGTCTAGCAAGACGCAGCAGCCCGTGCCACCGCTCTCCTCCTCATCGTATCTGCCGCATCACCGCCCATCGGTGGACATCGAGGTACAGGGTAGGGACACTTCTCCACTGGTTACCAGAAATGCATACACGGTCGTGACGAGTGACTCCTCCATTGCACACGTAGTCGGGTCACAAACCACCGACGGTGACTCCTCCCACACGTTGTTGCGCGCGAGCGACACGATGCCGACCGAATTCTTTGCCTCTTCACCCCTGCTTCGAGGAATGGTCCGCTCCCCTGAGGTGTCCACCAACTTGGAAGGCGCGTGTTTTGAGGTCACTGGTCCAGAGGTGATGCAACCGGCAGCCGCTGAAATGCTCTGCATCCCACCGCAGCTTACTGCAACGAATGGTCGCCGCTCTCCTCAGGCGGTGATTCCCTGCACCATCGGTGCTGTGGCTGCGGCAGCCACATCTGCTGTCGTCAAAGATCGAACAAACTACATCGACGCAACTGTCAGTGTGAAAGACACGATGCAACGCGGAGCAGGAAGCGGCCCATATGCACATCCTTCACAGGTGTCACCACCCTCGAGCGAGGGCAACCGACCTGGCACCTCAGCCCACAACAGCCTTCAACGTTTACACTTTCGGAAGCCCTCACTGGTTTCTCACACCACGAACACACTACCATCCTGGACAGCGGATGCCGCATCCTCGACCGGCTTTGGTAGTGAGTACTCTTTGCTACAGCCTGCAGCACACTCCACGAGCCGGTGTAGCTCAAGTGCCGGAGCCGCTCTTGCCTCCCCGTCACAGGCAGCTCTCATCCCAAGCATCCTTTCCGTGGGCGACACGCACCACCAACAACCAGTGTCGTTCAGTATGCAGAACAACGGCAATTTTGGATCCCTACGAACTGCCCTATCGGACCATGAATCTGTCGGCAGCCCTATCCACCTACTCGAGCGGAATTCAACGACGGCCTTCGTCGAAGATCAAGCAACAGCAACGGCAGAGTCTCGCAACAGTGGAACGCCTTGTCACTCCCTTGTGGGCGGTACCGCCGCAGTCAGGAAGGGGCAAACGGCCGAAATGGAGACGCAGGTGTTCCCTGGTGCACTTTGGGGCACAAGCCCCGTGGAACAACACACACCACGGAAATACCCGAGCGACTATGAAGAAGTGCCCCGCTGCAGTTTCAGCAACCCGGCTGAGTGCACGCACTGTGCACCACAGAAAGTTGAGGTCACAATCGATAAGATGCTACAGTGTTTCAACGAAGACTCAAGCGCTGCTACAGACAACCCCTATGACAACCCGTACAACAGTCTGCGCACACCCCATGATTTGTCATCGGTCAGCTGCGCCAGTCGCAGCCTTTCTGTGTCGTCCTCTGGTCTCGCCAAGGCGTACGCTGTGTCCCTCTCTGGTGAGCAATCCGCTTCTGTGAGTGGGCAAGGTGGGCCAGCTACAACGATCTCTCTCTCGGAAGTTCAGCCCGGGGAAGTGGGTCGCTGCCACACGCCCACGTCACCCCACACTCCGTTGACAAACCGCACACCCGGTCCGGTCGGATTCCATGAGAACTCCACGACACAGCACAGCCTAGGCCACTCCCACTCGCGCTACCGCTCACAGCGGCTCTCCCAATCTATCACCCCGCAGAGGTCGGCACGACGCGCCCTCTCTCGCCAGACGACCCCGTCACAGTCCTTCCGCTCCAAGGTGCAGAGCTACAGTTTCGAGTCACAACAGCAGCAGTGCATGCCCAATCACGGCATGAATCAGATGAAAGACAATAATCAGCTGAACCCATGTCGATTTCTGATCAACGGTGAGCTCCCTAGCGCTGCAAGACGCGACTATCTTGCCCCGAACCGCAACCCCTTCAGCCTCTACCGAACACTTGAGCCGTACGCCACTGACCTCTTGGTGCACACACTGAGCGCCACGCCTGGAAGCGTCTCCCCCGAAACTCTTTTGTCTGAGCGCGATCTCTCCGAACTCCAGACGGCTTTTGCGGCTGCTCTGCAGCGAACTTCTTTCCGCCCGGATGCTGCAGTCGTCTTGTACGAGCAAATCGTGCCTCCTCCCTTGCATCCCCCAGATGTCTTGCACCTCGCGCAGATGGACGAATCCTCTGCTCACAGCCCGGTTGCCGCTGTCCTTCTTTCGGATTCTGGCACCGAAGAGAGACTCTCCCCAGCCGACCCCTCCCCCTCCCTGAGCGGCGGCAACTTCATTCAGGGGCGAACGTGGAGCCTCTTGCACAGCCAGGACACCGCCACCACACCGCCCAGTGCAGCCGCTGTTTCTCACAGATGTGGCTTCCGCGCCATACCACTGGCGACGCAGAAGTTCAATGTGCCGTCGCCCACAAGAGTGCTCCACAGGGATCCGAAGGCAAGCGCAGCTCCAATTTCATCATCATTGGCGGCTGCAGCCCATCTTAGCCCTTCAAGCAGCTTCGCGCCGCCAGAAGTCACCCCCCTGACCGCACAGAGCTCCCCTTTCCACGGCGTGCAGCTAACGAGCCCGTCGTTGACCGCCGTCGAGGTAACCCCTTGCATCATACCGCCGCACGGTCCTCTGGCAGTCTGTGCCTCTCCCGTCTCTTCTGGTGTTCTGCGCGATGCCTCGACAGGTGAGTCACTTCTGAAACAGTGTGACGAGTGTTCGACGAATGACAACGCCTCGCCGCTGCCACAAAGACCTCCGCGAAACCTAACGACGGTGCCCTATTCCCAGTCGAGCGCGGACCGCAACATGGTTTCCGCTGACCGACAGCTGCAAGTTGATCATCCAAAAGGAAACGCGAAGGCGGCGTGGTGCGGCCGCGATGAGGCACACCGTCCCTTCATCTCAACTTGCGTTGAAGAACTTGAAACTCAGAAGGTCGTGCACGCCGAAAGTCCTCTTGACCTACGCACGGGAGGCGGCTGCGGTAGCACCTGGAGCAGTCACGGATCACCGAACTGCCTTTGTCGCACTGTCGCGAAAACCAGCCTCTCTGCGAGCGCGCAGCCGAGTCCTGTAACGCAACTCAATGTTTTCCGCATGACAAGTGCACCCCCTGTGCAACCAGCGCTGGGGAGTGAGGTGGCTCTCTCGGCATGCGACACAGAGGCGACAGCGGCGGCTCTGCCTCTTCCATCTCTTAACCTGACAGGGCTAGGAAACCACTTGTCACGGCTGCGTTTTTCAACTCCGACTCTGCAACGGCACATGCCATCAGGCAGAGAGGCAGCAGAGCTGTGCATGTCCTCTGAATCTTCGTGGGTTCCTGGGACACGAACACCTGTGGTGGCGGGCGCCAGCACGAGTGCTCTCTCCTCGGAGCACATCGACTACCGTCTGACAGTGTCGCTTTCGGACCCGTTGGATGTAAAGGACCTGAGCGAAGAAGAAGTTCCTGGCGATCGCTTCCAGGCCCATCACGTCTTTCAGTTCCTGCACCGAGTCACTACGACTTGTGGACGGGGCGACGTCCGAGCAACGAAGCGAGACGACGGCCGCCGCGCAGTCCCGTTGTGCGTTGAGGTGAACGGCGTCACATGGATCGCAACGCATCGGCTCAACGGTGTGCCGTACGCAGTAAAAGAAGTGCCTGCCGCCGCCTTCAACCTTGCCGAGCTACTGTGTCTTACCCTTTCCGTACACCCTTCGTCGCCCGAGGAGAGCAGGAAACGGGAAGCCGGTGTCGAGCCGATGGAGCCGCACTCGTCCGCTCTCACGGCAGATGACAGGCTGGAAGCGGAAGACTGCATTGCCCGCTACTATAGTATCAGCACGCCACCGCACAACAGCAGCAGTCCAGAGGTACACCTGTTGCAACTGGAGTACTTCCCCCGTGGATCGCTATCGGAGCTTGTGAGACGTTGCAGCGGAACGCACAAGACCTTCTCCGCGCACAAGCCATCGTCCTGCGCAGTGGACTCCGGGCTTCTGAGCAGCCGTTTCTGGCTGGAAGCCGTGACCCAGGGCCTGCGAGGGCTGCGGGTGCTGCATCACGCGGACCTTATCCACGGGTGTCCGCTGCCACTATCGCTTTTCCTGTGCGGTAACACTCCCTCCACTGTCCGGTTCAAGTGGTGCTGCTTTGGCAACGCGCGAGCTGACGCCGACTTATACCCGACAGAGTCACTACCGGTGTGGATGAGTGAGGTGGTGGCGCGGCTGTACGAGAGGGCCATCTCTGGCAGCACCGACGTCACGCCGGATATGATGGAAGTGGCGATCTTTTCCGTGGGGATACTCGAGGTTTTGGTGAGCTACCTCTCCGCACAGGTTCCACGGATGCAGCAGTCGCGTGGCTCACAGCCTCTCCGTGAGTTGGAGTGGATTGAGGTGTTTGTCATGGAGAAGAGCGTCGAACTTTATGCACAAGAAGACAGTGACGGGGACATGCACGCACTGGTCCGTCTCATGCGCTTCTTGTGGGATGTCTCGAACAGCTACACCACCGCCGATCAGGTGTTGGCACAGCTTAGCGTCTGTGTCGATCCTGCTGCCAGAGTTGTAGAGCAGCTGTACGAGTGTGAACTGGCTCGCTTGACTCGCCAGTTGGAGGAACGGCGGCGGCGCCTTCATTGCCGCACGCAGAAACGGCAGTCACAAGCTCTTCATGGCGCTAAGCCAGCGTTCCCCTCATCGACGGATACGCTCTTTCCACGCTCTCCTGCAATCAGGCCGGCGGTCGCTGATGCCTCAAGCCGCCTGGGCGAGGTAAGCGAGCGGTTGTCACCGCTGCTGCATCCGGAACACGATCTCGCTGTCATGGGCATCAGCGTCTCGTCTCTCGGCACCGCTGCGCAGGTTTTAAAGAGTCGAAATGGAAGCCCGAAGCTTGTCTGCTCAACGCGACCCCCGCTGCATCACACGCAGCAGAAGCACTCTCTCCCCATGGCAGGCAGCTTCTCTCTTCCCTTCAGCACCGCCGCCGCGACAGCGACTGCTGTCGCGGTCCCCTCAGCACGTCTTCGAGCTGAGCGGACACTCTCAGATATGTCGGGGGAGAGAGGCGCTGGTGGTATGGTGGGACATCGAACAAGATCGGAGGTTCACCCTCGCATACTCAACGCCGCAAACCAAATGCTCGAAAAAGCGGTCCGGAGCGGTGAAGATAGAGCGATAGACGAACTGACGGCTCTCCTGAGGCCCGCCGTGGAATCAATGTGCCAGCGAGGATGGACAACCCTGTACGGGGGTGTACCACTCGCTGTCGCAAGGGATATCAAGGCTGACGCACGCGCAGGCACGAGCGAGGCTGCTGAGGCACTCATAAGGTCTCTACGACCCATGACCTCCTTCGAGTAGTACACCAAACTGGAGAAGTGGGAAGTCAGTGAGCATTCTTTAGCATATAGAAAAAGTGCAAGCGGGATAGTGTTTGGAGGTGGACATGCACGGCGTCGATCCCCGTGTTCAAGTGATGGCAGATGCTATCACCGCCGGTCTCATTCAGCGGAAGCAACTTCTTGGGTGTGCCCCTCCCTCCACTACCATCACCATCGCCTGAGCCGCTGAAGGATCTACCATTTTTCCCTGTTTACACGGCCAGAAAGAAGAGATTTTCTGTGCCCCCCCCAAGCCCCCTCCTGTCCACTTCATGTCATCGTGCTTTGACGCATCACATTTCTGCAGTGCCAGGGCAGCAGAACGACAGGCAGCTTTTGTGCGGCTCCCTGCAATGGACTCGGTGCCTCTATTTTTCGTGTGCTCCCCCCCCCTCTATAGAAATTTGTACTTCTCCTCGAGTATTGGTATATGCAGCGGTTTTCCGGGTTTCCGTTTCTTCGTTTGACTCGCCTTCATGTATGCCTGCCGACGTGCACGGATGGCTACACCTCATCTGTTGTGGTGTGAGAGGATCTCCTTCCGTCATCCTCCCTCCTGTAGCACACCACGTTACCCCTTCTCGCCACCGCAAGCGTGAGCGTCGTCCCCCTTTCCATTTCCTTGCTGACTCTTGCATGGAGAAGCGTGTGCGCCCTTTTTCCTATGTCCGCTTCCCTCCTGTATGTGTGTATGTGTGTTTCCTTCCTCTCTCACCCCTCTCTCCTCCCTGTGTGCCCGCGGCACCGAATCTCCGTTCGCTATCGTGGCCTCACCCCCACCAAAGAACGCCCATGAACTGTACCTGTGTGCTCTTACTTGTATCTTGATGTATACGTGGCTGAGAGTCTCTTGGCCACGCCGCAGCGATATTGCGCTTGTGCCCCTTATCAGTGCACTGCTATACGCACCCTTGACGACGAATTCGAGATGTGGTGCCCACCGCATCTCCAGCGCCTTTCTAGCGTTCGATTGCCGTTAAACGCATGCGTGTGAGAGCATGGCGTATGACCGAAATAAGTCTCTTCCCCGTTTTTCTCTCCTCCTGATTCACCCGTGACACTTTCCCACCTTCGCATAGAAACCTACACACACTTTGTAGCACGCATCACACAGGCACGGTGCGCGTGAGACTTTCGAAAGTGACGTGAATGCCCGAATCTGCCCCCCCCCCTTGTCCGCATCGAACCGTGGCGTATGTATCGTTGTCAGTCTGCCTTGAAGCTCGCGGAGATCAATGACCACTACCGCATCTTCCACCGGTTCCGCCCATCCACGGTGGTGGACTTGGCTGCAGCTCCTGGCGGATTCGCGCAGGTGGCCTTGGAGCTGATGCGGCTCCCAGAGAACGAGTCGAAGTCGGAACTGCCTCCAATAGTCATTGCCGTGGATCAGAGGCCCATCGACCCTATGCCGGGCCTTGTCACTGTTCGAGGCAACATCCTGCAGCACCACCGAATCCTAAAAACTGTGCAGGCTGCCTTATCTCTCAGGAGAGCGCCAACAACGGGGCCACTATCCATGTCGTCCTCTGCACACACTGCACCTCCAACAAGATCTGTGGACATGGTCCTCCACGACGGCGTCTCTGTCGTGAAGGGGCAGCGCGCCTTCTCTGTGACGTACGCGCAAAACCAAATGGCACTGAGCACCTTGTTGTTGGCTTGTAAACTGTTTCAGAGGTATGGATCTGTGCCCGACCTTTCCACCGACGTGGTGCCTCATCGACTAAGCAAACCTGGAGGGCGCGTGAGTTATAGCACCTCTGCACCACAACCATCGTCTGCTGTACTTCCCGTGTGCTTCGTTTCCAAGGTGCTACAGTGCAATCACTTTGCGCAAGTCCTCGCAGCCACTCAAGCGCTGTTCCGCCACGTCAAGACATTCAAGCTGGTTTCCTCTCGCCCAGAGAGTCTCGAAAGGTATGTGGTGGCCACTCACTTTCAGCTTGCAGCGTGGCAGCGGCTGACCGTATCCCGCGCGTCTACAGTGCCACAAGATTCTCAGCGGCACCGGGATCTCCATGCTTCAGCCGCATCGGTCTCCCTGTTCAGTATGCCCCCTGCGGTGGAGGATTGCGGTGACGTCCATCACATTGCTTGGAATTGCCTCGGGTGCGGGCGCGCCTGCATGGGCTGCCGGCCCTGTGTGCAGTGCGGTCCCTACCGTGCAGCGGAGCATGCAAGAGAGTGAGGCACACGCAAAGGTGTGGGTAAGGATGACTGGTGCCCCTTCGTGCCTCACAAATGAAAAGTATTTCGAAAGGGAGAACGGAGTGGTCTGGTGGTGCCTTTTCCTGCGGAACGTACGCGCGGGTCATGGGCGTTTGTGTACTGTGTGTACACACGGACTACATGACCCTGCCTAACCTCCGTACAGCTCCTGATCTGTCGGTCTCGATGGCGCCCTTGTCGAGTCGCTCAAGCAATGGCATGCGCTCATGCATCCGTGGGAGCGCACCACGCACGCTCGCCCACACGCCAACGCATCCCCCTAGCCCACCCCTCTCTGGCGTCCTTCTGCTTTTCTCTCCATCTTTTCTTTCTTCTCCCCCCCCCTTCCCCCTCATATTTCTATGGCACGCATGCGCTAACGTGCACACTGCTCTCTATACTCTCTCTGCGACCTTGGTGGAACACCATCGGTTTGGGAGTGCTACTCACTGACAAAGCCTATTCGACGGAAGGCGCACGCATTCCTCAGACTCCAGCAGCACCTCCCCACCTGCCAGCCAGCACGTCCGCCACACCCTCACTTGATTGGCTCACTCCTCTATCTTCGTCATATCTGTCGCCTGCACCTTTGGACGCGAAATGAGAGCTCAAAGACTCTACTCGCATTTCTCAACGGCGCTTCGCTCCTCTGGTCTGCCGGGCTGCGCTGCAGCAGCGTCCGCAGCTGTTCACACGACCCTGCGACACGCTAGCGCAGAAGCTGTCCCATCCCAGGAAGAGCATGCTGAAGTCCTTTACCACAACAGCAAGGATGCAACATCAGCAGCCAATGAGACGCGTACACACGAGGCTGGTGATGAAGAGCCGCACCGAACCCCACTGGTGTCTAAACTGTTGCCGTATGTGTACAGCTCCAGCGATGTCTCGGGCGACGCGCACCTTTCGCTGCCGATCGACCATGTCTCGTTGCACCGCATCAAGAACATCATGAATGTGAGAAACAAGCAGGATTTGACCAAGACCCTCTACGAAGTCCGCTTGCTCGAGACGCCGGAGGACTGCACCCTCTACATCAACCTGATTGTCTCTTACATTCGACAGCAGGCACGCATGGAGGAGCAGGCGCGGTCCCCATCTCTTGCGGCGCGTGAGCACGCCGCTTACTTGCAGCGACAGTTGCGGGGTATTCGACTCAGCGCGCTGGAGAAGAGCGCCCTGCTTCGTAAAGCCTGCACCCTCGTTGAGGAGCGGCGAGTGCCACTCGTTGTCGCGAGTCGGCTACTTCGCTTTCGCTGGCCTGTCGACCTCGCCACTGTCGCTTGCGGTGTCCGTCAGTCGTACGTGATGGATTTGATCCGAAGCTGGGCCACAGAGGCGCTTCAGAAGAACGAGCTCGAGCCACGGGACGCGCGAGCGCTCCTGGACAATTGTGCTTTCGCCTTGAAGGCCGCTGTGCGTCGATGCACAAAGGGCCAGGCGGCAGAGTCACTGAGCGGCATCTCCTCCTTTATCGGCGCACTTGCGATGAGGGCCAGCCAAGACGTACACTCCCCCGCAAAGGCGGAGGGGTTGATTGGGCTCATGTGGTCTGTGCACTTGACGGGGTGCCCGGCGCCGGCGAGCTTCTGGGACACGATGGTGCAGCATGTGGTGAGCATGAATGAGGCGCTGGAGGGGGCATTTTCCAATAATGCGGACGCAGCAGCAGCATCGGAGGACGGCAAGCCTAACACCGCCCACGCCCTTTCCACCTCCCTCGCATCACTTCCGCTGTCTGCCAAAGTGCCGCGCACGGGCCATTTCTTCAGTACCCTCTCAACCCGTCAGCTATACCGCTTCCTCATGGTGCTGAAGCGGGTGAAGTGGGATGGAAACCCAACCGTTCTGCATCAGCTGTCAGACCAGACGCTGCGTAACGTCGCCTTCGAATTGGAGGCAGCAAACTTCGACCAGCGTGCGAGCAGCGACAATGAAGGCGATCGGGAAGCGGCGGCGCCGAGCATCAAGCCATTTTCCACGGTGAACGTCACAAAGGCACATCTGGCTATGGTCCAGCAGAAGCCCGTGCAGTTGCCGAAATCAGTGGTGACGCGCCGCATTCGGCAGGTGGCAGACCTGAACCCGAACGAGTTCCTTGAGCTGCTTCACCTCGCCGGAGAACTAGGGGTTACATTCAGCATCTCTGCGGCACGCATCGTCGACGAGCTCCTTATCCCACTTGTGCCGCACCTCACCCCTAAGCAACTCATTATCTTCCTCCAGGTCGTGCGTGACACGCGCAGCCAGTCCTCCACGCTTCTGCAGGTGGTCATAGACCGCCTCGTGGAACGTGGCCCCGCCGGCGCTTACGCCCTTCCTCTAGGAAAGGCGACTTTGAAGACTGCCGCAAAGGCGCCGGACGTCTTGCAGAGCTTGCGCATGGACGACTTTGTTGAACTCTTCACGACCACGTGCGAGGTGCAGCACACACTTGTTCAGGCAGCGGAAGTGGCCGCGATGGGTGACATCCTTTACACACTCAGCAGGCGCTACGAAGAGACGTCGCTGCAAGGCCAGCGCATTCGAGAAGTGGTGAATCTTCTCTGCGCGCAGGTGGACCGCCTCGTTCAGCTTCAAGTGGCGTCCAGCTCGACTACCGAGCGACTGCTGGAGTGCACCGTTCTGCTGCGCATGCGAGCCAATAAGGTGCAGTACCCAGCGGTGCAAGAGCTGCTCGCCTCCAGGACAGTGGCAATACACCGACAGGAGCAGTGTCGCGAGGCCCGCCACAAACGGGCCATGAAGTGGGCTGAAAAACACGCGGAAGGAGTGGCAGAAGGGGCGATATCGTCACCGCGCCATGAATCGCCGAGGTGGGAGGAGCTTCCCGAAGAAGACCTCCCGCATGTGGCAAAGGCCGCCCTTTCCGTGTACAGCGAATTTGTGTACATGTTCGAGCGCATGGTTACCGTGAAGGCGACTTTGACGACGAAGGACTTTGAGTTGTTTGCAGTCAACATCAAGAAGGCGGGACTCTACAGCATCTTGCAAGGAGCCCAGCTCTTCCAGCAAGGACATTTGGAGGCTAGCGTTCCTTACACAACGGCCGCCTGCCAGGCCGCTGCGCAGGGGCTTTCGAGGACCATGCCCGCGTGGATCGAGAAGACGATCACAAACGCTGTGCTCGCTAAGCTGTCCAGCAGCCGCGTCTCTTCGTCGGACACGGACGATGACTTTCTGAGGGTGCTGGGCCACGTGCACTGCGATGCGGCGAAGGTGGACGCCGTAATCGAGATGATGGCCACGTCACCACTGCGCCAGCTGCAGCGTCAGAGACCCGTGTGGTTGTATATTGCCGAATTGGCGCGTCGCTTTGGCTCCGAGGAGACGAGGGAAGCGATGTCAGCGTACTTGAAGAAGGCACTGTACTGACTACCACGCGATGGCCTAGAGCTACCAAATCTTTGGAGGACAAACGTAGGTGGACAGCTCCGGGGGAGGGGGAGCCCCACCCTCACTCCTCGCGCGCGCACGCGCTTAGCATGCGACCTGCTGGTAGGCACGCAAGTCAATCATCAGTGGCACGTTTGTGTTCTGAAAGGATGCATGCCGTGTGCGCCCCTCAATGCGGTGTGCAAGTGGCTGCCCGTGATGCTGTCGATACAGTGGAGGATGTCAGAGCTCTGTCACACAATACACTCCCGAGAATAAACTGAACACGAAGAACAAAGGGAGAACGCTTCGGGCCATGTGTCACGCTGGCTGCCCTCACGTGCACGTATGTACACACACACACACACGTGAGAGAGAGAGAGATGGAGGCAGAATGGGCCGTGCTTCTCGCCTTTTCCTCCTGTCGTGCTTTCTATTTCCTGCACGACTGGAGTCAAGAAGGCACTTCAGCGTGCGATCCGATGGATGTGTAGTGCAGTCAGTCGTACCGCTATTGCACACTTCCGCTCGCACGGTGTTCTCTCTTTCGTTTGTGGGTGTCTCTCTCTCTCTCGCTGTCCGCCGAGCAGCGCCACCCGCCCTCCCACTTGGCCATTCGCTGCTTGTCTGCCTCTCTTCCGGTTCACCTATTTTTTTTTTTCAGATCTTCCTTTCTATCGATCGAGTGGCGGCAATGATACGGTTTTCAGTGGCGCCGGCGCTGCGGGCGCTGGTGCTGCCGTCGCCCGGCGCCTTTGCATTCTGCTATGTATCCTGCCCCTGTCCCGCTCACTTCCAGAAGCGGTACAGCGGGACGCAGAGACGCGTCATCCGGCCCACTGAAGAAAGTGTTGCAGAGCTGATGGAGGATGACGATGAGCATAATACTCACCTTAGCACTGTCAATATCTCGTCTGTCTCCGCCCCCACGCCACTTTCTGCCATCTCCGAATCCGCGTCACTCTACCGGAGGGTGGCGGCAGCGAGCGGTGATGGTAAAGCGATGCAGGCCGCAAAAAGACGCCGCAGCGGGCACGCTGGTGACGCTGATGCAAATGCCACGGACGATGTCGCATCTACAACGACTACTCATAATGCTGACGGTGCAGAGGCGCTCGCGGGGACCCCTGAAGGCTATGAGGATGACGCCTTCGATGAGGAAACAAGAGGGGATGAGGCGTACATACTTCAGCAGCAGCAGCACTACTACGAGCTTTCCGTGCAGGAGCTTACCGACATTGCAGCTGCTTACCTGCGCTCCACGGAAAACATTGCCCTTGTGTCACCGCAGGAGGAGCACATCTTGTTTCCTGTCCTGATGGAGCGCCTGCAGGAATTCCACGTGTCACAGCTGCTTGACATTGTGGACAGTCACTGGAGTCGGTCTACCATGCTACGCTACGGCACCCAGTACAAGGACATGGTGCGGGACCGCATCGCTCAACTCGCCACTACTGCGGCGACACAGTTGGAGGCAACGAGGAGGAGGCAGCAGGAGCAGCGGTCATCCGCCGGCGCCGTAGCATCGGCATCTGCTGTTGGCAGCGCATTTGGTGTGGCACCGCAACGTGAAGCTCACGATACCAAAACTAGAGATTGTGGCGAGCAGTACGAGGACGACGGCAGCGTCTTCGTGGATGAGAAACAGGCAGCCGATATGCAGCGCTGTGCTGATGCTATTCTGACGCACGCGGACAGGGAGATCACATCCGCGACGGTGTACCGAGCCTTGGTGGTGATGGGAATTAGTGCGGGGCACCGTAAACGTGACTTGGCCTTTTTCCAGCTGCTCGGCAACTACTTAGCGTTTTTTATCAACGACTATCGTGACCCGAACGAACTTGTACGTGTACTGACGGCGCTGGCGCGCGCGAAGATAGTGCCATCACCGGCGTTCCTCAACATGATTGCACGCCGCATGCCGGTGCTGAACAAGCGCGTCCCACTGGAGCCGCTGCCGGCCTATCGTGCGCTGTCCAACTTCGCGCGGATGGGGCACACCTCCATGAACACGTTCCGCTTCCTTTCGGACTGCATGTTTTCTCACGTGGAACGGCACATCAGGGAGGAGAAGCAGCAACTTGCTAGGATGGCGGCAGCATGCAAGAAACCTTCCGCCGCAGCAGAGGAGTCCAACACGAACACAGCCACATCTTCCCCCTCGGGCTGTGTAGCCTGCACGGATCTCGTGCAGAAATCCGGCCAAGAACTGCTGGAAAAGGAACGACTGCGCCGCATATGTGGGCTGAAACCGTCTATGTTCACAAGGTGGCTCTCTATCCTCGCTCACTTCAATGCCCCACATCAGCAGTACCTACGTCCTCTCGTCAAGCCCGTCATTTTGCCGATGCTGCCTTACTTTCCACCACCAAGCTTTACTCGGCTAGTGAGCGCGACGCGTGTCTTCAAGTCAACCGACCGTGTTCTCGTTGACGCGCTCGTGGGGCAGGTGTGTGATGTGCTCGCACCAGCGAACAAGCTGACACGTGTGGATGTGATGGAGCTGCTACGCCTCATATCTCAGGAAGACACCCCCGTGCCTACTCAACTAGATCGTGTCCTCCGGATATGCAAGGACTACCTTGGGAGCTCGACAAGAGTCTACACTCGGGAAGAGCTGCCTTCACACACCGCCGACCAGAGCGCCGCTCCACGACCACGCGGCACAGTCACGGTTGTGCCGCGCCCGCGAGACATGTGCGACGTGGTGAAGCTGATCGGCTCCTTTCAGAAGAGGGACGAGATCCCGCTCGAGTTCCTCACCCCGCTGCTGGAGTTGACGGAGGACTTTGCAAAGCGCCTCGCATATCTGATGGAACTATGCGTTGTGTCACTGACGCAGGTGGATACGTTTTTAGAGCTGTGCGAGCGGCACCAAATTCCAGATGTATCCGGGGCGTTGGAACAGCTCATGATGAAGCGACGGGATGTGGTGCGGAACGCCAAGCGCTCTGCAGAATCGACGGCGGCTAATAAAGACGGCAGCGGCTGTGGAAGTGACGATGAGGAGGCCGAGGAGGCGTACTATGGCCAGCTCGACATTGACGTGCGCGAGACGTTCAACAAGATTCTCTTCACAAATGACTGGAATACCCATTGCTGTTACAGACCTCTGCCAGGTCCGTTGCAAGTGGACTTCCGCAACGAGCTTACCAAGGTATCCGCTCTTGAGCTTCTTCAGGCAGTGGATTTGTTTGCGAAAGCGTGCCCTGGTTCTCTGCAAGATGCGCCACGGCGCTTTCTCAGCCGCAGCCTACTAGAGAAGCTTGGGAAAGAGGGTGAGGTGGTGGTGGAGGAGGCAACGAACAGCCTTGTCATTCGCCAACCCCGTGCTGAGCTCCTCACTCGTGAGGATCTGCAAACGTTCACCGAGATGGTGGAGCGCACACCGCTGGAGACAGTGCGCACCTCTCCGGTTGTATGGACGTTTATCAAAGAGAAGGCAGAGAAACTCGGCATGACAGCTGTGGAGGAAACGGCCTCGGTGCGTCTCACTGATCTGCATGGCATGACTCGAAGACCATATGCCTAGCGATCGATCCTGTGCGGGCGCAAGTGTCGGCGTCAGTTCACGGTGCACTTGGCGTGTGGGCGCTGTGGTGTGCGGGGTGTCCTTGTTCGGCCCTTTAAAGGAGGCGAAAGATGTCAACAATCCACAGATAAAGGAATAGGGAAAGCTTCTAAAGGAGGGCGAGAGCGGGGCCGTGTTGCGTGGGCGCACGGCTCTCTCGTGCGCGCCACTCCTTCCATCGAGACAAGTACACGAATCGTGACGCTGCATCGCTCCCTCACGTGTGTGTGTCGATCAGGGTTGCGGCACGGGGCTATCTGCACGGACCCAGAGCTTGCCTCCGTGCCCCACAGCTGCAAATCCGCGAGATATGCGATGGTGAGGAATCGCAAAGAAAGTGAGGGATGTTGGTGATCCAGCGTGCGCAGAGCCGACCTGCTTCGCCGTACCCTCCACATGACACCCACCAGCTACTGCCTCTCTCTCTCTCTCTCTTTGTCTCTATCGCACCGCGCAGGACTACGTGCTCAAACATACGTGCGGGTTAAGGGTGTACCAATCACCTTTCTTCGACCTTCCCTCATGCTCAGGAAACGGTGCTCCGAGAACCGGTGCTGAGCACGACAGCGGTCATGGATGCCGCTGGTGCTCAAGAGGATTCCAGCACGATTCCCTTACAGTTGGATATTGACTATGTAGATGCGTCACGCGATGCATGCTTCTCCTGGCTGCAGCGCAAGTATGCCAGCATCAAACCTGTAGTGGAGACCTCTTCGTCAGACCCGAAAGGAGGGCGACGGCGCATTGATGCAGCCCTCCTCCAGCGCCTCGAGAACGACGTAGTCGCCTGCGATGAGTTGCGTTGGCGAGCTTTTTCCTTCCCATCGCACCCGATTCATCCTCTGAACGTCAACTACCGGCATGATGCCAACAGGAAGGCTGGCACCCCAGCCACCGCAGTCGAGATCCATCGCACCAAGCAGCATTCCGCGAGCAGTACGGAGCACACGACAAACGGAACGAAAGATTCCTACACTCTTGTCATCCGCACCCGAGCAGATAGTGAGGCGAGGAGGAGCGCCAAGAAGGAGAGGCGCAAGGCTAAGAGTAGATCCGCGGCTGCCGTGGAGGATGCCATCGGTGTGCCCACGCTGAGAGTGGAGGATCTTCTGGAAAATGCCGTCCGAAAGGAGAAGCAGGCATACTGGTGTCGCCTTCTGGGCGAAGAAAACATCGGCCGTGAAACTCTTGGTACGTCCTCCTGGGCAGACCGGTGGATTCCACGCAGCTGGCGACCACTCCTGGGAGGCTATGTAAGCGCTCCAAGCCGCATGGATCACGCGCGCTTCCTAATCTTTCCACAGTCGGCGCACCCTGTCGTCGATATGCGTGACCCCAAAGCGCTCTCCAGCGCTCCTGGCAACTCGCTCGAAAGCCCCCAGAGTGTACCGTACTACGTGCGCGGCAGCGCGAGCTGGGAAGTAGAAGAAAGCAACCCGGCTGCGGGAGGTGCAGTGCCGGCACGCGCAACTGGTGAAGAGTCGACCCGGGAATCAGCTCCGAGGGGAGGCCTGCGTCACAGCCTTGCCTATGCGCGCATCACTCCGGCGGTGGCACAAAAGCATTGCAACTGGGTGGACGCGGTGGAAGTCTCCGTAGCTCATCAGCAGCCCCGCACGGAGCGTCAGTATGCACCGGAAAGGGCGAAGGTGCAACGGGTAACGGTGCTCGAGGACTCGGTCGCTGTCAAGACGAGTCGAGGCAACCCACGCCACAGCACCCTTATTTCTGCGGCCCGCGCGACGGTGCTGCGCAGCGGCATCGCGCACCAGCGAGCAGGCCCGGACGATGCATTACTTCAGCTGCGTGTCGAGGACGTGTACGAAAGCAGCGTGCAGCACTTTTCGCTTCCCGGAATCTGGCGGCGTTGGATACGACCCGCTGCTACAACAGCCTTCACGAGCGAGTCGGAGGGAGTGACGGGCTCACACTCGCTAGCCGATGCGCCGCGAGGTCTCTATCGCATGCGTTGGGCAGGCGGGCCAGGAGTGGAGCTGTGTCAGATCCAGGGTTGCACAGACGCCACAGAGTCGACGAAGTCAGAATCCGCACAGGCCTGCTTCCTGACCATCTTCGGAAAACTGTGGACTGAGTCGTGGGTGCAGCTGCCCATGTTCTCGCGGTGGACGCTGACGCTGCGCAACCAGTCCGCCGTGGTAGTGCCACTGGAGGCAAGCGCTGCTGTGGCGCCGCAAGTGGCGGTCAAGGCTGGTACCTTTTCCGAACCGACGGCGACTACCTCATCTTCGACTGAGGCAAGTAGCTCTTGGAGGGAGCGAGTCTGCACGCATCCGTACTTCTGGGCCACTCAGGGACCGCGGTGGGACGCAGCTCTTGTGCGTGGGTTCAAGAACGACTACAATGGTCTCCATCACGCACGGCGGTGGTACTCTCTGATCTCGGTGGAGCTGTCACTGGGTGGAGGGATGCAGACGGGCAACAGCGCACGCGTCAAGAGGAGCGGCCGCACTGCAGCAGAGCGGAACGACAGCACAGGTGGCTGCCGAGAAAATGGAGCAGGGATAAATGGAGGAAACGTGGAAGACTCGACGCCACCAGCTGGGAGCGGCTGGAAGGGCACCTCGCTGACGGCCTTCGTCAACGCCTGCATGGTGGACAGCGTGCGCGACTACCCGCGCGCCTCCGTCGGCCTCTCCTTCATCTCGAAAATACCGCGCCTCGCCATCACCCCCTTCAATGAAATCGTCCCCCGCAAGTTCGAGTGCTCGCTAAGCTGGTTTGCCGCCTTCACACCCCGCACCGGTGAGGCAGCGAGCGGCAATAACGTGAATGGGCGCACCGGGGTCGGGTTGGAACTGCAGAGCGGACTCTCGAAAGCCAGTTCCTCTGCAGCTGAACCAACAACGGCAGCGGACGGCATGCCGCTCCTGCGTGTGTCACCCGTGGAGACGTTCCAGCACCTGAAGTGTGGGCTGACCTGGCGCTTTGACGACTGAGGATGCAGGCAGCGGAAGGCAGAATAGGCAGGCAATAATAGGGCTGCTTGTAGGCGTTGAAGTCACAGGTACTGGATAAGAGTAGAAGAAACATATATATATATATATATATATATATGAGAATGTAGAGGGCAGGAGGGAGCTAACGTGCGCGCGTGCGAGGATGTCGTGACACTGTGTGCGTCTGGTGTTGCCTTGTCTGCAGTCCGAAGTCTGGGAAGCGGTCGACAAAACTGCCACGATGTTGTAGCAGTATGGCGCGATGCCGCTCATACAGGCACCTCATCTCCCGACGCAGTGCCACTTCCACCGTTCCCTCGAGAACTGCTCGTCTGTACACTCTTCGCATTTTCTTTTGGTGTTTCGTGTGTGTGTGTGTGCGTGTGTGTGTCCACGTGCTTTGTTGTCATCTGTCACCCCCACCTCCCCCCCCCCACCTCTCATGCGGTGCTCCGAGCACCACTTACCTTGCTCCCACATACCCAGCAGGACGACCTAGCTGATGGAGAAATATGCCATGCCCTGAGAAACCGTCGATGAAGCAGTCCCAACAGAAGGAACAGCTTATCCCAAAGCTGCCGAAGAAGGTGCCTGCATTGGCGTTGGCACCGGCGACTGCGCAGCCGCTGCAGACGTGTTCGTCCCTCTTCCACAGGGCGAGCATGTCGCAACCCCGCCACACAGCCGCGAGGAGCAGAGGCACGGTACATCATCTGAGGATCAAAAACAAAAAATCGAATCCCAATGCCGCGACACCCTTCAACCACCGCGCACGCTTCACGAAACTGAAGCGCAGCATCCACGCGCAGCGGGAGTGGGTGCTGGACCATTTGCCTACGGCGGAGCCGCTGATCAGCAGTGGTGCAGCTCCACCATCAGCGCACATCGATACGTCTCCAGATCTTAACAGCCCCTCATCTTCTACAAACGAATGGGCCAGTGACAGAGAGAAGGAGGGGGGCTCATGCAGTGACGTGGATACGCGCCAGGAGTGTCTGCATTTTCATTCAGCTGTCAAGCGCACGGTGGCGACGATGAACTCCCTCTACGCAAGTCTGAACGCGGCCATGAAGGGTCGCCGATACAGGCAGGCAGGGAAGCTGAAACGACGCATTCACGCTTGTCAGCTGCAGCTTCGGCGGGAGTTGAAAGACACTGCTTCACAAGGTTCCTTGGGAAGTGACGCTGGTAAAGCCACTCGAGCACTCTCTAACACAACTGGTGCGGATACGCAACAGAGGTGCACAAGGGCTTCTTTCGACGACGCTGCGCTGCCGCCCCTATACCGGAGCTTTCACCCACCCTCCACATGGCTGGGTGTGGGCCGACACCCACACAGCGCGTGGATGGAACAGCGTACCGGCCGCTACCCACAACTGTGCTCCGATGAGCACATTCAAGCAGTAGTGCGTCACTTCATGAATGGCGACCTTTCAGATCTCGACACCTTGCCGGACGCCTGCAAGGCGATGATCCCCGCTCCGTCTTCGTCGCCACCCAAGACGGCACTTTCGAGGTCACAGCGTGCCATGAAGTCCTCGCTTTTCGCCGCAGCCTACTGCACTAATGTGCTCACCGACGCGCTTGATGACCTGTGCTTCACACTGCTGCAGGGCCTTTACAAGGAGCAACGCGACTTGAAGCAGAAGCAGCCACTGCAGTTCAAGGCGCGGCAACGATACGTTGTGGGCTTTCAGGAGGCTCTGAAGTGTCTGAAGGCGGGGCGTGTGCGGCTTGTTCTACTGGCGACGGATGTGGAAGCGATTGAGGTTCCTGTCTCGGCACCACCACCACCTCAGCCTTCAGTAACCCCGCCTGGTGGGGACCCGCGAGCCTCGTCATCTGCGCTTCCAGCAAGCAAGTCCACACGGAAGAAGGCGTTTCAGACGCTGCACGAAGCCGTTCAACTTCTGCAGCAGCTCTGCGGAGTCACCGACCCTTTCGCACGGGACACTGTCGCGCATTTCAACGGCCACAGCACTCGAGCGCCACCCCTCTGTGTGTCCTGCATGTCACGCCAGCGACTGTCTTACGCGCTGTACGCCAAGGGAAGCAAGGTGGGCTGTGTGGCTGTACTGCAAGCTGAAAAAAATCGCGAGGCGCTCAAGGCGGTGATGAGCTACGCACGATATTTGACGGCCACCTACACCGAAGAGATGGAAACGGCAATGGCTCGAGAGAGGCGAGAAGAGCCGCCGTGACGGTGAGAGAAGGGCGAGACTCTCCTCGCACGAATTCCGCAGCCAAACGCTGTGTGGGCACCGGTCAGTGGTGTGTGTGTGTGTGTGTGTAAAGAGGAAAGGAAAAGTGCTGCAGCCCCCCGCCCCCGCCCCCTCATGCCGCCTTGCTCACACCAAAGAAGGTAAATGCCGTCCAATGAAACCGGGATGATGATGTGTGCTGGAATGAAGCAAAGAAATAAATTGATCAGCGTACTGCAGCAGCATGTGGCCATGTCTTCCGAGTGCTCGTGACTTGAATACTCACCAATGCACAAGCTACTCCTTTCCCTGCTTCTGTGTCTCTCCTTAACCGCCGCATCTTTCCTCCCTCTCCTCCTCCTTTTTCTCCCGGTACAGCTGCACAGACAGCTGTACGGTATTGGAAGCTCGGTAGGAAAGGCCACGCGCGCTTCCTTTTTCCCACACTTCTCAAAGCATGGGGTTTACGGCCTCAGAGACATCCGCGCCGCCACATCTGCTCTCAGAGAATGCGGAAAAGCGGTGCGCTGCTGACATCTATGACCTGCATCATCGCCTCGGACAATGTGTGAAGCAAGCAGAACAGCTAATGTCATGCTCAGCGGGAGGCCCCCCTCTATCCCATCACAAAGGTAGCCGTGCTAGTACATGTTGCATTCGGCGTCTAGGGGAACTTCTTCGTGAAGCCAGACGGCTCGAGACACGTGTGGCAGAGTCGTCATTCACTAAGACAGGAAAGGTGCAAGAGACAGCGGGATCACCAGACGGCAATGTTGCCTCTCCCCTGAGGGCATACTACCGTCAAGAGCTGCAGGCACGTCTGACTCAGCTTCAGCAGAATGCTGACGCTGCACAGCAACTACTTTCGAAGTACCTCTCGCAAGTCCCCTCATTGGCGCATCTCCCTGTAAGTTGTGTGGGCACTGCCCCTCGTACGCTTGAACGCCGCTCCACCGCCGACGCCTCCATAGCCTTCAGGAGTAAGTGCCACATCTATGTGGACGTTATGACACCCCACGCGGCCTGCATTCCGAAGGCGTCTGTGTACTCCATCGAAGGTGCCTCTACCACCGCGGCTGACGTGCACAGTTTGTCACCCGTGGGAGGGAGTGTAGCCCCGACTAAAGAGGATACGGGTGTCAAGGAGAGGGGGGCCGGCGCTGCGGCGTCCTTTCCGGGGCATCCGCTCGGCACGTCTGCTGCTGTCAGTGCCACCACCACCGCAGAGGACCGCATCATGGAGGACATTCAACACGCCATTCACCACATGAAGGACGGCGCCCTGCAGATGAGTGCGCTGATGGAGCAGGAGAAGTTGAAGATGAAGTCTGCCGCCGAGCTTTTATCGGATGGCGTTGTCAAGAGTCAGGTCAACATGCAAGAGCTCGATCGTGTTTCCTATGTGGCCTCGGCAGCGCATATTCCGTGGATGCTAAGGTGTGTGCCAGGGATGCCCATCCTGTGGCGCATGGTGCTGCAGCCAATATGGGCGTTCCTCAAGCAGGTACTTCTGATGGCATCCATCATCGCCGTGACGGGCTGCTTGTTGTTCCTCATTAGTGTCATGTCGAAGCCAACAGTGTATCATGGAGAGCGGAGACGTACTCAGGGCAGCCGTACATTTCCTCCCCAAAGCCCTGCTGCATCGACGGCTGTGCCAGTGGACACAGCCGCACCGCCCCACCCCGAGGCACATGTCTCGCCGCCGGCATCTTACCGGGCAAAAGAGCGTGCGGTGACGGAAACCCTGGCCCCAGCAGAGCCTGTGCAAGAAGCTGCAGAGCCGCGCTCTCTCGAAGAGAACCTTCCCGCTGAGTTTTCGGACGACTTGTGAGGCTTCAAGGCATCACAAGGATGCCTGTATACGTTTGGCTTAGCGATGGTGACTTGATGCACATCTGTGCACACTTGCACGAGAAGCAACGAGTCCGTGAATCCCCTCCTTTACGGTAGCGTCGCTCAAGAAAGATACGGCAATACTAATAATGGAAGCGTCTCTCCCCCCCCCCATCCCCCCGTATGAGGCAAAGATGATGACTCTAGGCACTCCTGCGCCGCCATCTGCTGTGCATCTTCCCCCAGATGTGGAGAAGGTGAAACATCGGCGGTGTCCATGCCGCCGCCTCCCCGGCCTGCATCCCCTCCCGCGTCGCTTCTCCATTCGAGTCCCTTCCCTCTCGCACGCATCGCCCTCTGCCTATTTCGCACCACGACAGTGCCCCCCCCCCCCCGTTTAGGAAACACAAAAACGAAAGCACAGCGAATATAGTTGTTCTCATTACCCAAGAGCCCGCCCTCTCTCTCTTCGAGTACGAGTACGGGTGCCTCTCACGGACGCTTCTGGTTTACCATCTCCATCGCTCTCCGTAAATAGAAACGACTCAGTACTCACCAACACACCTACCTTTGCATCATGGAGGCGTTGATACCGGTGCACAAGTACATCGCCGAGGCAGCGTTTGTGGGAATCATATTTGTGGGCTTCGGTGTGTACAATAGTGTCGTCATCCCTGCCATTGCTGCGGTGGTGAAGGGACGCATCCCGGAGCGCGTGAAGCCGCTAGAGAAGCTGTCGATGAGGGACAAGTTGTACATTGGCTTCGCCAAGGTGGTAACCGCCGTCTTCGTGCACCACATGTACCAGTTTATCCGCAACACACAGGTGAGCCGCATGTCACACAACTTTCTGGACTGTTCGGCCGTGGTGCGGTCGGTGCTCTGGCTGCCGGTGCACCTGCCGGCGCTCTTCATTCTCTACGACTTTTTCTACACGCTGTTCCACTGGGCCCTGCACTGGCCCCCTATCTACTCCCTCATCCACAAGCATCATCATCGGCAGATGTCTCCCTTCCGTGGCAACACCGACGCCATCAATGACAACCCTATCGAGTACGTCTCGGGTGAGTACCTGCACCTGCTGGCGGTGTACCTTTTGACACGGATGACGCCGGTGGGACAGGTGCACGCACTAACGGCTATCATTTTCATCTTTCTCGGTGGCACCCTCGCCAGCCTGAACCACACCCGTGTGGACTTGCATATCCCGTACATATTCAACGTGAAGGCACATGATTACCACCACAGGCAGCCGCGCGTCAACTTCGGGCAGTACATCATGTTCTGGGACTGGGTGTTTGGCACCTTCCAGGCCGAGGGGCTGCCCTCGGAGACGTTGGCGAAGCACCTCAAGAAGACGGTGTGAAAAGGAGACATCGAGTCCGGCCAATGGCCGACGCGGGCGGCGGTGGTGAAGAGCGCAATTCACACGCGACCTTTTTTGCGGGGAGGGGGAGCTCGGGCTTCTCACGTGCAATGCAGCAGAAGGGCCGAAGGCCTTACCAATTTATGCGTATTCCCTGCACACCCCGACGGTCTCCCTGCTGCCTCTTGCCTTCCCCCTCGCTATGCGTCTCGATACTTTGTTTCTGGTTTCGCTGTGTGAAGGTGCACGAACGCACATCACCATGCACCATCTCGTGTCTGTGGATCGGCACAGTCACGAAACACCAGGAGAGCCACGAACTTCGTTTTGCCCCTTCTTCTTCGTCATCGTCTGCAGCTACCCCACGAGCACCCTCCTCTTGGCCCTGTCCATTCCTATTCCAGAACGTGGCGCACACACCTGGCACGTCGATGAGGAGACGTCGGAGGTGAGCTGCGGCTGTGTCCGGAAACTGAATAGAGATGGAAGAGAAGATTAAATGCCTATAAAACGGAGGCCAAATCTGGAAACGCACGTCGCCGAATGTTGAGAACAAGACGAACACCGTGTGAGATGCGAGGCGAGCAATCTGACGTCTCTGCCTGTCTTTTCCTGTCTAGCTGTGTGCGTGTGTGTGTGTGTGTGCCTTTGTTGCCCCTCTTCATGTCCCTTATCTTGGACTGGCAATGCCTGTGGGTGATGTGGCATTGTGCTGAGGAAACGATACCCAAGCACGCATGGTTGTCGCCAGCGCGCATGATTCGACGACTCCTCCTATTGTACCGTTGGGTCGTGGGTGACAACGACCCTGCCGTTCTCTTGAGCTCCTGTCAGACACTCCCAAGTCGGTAGTCCACCTCCCCCCCCTCCGTCCTCGATAAAACATGACTGATTCTCTCTCTGTGCCTTCTACCTCTCCTTGCCTCCATCCCATCCCTTACGCTATTCACTGAATGCCCCGCTCACCCCCACTCATCCCCGCACCGACAAGGATTACGCTGCCGTGCATTCAGATTCTACTGTTTCCTTTTCCTCGCTGCTTCCCACAACGCTTTGACGTCTCGCTGATACGCGTGTACAGCCGCATGCGAAAGTGTGTGTGTGTGTGTGTGTCTATCTTTTTTTTCCTTCTTTTGTTTCCCACAGCAAAAGCGTGACCAATGCCGAATCGCCTCAGGGGAACGCCTTCCGCAAACAATGCGCAAGGCCTTCACCAGCGCGAGGATGATCATCGTCCGCTGCAGCTGGGCACTAGCCCTAGTAGTGCCCCCGTCTTCTCGCAGCCACAGCCGATGCAGGAAAGTGGTGAGAATCTCAAGGAGGACGAGTACCATAGCCGCATGAGCATCAACTTGTCTAACATCGACATAGAGCCGCTTGGTGTGTCAGAGGTGCTTCTGGATGGACATCGGTTACACCGCCAGAAGGATGGCATGCGTTGCGGCCGTCACGGAAAGGACATGTTGGATAGCGGTGAGGAAGGTGACGAAGCGGGTCAGTATCCTCCAAAGCGCCCCGGGAAGGTGCGTAAGGCGATTCACGTGTTGCGCTTTTATCTGAACGTGGTAGTACCCTTTGGAGGTTTCCTCGCCACCACTTTCAATCTTGCCTCCGCCACTCTCGGTGCCGGCATCATCTCCATCCCCTCTGCCTTCAACCTGAGCGGGGTGATCATGTCCTGCGTCTACCTCATCCTGGCTGCGGCGGGCACAGTCTACTCCATGAACCTGCTAGCGAAGGTGATGGTCAAAACAGGGCTTCGGACCTATGCTCAGTCGGCGCGTGTGCTGCTCGGCCGCGGCGCCGACTACTTCCTCGCTGTGCTCATTATCATCCAGTGCTTCGGTGGATCGGTAGCATACATCATCGCCACGAGCACGCTGCTCAGCCCCATCCTGAGTGCCCCGAGCGCGCCTGCGTTCCTCAAGACAACGCAGGGTAACCGGCTCATTACATCGGTGGTGTGGTTCACCTTGATGTTGCCTCTTGTGTTTCCCAAGAAGGTGAACTCGTTGCGCTACGTGTCCACGTTTGGCATTCTCTTTATTGTGTACTTTGTGGCATGCATGATTGGGCACTCCGCCACGCATGGACTGCACAACCCATCGATTCAAAGCGAGATGCGCATGATGCGCACTGGGAACGAGGCGCTGGAGGGCCTCGGCGTATTCCTCTTCAGTTTGATGGTGCAGCTGAACGCGTACGACATTTTCTTTGAGATGCAGCACAAAACAGTGTTCCACTTCACTCTCTACGCAACCATCGCCACTGGCGCATGTGTGCTGCTTTACCTTCTTTCGGGCGTTTTCGGCTACGCGGACTTTGGCTCCAAGGTGCGCGACTCGGTTCTCTCCCTGTACGACCCCATTAAGGAACCCTACATGGCGGTCGGCTACATTGGCATCATCATCAAGATCTGCGTTGCCTTTGCCCTCCACATGATTCCATTTCGAGACGCCCTCTACCACTTCTTTCGCTGGACGCCGGAGGAGTTGCCATACTGGAAGCACTGCCTCGTCATGGCGATCCCGGCGACAGCCGCGCTGCTCTGTGGGCTCTTCATACCGACTATCAACACTGTTCTGGGACTTTTGGGCTCCTTCTGCGGTGGCATCATCGGCATGATCATGCCAGCGCTCTTCTATATGTACACTGGTGACTTCAGCGTACGCCAAGTAGGCCTTCTGAACTATGTGGCCACGCACCTGCTTCTCGTCGGAGGTGTTGTTTCAGTGGTCTTCGGCACCGCCACCACCATCTACAGCACTTTCCAGAGGTCTTTCAGCTCGTAAGCGATGCACAGGCGCTGGGGCAGGCAGGCGGGAAAGGGGCGTGGATGTGTACTTTGGTTAACGTTTGTCTGTGTGTGTGTGTGTGTTTGTGTGTGTGTGTGTGTGTGTTGGTTTCTTTCTTGTCGCGCTCCCAGTACTGCTGCGAGCGCGTGCGGCTTCCCTGTCCCTATTCGAGCGCATTTTTCTCTAGTAAAGCATGTGCGTCATTCTTGTACATGACAGGGAGCGGGTGTGAGCGGCACTCTTCTTGTCAGTCATGAGAGCCTGCGACGTCGGATGCGTAGGAAAGAGAAGATGTGATGAAAGCAAGGCACACGGAGGTGCATAGTCAGCGTGAGAGCACCCTCCCTCTCTCGGGGCATACAAGCACGCTTCTACTCGAATGGACGCGATGTGGTTAGTGTGCGTGTATACCCGCGATGGCCTTTTCTCGTCGGTGGCGCTCTTTCTCTCCCTGCGCCTTCTATGTCTGCGGTGCGGGCGAATACTTTTAGCAACGCACAGGTGCAGCAGCGCGGCGTGTCCACGACGGTACCGCACGGCACCGCTTTTTTTTTTTTTCGTCTTGTTGTCGACACTGTGTCCTTTTACGTAATTACTTTCTCGTTCTTTTGAGGGGGGCGCGGGGGCGGGAGAGGGAACACACAACAGTGGGCGGGTGCACATTCTTCACAATGGTTTTGCTCTTCTCCAGTCGCCCTCCCTATCCCCTGCCCTCCCCCCCCCACACCGCTCCCCCCCCCCACACACACACACTATCGTACAGTCAGGCACGACGACAGCAGCGACGTCCGACTTGCGCCTAACGGAAACCCCACCAGATTTTTTTTTTCTTGTGTGTTTGGCCTGCGCGCCGCTCTTATTATTTTTCCGCTTTCATTTGACCGTTTCTCTAAGGCATATCGATCGAGTGTAAGGCGAATCCATCCAATGCAGCTTGTCTATCGGTGTAGCCCCCCCCCCCTCTCTGTGTGTGTGTGTGTGTGTGTGTGTGCGGGGTGCACTGAGGCGTGTGGCATCTCGAACCGTATCCGCCGAGCCGAAACTCCACCCTGTACCAGATGCCTGAAGCGCTAATACAAGCCCTCTTCTGTAGCTCCATCGAACGGTCTGCTGCCTCTCCAAGGGTGCATTCTACGCGCGCAGTATGCTCGATCACGGGAACGGCCTTTTCTTTTTGTCCCTCTGCCACTCTACACCGCATGGAGAATAAAGCGGGTATCACGGAAGGAAGAGAGCACACGTGTGCAAGGGGTCATCCGTGCATATATGGCTCTGGAGGCGCGGGAGACAATGATATCACTCGAGGGTGTCCATCTCCTTCTCCCGCACCCCTCTGCCTGCATCACATCACTCGGTTTCTCGTTGGTACAGCAAGAGTGCGGTGTGTGGCGTTTCTAGCGATGCTTGGTAGATTCTGGTCAATGGTGCAGTACCTCTGGTGTGTTGGCATCATCAATGCTAGCCGATGCGACCCTCTTCACCCATTGCCTCGCTGTCTCACACGCCTGTGTGCACATGTCTCTACCCCATGGCACACACGAGCATCTATCTTCCAACAAAAAGACAACGGTATGAGCAGCACGCAACACGCAAACAGGTCCCTCTTCAGCATCCGCTCCCTTTCATTGCGCGCACACGCGTTGTTGTATTCTCCCCCCTCTCTCTCTGTTTCGAACGTCCGCGTGTTTTCGGATCTCACCGAGGCATACACATCGCTACGGTAACGCAACTGGTTTAAATCTATTGTGTGTGTGTGTGTGTGTGTGTGTGTGTGTGTGTGTGTGTGTGTGTGTGTGTGTGTGTGTCTGTGTGTGTGTGTCTGTGTGTGTGTGACGCTTGGTGCCGGTATTATGCCGATCCCGTCAGCCTTTCGCACATCAGAAAAAATCATGGCGGTTTTTTTTTTTACCTTTCTAAGATAGCGTATCTTACCGTGCCCTCCATCACGTTGCTGCCTAACGCCATGGGGAAATCCGGCATCTGCGTCTTCGAGGGACTTGCCTGTGCTCTCTTCGGTCGTAGTGGTGACCTTATTGCAGCCCGTGCTCACGTGGATACTCTGCTTCGGTGCTTTGATGAGCGTCTTGATCATCATTAACAGCATTCGCACGCGTATGTCGCTGCATCATCAGTCACGTCTGGATGCTCTTTATGCTGTCGCTGGTGCTGACCAAGAAGATCCACCACCACCCCCGCTACATGTGCGCCGCCGGTGTGCTCTTCGTTGTGTTCCTTGCCGTCTCCCCCACCAATCACTCCTACGCGTATGGGTTGAAAGCCGGTCTCCGTAAGGCCCTCGTCTTTGTGCGTCTCGGCAATGCAACCGTCTCGAGGTGGTCCATCTTCCGCTTCGGCGACTTGCTCCAGGTGGCAACTTGTCTTGGCATCGTCGAGAACACCAACTGAATAACTAGCATGACCCACTTCAGGCCATTCTCTGCTGCAGCGTCTATGCAGCGCTCTCCTTCCTCACTGGCATCTTCGGCAGAACGGATTGGCGGCCTTCTCGGAATGGCAAGACTCTGAAAAGGTGCGATTCCCTATCAATGTCCCATCTTCCTCGTTGTCGTGCCTGTCATCATCGGGACACACTGCGCATCCTGTTCGCTCGGATGTGGAGACAGTTCTGTACTGAAAGCATACGCTGGTGAGTGTCTCCATCGCCATCGGCGCTCTGATCCTCGGTTTGCTCGTATCGGGCATCCCACATTATCTTTGGTATTGCCTGTGTGCTCTCAAGGAACTCCATTAGCCTTGTGTTCTCCGGACTGTTTGTCGTGTACGCTGGGGACTGGAAGCTCGAGAAGGCGGGGCATCTGGCACTGGCTGGCGACGTACTTCCTCGTGGTAGCGGGTGTGATTGCAGTTGTCTTTGGCACCATATCTACCGTCTACTTTAGCTTCGTTGTGTAAACCTTTTTTCTGATGGCTAGGCGGAGTGCGGGTCTTCTGTGCACGAGGGCGGTCGCGAAGCAAAGTGCATTGTAGCCGTATGGGTGTCTGGGCGCTGGGCCAGTGCTTCGGAACTGTGTGTTTCTCTGTGTCTGCCTCCCTCTATCCCTCCCTTGTCACACTTTTCGTGGGTGTTGATGCCTGTGCAGGCACGCGGCTGCCAATTGGATTGGGGGTCTGTACGCATCGTGTGTCTTGTTCACTGGCGACTTGCAGAGGTCGATCGACGTTAACGCTGTGTTGGTCGCGCGAGCCTGATTCGGGTTTCACTGTTTCTTTGTGTGTGTTTCCCCTTGTACGTCAGTCACCGTGCGGGATGAAAAGCCGAAGTGTTTGGGAAGAGAGCGCGTGTACGCAACCGGTGCAGGCGCGACTTCTCGCACAGAAGGAGGCAAATGCCTCACTTCGGTGTCTACTCACGAGTGCAGCGACGACGGCGATGTAAAACGGAGAACAGGTCAGTGTCGCGTACATGTTATTTTTTTGTCGACGTCTTTGGAGGGCTGAGCCAACGATGTGACATGCTTTACTTTGGTGCAGTCTCTTCTGTGCTCCGGCGCTTTGGCGCACATGTGCCCGCTTCTTTTTATTCCTCTTCTCATGTCCATCGTTTTCTTTCTGTGTGTGTGTGTGTGTGTGTGTACGGTGTGAACATAGGACCATAAAATGGGCGCGATGAAGAGGCTGCGTGCAGTGTACGGTTCCATCACTGCTCGTGCTGCGCTGTGTGCTTTTGGCCCGCCGTTCTCCCGCCTCTTTTTACTGTGTTTTTCTAATGGACTCTCCTGAAAACGATTGGTTCCCATCCTTTCCTTCCTTCCTGGATCAACCTGTCGTGTCCCCATCCAAGGGCTCGCCTCGTGGCCCGCTTTTCTTGTGCGTTATTCTTCCTTGTGCTCATCTCGTTGATACGCCCGAACGCCTGCGATGCCGTGAAGCGCGACGCTGCTGGGTGTGGCGCGTCAGCGATTGCTTCGGCGGGGCTTGTTTTGTGTGGGTAGGGCCACGAGCGCATGCGTGGGCTGGCTCCGATGAATCCTCTGTGTGGCCCTGTCAATTTTTTTTTTCCGCGTGTGCCTCGTTGCCGTTTGCTGGGCACATAACCGCGCATGTCCCCCCTCCCCGCATGCCCTCTCTCCGTACACGGTCGAGCTACTGCCTTGCTGGCAGAGGTGAGGGACAACGAAAAGGGCAGGGTCGGCAGCCGGTGGACGCGTACTAGAGCACGCACATCGGGACGCACATTGTGCAACTCCCCCTCCCCCTCCCCCTCCGTGTTCTGCACTATTTATGCTCTGTAGTTTGCCATGCTGGGTCCACGGCTGCGAAGGGAGTGGCTGCAGTCTCACCCGGAACAGCATCTCTCTGCAAGCACTTGCTGTCTGCACTCGTGCGTACGTGTTCGTCATGTATTGTTTTGGTATGTGTATCTCGAATGGAGATGAGGGCATGCAATGTCCACTGACTTGTTGCGGTGCCTCCGCCCCCCCCCTCCCCATGACCTCCGGCAACTCTTTGCCTTCCCTGGCAGCTACGCGTATACAAGTCGTGCTTGCTGCGCCTTTCCCCTCTCACTCGCACTCGTGATGCGAAGGCGTATCGGTGCCGAGTGCGCGAGGTGCGCAGGTACTGGTGTGTGTGAAGAATGGGTGCCATAGCTGAACACGAGCGCCTTCTCCCTCTCCGTGGTGGGCCCGGCCTGTGCCTGCTGCTTCTGTGCGTTACACTTTGTTTGTGTTCCCTTCCGCATAGTGGCGCTCCCTTCACCTCCGCGGTGGTGTCTTACCCACCCCCACACCAGCTAGCGTACACCGCTATCATGGGGCCGTGTCCTGCCGATGGCTGTTCAGGTGCTGGCGTAGAACCAACAAACAACAGCATCCGCAGATCGCCTGCGGATACATATATAAAAAACGGATATTTTCACGCGAGCGAAAAGCGACTAGAACCCACCAGACTTTGCCCGCGCTTAATCTGATGGTTTCCCACACCCTTCCGTATCCCCCCCCCCAGAATGTTGAGCGGCATATTGTGCTGATAGGCTCCGGTGCCTACGATGTGGTCGATGCCACAACGGATGCATCGCTACTGATGTCGGCCGTCGCGTCGTAGAGGGCACGCGGCGTTGGACCGACGTGCGGCAGTGAGCACCCGTGTCCCAGACGTGTGGCGTGCGAAGCGTCAGCGCGATTCCAACGCACCGCACCCCGGCACCCGCACGGCCTACCCGGCGCTTGGGGCATCGGCCATCCCTTTGGGTGGGGGTTTTGGCGGCCGTGGGGCCTAGCGTGGGATGGTTGGGCGGGTGGTGTTTTGGTCCGGGGCAGTGCCCTGATGGCTTGGCCAGGGCGTGGCCCTATCAGGCGCCTGACGCCGCTTCGCGCCATGCTAAGGGGCCTGCCCCAGGACAGCTTGGTAGAGCGGAGGGGAAGCAAGGCGGGAGGGCAGAGAGTTCGCACGCCCAAGCGGCTTTCCGCACAACACCACCTGCGGACGATTTCAGCGCCAGTGTTTTTTACGGCCCCCGCCACCCAACCCGATCAAGATTTCCCCACAGGGGAAAAGTTGGAGAAGTTGGGTATCGATCCCAATACCTACCGCATGCTAAGCGGTCGCTCTACCATCTGAGCTACATCCCCGACAACGATTCAGCTGGTTTCACTGAGATATGTGGCAAAACCATCTTTATTCAGTGTTCGAACCCTAAACCAATCCCCTCCTTACCTGGAGGCGCCACCCACCGAGGTACAGAACGGGGCGTGCCGCACAAGCAACAGATACTGGCCAAATTGTCTAGAAAACGTGCTCATGGGTGTTCCTGCATGTCTAAATGTGTTTGTAGCACATATTTCATATCTTCTCGGCTATTTAGCTAAGATCATGTTTATAAACTGTTCTTATCAGAGTAACTCCTGATACTGCCTTCGGGCAAAGGAATAGAAATTATAACTCAAGGTTGTTTCCCTGGAGTTCCACGTTTCCAGGGGAGCAACTCTTTTTTTTTCATTCCCGACGCAGAACATCTGTAGCAAAGCTCGAAGACCGCATGCTTATGGGTCAGTGCCGACGAAAAAGAACTGATCGAGAAGGGGGGATCTGCCACCACGGTGCGCTCCGGTACCTCGTGTGGGAAGTGCAACTTCACCGCCCCCCCCCCCTCTATTCACCCAACAGTGGAAACTCCCCCGTTTCAGAAGTAGAAATCTCTCACTCTGCTACCTTGGGGAGAACGAACACTCAGAGCGCTTTGGTAGGCATCCCTCTTCCTACTTCTTTTCTCCGGCAGACTGGTGGTCGCTCCCTCTCAACGGCAGCGGCGCGCTGGGGTGCTTGTTCGTACGCACAAGTCCCAGCATACATCTACGCATACTCTATGCAATATGTCGTTCCTGCCGCACCTCTGTCGCAGCACTGCACAAACAAATAGAACGCCGACTCTCCCTCTCTTTTCCATGTCCTCCAACCTTGCCAAATCTTCTTCACAGAACTACCGCATACCAGACTAAAAAGAGACACGACCAACGAAGATGAAAGAGGTAGAAATAAAGCGGGAACCGAGTGCGCTGCTAGCACGGGATATCCCGCACGACTTTGACGCATACGGAGAGGAGCTTACGGAGATGGATGTTGCCGACGGCAAAAAGGTGCCCGTGCGCGCTTGCTCTAATGACAGTTTCCCTTACAAGGAGAAGGACAACACAAACGTCCGTACCATTGGGCGTCTGCTGCAAGTCATGATCCCGTATGGTGGCATGCTATCGAGCGGCTTCAGCATGGCCTCTACCAGCATCGGTGCCGGCATCCTCGGCTTGCCGGCCGCATTCCACAGCGTCGGTATTCTTATGGCCACATTCTATCTCGTACTGATCACAGCCGAGACAGTGTACTCCATGCGCCTTCTCGTGCAAATTTCGGAGAAGACTGGTCTGCGCTCCTTTGAAGAAATGGCCAAGCACCTTTTGCATCCGCACGCCAACATCTTTGTCGCTATTATCCGTACCCTGCACATCCTTGGCGGCTCTGTTGCCTACGTGGTCACCATCGGTGATCTCCTCAAGCCAATTCTCAGCTCCTCAGCGTCGACACCACCGTTTCTTCTTACCTCCGTGGGCCTAAAGCTTCTCACTACTGGACTCTGGCTGGTCTTTATGTTTCCACTCGTTCTCCCACGGAGGATCAACTCGCTCCGCTACGTCTCCGCTTTCGGTATTCTCTTCATCCTGTATCTAGCGTTTGTGGTTATCACCCACAGCGCCATGAATGGAATGCGTGCGAGTCCTCGCCCAACCACACAGCTGATTAACACTGGCAACATGGCCATAGAGGGTCTAGGCGTGTTCATCTTTTCCTACATGTGCCAGATTAACTGCCTGGAAGTTGCGCTTGAGATGCGACCTCGCAGCGTCGGTCGCTTCACAGCCTGCGCCGCTGTGAGCATGACGATCTGCGGCATCCTGTACTACGCCACAGGATTGTTTGGCTACCTTGACTTTGGCGAAATACAAGGGTCCGTTTTGCTACACTACAACCCTCTTGAAGAACCACATGTGTTTGTGAGCTACGTTGGTGTGTTCATCAAGATCTGCGCTTCCTTTGGTCTCCTGAACAACGCATGCCGCAGCGCTCTTTTTCCTCTCATTGGCTGGGACCCCTACACTGTGGTGTACTGGAAGTATCTCATTGGCGCCAGCTCTCTCGCTGTCTTTGTCCTCATACTGGGATTATTTGTGCCTAACGTGAACATGGTGTTTGGCTTCACGGGAGGTGTATGTGGCGGCTTTGTTGGGTTTATTCTCCCTGCACTGTTTGCGATGTACGCTGGAGGGTGGTCGCTCCGCTCCGTAGGAGTACTCAACTACTGCTGCACTTACCTTATTTTGTGTGCTGGCGTGGTAGCCATTGTCTTTGGCACCGCTGCCACAATCTACGGTGTTGCTACTAACTGAAAGTGAAAATAGCTATGAAGATCCCACTGATCTGTTATTCTGCTGTGTCTTTCTTTTCTGATAGCGACATAGTCCAGCGTGACTCCTTTGACAATGTCTTGCCCTTCATCTCTTTACGTAAGGTTCGCTGGTGTAGACCATCTCAAAGTATGCGTTGGTGGTGTCCTTTTGTTTTATCACCAGTATTTTGCTCTGTGAAAGCTGGTAGCTCACTCGTGGTTTTCACTGTGACTCAGTTGGCTCAGCTGCGCTTAAATAGTCCTTGTTCTCTGAACTAGCTATATGCCCTGTGTAGTCACCAAAACCATCTTCTGCAGTGTAAGCCCAGTTTCTACCTTTTACAATTTAGAAATGCTCTTTGGTTTAAGCATACTCGTACCCGATTGTCGTCTACCTAACGCCTAAAGTCTTATCTTTTGCTTTTTTTTGTCCATAGCGGGATGCGCTTGAAGGGAGGAAAGGACCCACAATGACCGTGCTATGCATGTGATTGCTGGTGGTGCTAAAACAGATGCTTGCCGGCATACGAACCGCACTGTAAGACCGATTCTGGTTCACTCGATGCTCTTCATCGCTACGACTTGCACTGTGCCTGAAATATGCCATGTAAGCTCTTCTGCTCATTGTGGTGCCTTTTATCATTCTTCTTTCACATGTATTCGGCTTGATAGAAACACTATGACATGGAAGTACTTGGTGTACACAATGTGTATTCAACACGCAGCGGTGCCACATAGCGTTACATGATTACAGTGAACAGTGCGTTGTTATAGCACACCGTTTGGCGCGATTGGGCATGACTCGGATTTGACATGCTCTCTTCTGCTTGCAAATCAAGCACCGCCAGTCATGCATCTTGTCTCAGGGTCTCTCATAGTTTTCCACAGCAGTCGCTGGAAAGGGCGAGCTCGGAAAAGAGTCTGCTGGCTAATGAGGTCTCTCTCTCTCTGTTGGACGTGACAGTAACCTCTGAGGGAATCTGCCTGCTGTTTATACTTCGTGGTCTCATGCAATTTGCCATCCTTCAGCTGAGTCCACGTCGATGCTAAGATAACTACATGCCTTTATCGTTTACTCACTGTCGTTGCAAAGCAGTGATCCCCTTTTTTGTAATCCCCTGCAATTTTTTTTTCTGTGACTGGCGACAACACCGATCCTCACGCTTGACTTTGCTGGGCTTCAAAAGAACACGATACTGGCACACCGGGACGTCTTCTGACGAATGCGGCTTTTGCCCACGTCACCCTCTTGGTACTGCGTATCTGCTATCCTATTATTGCAAGTTGCTTTCTATTGCCTCAGTTTTTTATGTGCTCATGCCTCTCTCTGTTTTGTCCCCCCTTTTTCTTTAACAGCTCCCTTATAGAAAGCTAAGTATTTCCTTTTTTGAGGTTGCCCGTTGTACTCCTACAAGGTAACCCTTGTGACAGGTACCACCGCGTGCACATCTTTCCACAAAAAGACGTATTTATCTCACTTATATCCATAGTTTTTCCCCATGCCAACGCCTATCAAGAGCAAGACAACTGGCAGGAACATCGGCTATGGAAAAGTGATTCTCTTCGGTGAGCACTTTGTCGTGCATGGTGCAGAGGCCATTGTCGCCGGCATCAGTGAGTATACCGAGTGCCACCTGGAGGTTACTCCAGGCGTGCCTGGACTTGAAGTGGATGACCAGCGCCCTGCGATCCCTGGCTACATTGCACAGAAGCGCGAAGAGCAGAAAAAGGCGCACCAGCTGGTCCTCGATCACCTGAAAGTGGACCTGTCTAAGGATGGGCTGAAGATGCTCATTTGCGGACCACTGGTACCGAGCAGTGGCATTGGTGCCTCCGCCAGCGACGTAGTGGCATTATCGCGCGCTTTAAATGAGCTATACCTGCTGAACTTGACGGAGGAGGAGGTGAATCAGAGCGCATTTGTTGGCGAGGGCGGCTATCATGGCACACCGAGCGGGGTTGATAACACAGCAGCAACATATGGGGGACTTATATCGTACCGTCGCCACAACGGCAAAAGTTCTTTCAAGCGTATTGCATTTCAGCAGCGCCTCTACCTAGTCGTTGTGAGCACCGGCATTACTGCCAGCACCACCAACGTGGTCAATGACGTGAAGAAGATGAAGCAGCAGCAGCCGGAGCACTTCAGGCGGCTGTACGACAACTACACCCACATCGTCTCCAATGCTCGTGAGGCCTTGCAGAAGGGTGATCTCCAGCGTCTGGGACAGCTGATGAACGCCAACCATGATCTCTGCCGTGAGATTGATGTCTCATGCCGTGAGTTGGAGTCGGTTGTACAGACGTGCCGCGCCTATGGTGCACTTGGTGCGAAGCTCTCCGGCACTGGCCGCGGTGGCATTGCTGTAGCCTTGGCGGGGTCAAGCGACCACCGTGAGGCCATTGTGAAAGGCCTCAAGGTTCAGTGCCCCGAAGCAAAGTTCATCTGGAAGTACACAGTGCAGCCTTCTGCTGGATCGAACCTGTAAGACGCCCAATGTACGGGCATCTTGCGTTGAAAATGAAAAAGTTTTTTATTGTTGTTTTTCCTCTTGCGTATATCATGGAATTCATGATCTATTTTTTTCCAGAGTAACAGGCGGAACACGATTTGCTACCCTCTTGTTGAGGACGAAGATCTCTCAATTTGCTCCATCACCGGCATCGCGTACCTCTACCATCCTCGTGTCTAAAGCGAGTCTGGCTATACTACACGAGTTCCTTTGGCTTCTCTACTTGTGTAAGCGGTAGTGTCCCTTCCAAAAACGAGAAATGGATCAAATGTACTCTGCTCTTCTGGTCTCTTGTATGGGTTGTGCTCAGATGCGTAGTCTGTCATTCGACATGGTAAGTGGTGCAGCTGGCAAGCGCTTCTATGCAGCATACGAATTTCTCAAAGGATTTAACACGCTTTCGCATGTGTTCCTTTCTCGCAAACATCTGAAGCCGTGCCACATCGATTCCTCAAAGCAGCCAAGGACCATCTGTGCTTGCGCTGTATGCCACTCCTGTTGTGATCCTCACCCTCTCATTACTCGTTGGGCTTTAGGACTTGCACCACCGAGGCATCACTCTGCTTTACATAGATACATAGAGGAGCCGCCGCACCATCCATACAGCTTATTTGAGAGCCCCGTCGCAGCGTACATAGACGGGCAATTCGCACAGGCCAAGGAGCTGCAGCAGAGCTCAGTGAGACGCCGTCACACTGTGTTTCCTCCGCTCCCTCTCGTTTTCTCATTCACTCCTCTTGCACTCTTCAAGTGTCGACAGCGCAGATGCAGACGGCGCCACCGACGCAGCAGCGACGCGTCTTTCCGCGCGCCAACGGTGCCGATGGAACAACCGTTCCACGGCTGGTGGCGGCTGAGGAGCGCCACCGCAAGAATCTCCATCAGATCCAGCAATTGAAGCAGGCGCTCTGCTCTACCGTCAGTGCTGCTGCTGCACCAAGCATGTCAGCGCCGCCGTCGCGAGGCTGGTCACTACCCTCGTCCACTTTCTCAGTGCTGCCGGCTACCAACCCTTCCTGGATGTCGCCCTCCTTCCACAGCCTCAGTGGCGTTGTTGCCTCACCGTCTCAGACGAATGGAGCCACGGTGCCGGTGTCACACCATCCGACTTGGACCCCCGTATCAGCGGCTGCATTGCGTGAGAGTCATCAGGAAGTGGAACAACTTCTACAGGAGCGCAACAAACTGCAGCGACAGTGTGTCGAGTGGGCCAGTCTTCTTGGCGAGGTGTCCCACCGTGCTGCAGAGAGCGCTGTCACCAACACGCCACTTGCGTCTCACTCTGGTGTCGAGTCTGACGCCTCGTCCTCAGTGTACCAGGCGGCGGTCAAAGTTGTAAGGCAGGCAATGCGCTGCTACCCCAGTGCTCTACGCGAACCGCGTATTAAGGCGGGTGTAGTAACGACAGAGGACGCCCGCTCACCACAGTGCACGGGATCTTCCGTGTCGTTTGCGTCACATGAGGGCGGGCTGAGCGAGCCGTTCCTGCACGGCAACAGTAGTCCACCACTGACGACAGAGGAGGTGGCAGAGACGCTCCATCGGCTGGCTGAGTTTCTGCCATGCCTGGCTTCCATGATGACCGATAGAGACCTTGTTCCTGTTTCAGGGCCAGAGCTGCTGCACCACATCCGCATTCTCGTGGAGGAGAAGCAGAGCGACTGCTTCGTTCTGATGACCATCACAGATCATCTCACCGAAGCTGCAACACAAATGCGACGAGAGGCTGCAGAAAAAGACGAGGCACTACTTGCGTTGCAAGAGACGGTGGAAGTGCTGATGGAAGAGAGGTCGCAGTGGGCACGGCGCGCTCGTGAGAGTGAGGAAGCGCTGACGGAGAGAGATGAGCAGTACAGCCAAAGAGAAAAGGCCTGGGAGCAAAAGGTGACAGAGCTGTTGCAGTTGAAGCAGGATTCGGAAACTACCTCTGCTGCACAAATGGCTCTCACCGCCCCAGCTGCTGTAGCTCTGACAGACGACAGCAGTGTGACCTCGGCGACCACGACAGCGAGGGAGGCAGGAGAGGGGCACATCACACAGCTGCAGAAGGAGATTGACGCCAAGGAGGTTAAGCTTGCGACTTTGGAGGAGGAGCACCGTGCCCTGCAGGCCACGTACATAGAACTGCAGAATCACAGCCAGCAAGCAGAAGCGGCCTACCAACAACGCATTAGGGAGCTGGAAAACCAGCTGAACTCACTGGAAGGGGAGCTGCAGACTCAGGCTCGTATCATCGAATCGACGCTGCGCAAGGTGGAGGACTTGTCGCTAGCGCACCGGGCTGAGACAGCTGCTTTGACAGAGTCCCATAACGCTGTCTTAGCAGGGAAAGAGATGGCACTTTTCTGCTTGCAAGAGGCGAAAGAGAGGATGGAGGTGGAGCTGGCAGAGCGCACCGCGGACGCTGAGCAGATGAGGGCTGAGCTGGAGACTACTCTCGGAAAGCTGGCAGAAGCCTGGAGTGCTTCAGACCCACCTGGCCCATCTTCGTTGATGCGTATAGGTGTCTCAGTGGATAACTCATCTGTGGACGAGTCGGCAGGCCTCCTGCAGTTGACAGGGCTCAGTGAAGGCGACGGCGCAGACGCATCGCTTCAGATGGATGGAACTGGCACCCCCGGCAAACACGAGAGGGCGAACCATGACGATGCAGAAGATGCTGCAGAGCCGAAGCAAAAACTCATGGACGCACGAAAATTGCAGCAGTCGTTGAGCCGGATGAGTCGAGAGCGCGCCGCCCTCAAACGAAAGCTGGAGCATCGTGCCGGCGCCCTTTCAGAGATGGAGAGCGAGCTGGAGGCGGCGCAGCGGCTGGTAGCGCAGCAAGGCGCACAGATTCAGGCACTCACCGCTGAGCTCGAGAGCGCAAACGCCACTGCCAGGTCGGCGCCAGCAGACGCGAGGGCAGTAGACGAGGACAACGCTGGTAAGGAGGAGGTCGATGTAGAGACATCGCTTTCGTTGATAGACTTTGTGGAGATTGAGCGGTACGAGGAGGAAGGGATACTCTACCCCGACCCGGTAGACTTGTCCGAGTGGCTGCAAGGACACGCGGAAGGCTCCTCCGTCCGGTTTTCCACGTACGTTCAGCGCCATCTCAGCGAAAACGAGAAGCTGCGCATCGCAGCAGTCGGCCCTCTGTACCACATCGGCTTTAACCTCCTTAAGATGGAGGGTCTGGTGAAGCCGGAGGACGACCCGTTGTTTTCCCCCATGCCGTGGCGCCGGTTTCTGCTCCAACTTCAACAGGTGCTAGACGTACAGCTGCAGACCACCGTTCTGAGCCCTGCAGATTCGGCAAAGTGCTTCTATGCACTGGCGAGTAGTGCGGGCTTCTTTGGCACCCTTACTAGCTCATCTGGAGACCCACTGACTCGGTATTCCTTGATTGTCGCTGCCTTGTGCGTGTGCCTGCGTTCTCCATCAGGGTCTACACTGACGGAAGGTTCCTGCAAGTGGCACTGCTGTCAAACCATACTGCGGCATGTATCTCAATACGGAGACGGAAAGGCGACCGACCAAACACGATGCAGCAGCGCCGACGCCAACTCGAAAGCACCGGAAAGTCTGTTTCTCGCCTTGTCTGCTGAGTTCTTAGCAGAGTCCGTATTACATGATGAGGAAGCAGAAAACAAAGGTGCCACTGCAGGCGTCGGAAAAGCACCTGTGCCACTGCCGTGCTCGATTCGCCTCGCCGAGCTCCTCTCGAGCGACCTCCTGAGTGACCACCTCCCCATTTTCCACGCTGCGTTGTGCGCTGCTGCCCTCTCGGACATTATTGACAGCAAAGCCACGCCCAGAGAGGACCGGCATCACGCGTGCTCACCGAAAGAAGCCACACAGATGTTTGCAGCGATGCGGACGCGTTTGGGCTTCGCACAAGAGCGTGATATCGTTCCACTTTTGCTGTTCGTAGCTCGCCATGAGTATCTTTTGTTTGGCTGGGCTCAAGAGATGGACGACACGGCTGCCGAAGCTGAGGGTGGCCCACTCAAGGGTGACGGACACAGCAGAGATACGCCCTCCCTTACGCTCTTCTCACTTGGGGTCTCCGAGACATGGCCAGCGTCGGCAATTGCGCATAAGGCATCATCTTCCTCAGCTGCAGTCTGTGCTCGTGCTACACCACTCAGCGATGTGCAATCGATCACACAATTGCTCATCTTCCTGCACTCTGGACTTTTACCGGCTCTCATGCTTGCTGTACACCGTTGCCCTTCACTGGAGCAGGGCTCGCAGCTTATCGGTGCTTTCTGTCAAACACGTCGTTCGCTCATGGAGAAACGGACCCAACTTCTCACGGCAAATTCGACCGACGTATCTCCCGCCTCAGTGGTGATGCCGGGCGCTTCAGTTCTGCTGCCCGAAGCGCAACTACGGAGTCTCGTAAATGCTGCACTGACTCCAAGCAGGCCCACATCGCCCTTTCCAGAGCGAGCGGTGCTGGTGCCCGTAGCGGAGTACGAGCGACTGCTCCGTGAGCTTTTATCCGTGTACGAAGTAAACAACAAGTATCACGGATACATGGATACACTGCTATACTTGGCGGAGACGCTATAGGCATTTGTGTAGGAAAGAGAGTGCCAGCTGTAGTGCTTTGCGCGCTCGCTTGCGTTGTGAGTTTCTGTTGCTGCTGGTGTGGCAAAGGCCGGAGGGGTCCCTCCAACGAGGCCCCGCGGATGTTTTGTACTGCTGCTCCGCCTTGCTCCTATGGCATGGCGACCCCGCTGCCGTAGCGTTGGCTGTAAAAAGTCATCGGAGCAGCCGTCCTTTTCACTTGTCTGTGGCTGGCAGGCAGGAAAGTGCCGAACATGCACGGGCCAGTCTGGAGGTGATGTGGCCGTGGTACCGGTCCTCTCCAGCTCCCCTAGGCCACTCTCTCATGGCCATCAATGCAGCTTGTCGTCGACTTTGTTGCTGGCGAGGAACGATCCTGCAGGTGCGTAGCCGGCGCTTATGTCTGTGCAGTGCCGAGTATTTGACTTTTGTTTTTCATCCTCTGTCCATCGTCTGCGCTTGCGTATGCCTCATTTAAGCTTGTCTGCATTCTCTGTGCTGGGGAATATTATCTGCAGCCCCCTCCCCTCCCTCTGTCCTTTCTCTCATTCTGCATATGCCCCCTTCCCACGCTTCTTCGCTCTGCCGTTGCCTCGTGTACTGCTTCGCAGTTTCCCGAGACGTCGTGACAGAAGACACTCGGGGGGCCTCGCTTGAGGTGTAGCAGGGAAAGCGAACTCCGACACGTCTCCACTTGTGTACTGAAGGAGAGGAAGGGCAAGTGGTGGTGGTGGTAGGGTAGTAGAAACGATGGGGTTTACTTTTCCGAACACACAGAGCGAGAGACACACGTTGGCGGAACCTTTTGTTCATAAATGGTACACCCGCGTGTGCCCTTGCTCATCTTCACTCGTTGCTGTTCGTTCCTGTGGAGTTCTTGCACATTCATGCATCTCCCCTTTTGATACCCTCCTGTGCACACTGCTCACGTTTCTCGGCCACGGCAGCATCACGGCTTCTCAGCCCCCTTAGTTTTTGGTTGTGCTGCTTCGCGCGGATTTGTACACATTTCATTACTCCGCGCCTTCTGACCTTTGTTTTCCGGCGCCTTGAGACGACTGCGTCTGACTCATTACGACCTTGTGGCGTTGGCTGCTTATCGACTGTGTGAGGTGTGGTAGTCGGCTGTGCTGTGCACACACTTATGCACAAGACGAACCGACTTCTCGGTTTCATTCTTCAGACGCCACGACTGACTTCCTGGTACCCGAAGTGGGCTGCTCGCTTCTCTTTGCGTGACCCTCGCTCGCTCTCCCTCTGTCTCTGCCTCTGCCTCTTTCACTATTTCATCTACATCCACTTACTCGAACATACGCAGCGCACACATTGGGCTCGCTAAATTCGAGGGGTGGGGTGCTGCACCAACACGTGCGTCAGGAAGACAGAGCCGTCTCACTCTTTTACTGCATTTCCTTCTCTTTTAATCTTTTGCATTTGAGCAGGTTCTACTCGATAACATGCTCTCTTCTGAAGGGCTTGGTGAATACGTGAGGGAGTACATGGCGTCGCGGTTGCGGGACCCCGTCATGGCCAGTTGGGTGGGCGGCTCCCTCGCCTTTCTCGTGACCATGTACACTACGTCAAGCGGGCGGCAGCTTGCCAAGGAGATGCCACCTCCACGGTTACGAGGCATTCAAGGCAGTATCGTGCGCGGCAATACCACCTCGAATGCGCAAAATGGGAACGGCTCCGCACTCGTGCCTCAATCGTCACCTCTTTCGCCATCGTCTCCCGTGTCACGCACCACTGTGTCCTCTGTGTTCACCTCTGTCTCCATGGCGACTGCAGAGGCTTACAGCAACGTGGCCAACCAGGATGTATCTGTGCTGAATCGCTTTCTGCAGCTGTTGCGCGTGGCGATCCCGAACTACTATGGTCGAGAGGCGCGGAGCATTTACATTCTCCTTGTTCTGATGGCTGTGCGTGCCTGCGTGTCGGTGCGCCTTGTAAAGATCAGCGGGTTGGTCAGCCGAACGGCCATCGAGGGAAACATTCGGCATACCATTCGCGCAATAGCGTTATTTGCCATCTCGTGTGTGCCGGCCACTCTGCTGAACGTGACACTGGACTACTACTCGGAGCTTCTGGGGCTGCACTTCCGCGATAACATCACCTCCTACTTCTCCGGCCGATACCTGAAGCGGCGCGTCTTCTTTCAAATGGCTGGTCTGCACGAAGTCAACCACGTGGATCAACGCATTACCGAGGACGTGTGCAACTGGGCGCGTGTGTCATCTTCCCTCTTCACCAGCATTCCGCGTCCGCTGATCGAAGCCATCACCTTCTCTGTCTCATTGACACGGCAGGCGGGGTGGAAGGGAACGCTATTGACCTGGTCCTACTACCTGAGCTATGCTGTGTGGATAGGCTTCTGCGCCCCTAACCTCGACTGGATGGTGCAGCAGCGTGTGGAGAAGGAGGGCGCACTGCTGGAAGCACACCAGGGGTTGCTGGCCCACGTAGAGGAGATCGCGCTCACGAAGGGGTTTCAAGTCCACGAGAAAATGCTGCAGCGCCTCTTTAAGGCAGTTACAGACCAGTCGCGCTACGCCGCTTACGTGAGGTCGCGCTTTGACTTCACTGAGACCCTGCACAACAAGTACGGATCGGTGTTGCTTGGCTACGTTGTGTGCGCCATGGCTACCGTGCATCAGGGGGGCAAAGTAATGAAAGCTGAGAGGGCAACCGAAATGTTATCGTGTGCTTCGTACACCTTCAAGACACTCGCCATAGCGATTGGGAAGACTCTCTGGAACATCAAGCTGGTGCTCGTCGTTGGGGGCCACACACGTCGGCTGGCGCAGCTGCTTAGTGCGCTAGACCGCGCAGACATGCTGGTGGAGATGCAGACGCGGTCCACCGCACATTCGCCTATTCGACGCCGCTCCTCTGGTGCCTTTGCCGTGCGGGGCAGTGACGGGAGGGCCATGATCAACTACGAGGATTCTTTCGGCCACATCGTGCGTAGCGACCACATTGAATTCGTCGACGTCCCGCTTGTGCTACCCACTGGTGAGTGCATCTGCAGCTCCATGTCATTTTACGTCAAGCCAGGGATGAACTTACTCATTCTCGGCCGAAATGGGTGCGGCAAGTCCTCCACGTTTCGCCTTCTGGGCGAGTTGTGGCCGCTGCGGGGCGGCCGTATCATGAAGCCGGAGGCGGAGCAGCTGTACTACGTTCCGCAGCGGCCTTACATGTACGACGGTACGCTCCTCGAGCAGGTCATCTACCCCCTCAAGAAGAAGGACCTCACCGTTGGCGAGGCCGAGCTGTACGGATACCTGCAGATGGCAGGGCTAGAATACGTTTTCACCAAGCTGAACATGTCGTGGGGGACGCGACTGCAGTGGAGCGACGACACCCTCTCCCTTGGCGAGCAGCAGCGTCTTGCCATGGCCCGTCTTTTCTTTCATCGTCCGCGTTTTGCCATTCTCGACGAGTGCAGCAGCCTCGTGGACCTCGACGTGGAACGGCAGATGTACGAGCGCTGCGTGGAGCTCGGCATCACTGTCATAACCATTGCACACCGTCGGAGCGTGTGGCAGTACCACAACTGGATTCTTTACTTTGACGGAAGTGGTGGCTACATGTTTTCACCACTGCAGTACGAGACGGGCGCCGCGGCATTGGTGCTGACGTCCGTGCGTTCCGCTTCAGATCCGTCGGTGATCGGCACAGAGGTGCGTATTCCCATCACCGATCGCCTCTACAATGAGGACGAGGCGGCGACAGGGAAGAGGGAGCAGCCGGCGAGGCCCCGTCAAGCAGCACAGATGGAGGAGGTACCGACATCGACGATGGGAGATGCAGTGACGGAGACGGTAGAGGAGGAGGAGGAGGCAGTGGCAAACGGAAAGGGAAACCTTGCGCACGAGCCACACAGGCAGTCGCGACATAGGCGGTCGCGCAAGCACCGTGCCTCAGACGCCAACAGGGCAGTTAACTTGGCGACCTCAGCGGAGACGAGCGGGGGGAAATAGATTGCTTTTCTGGCTTCTTGTTTCGTGAGCACCGTGTACCGGAGGGGGGGGGAGGGGGCTCTGCGTAATGCTCGAAAACAGCGGAGAGCGTCTCACTAAACGGGTGTCTGAAGGGGTGAACTGCAGACAGAGAGGAGCACTACAACGCTGTTTCCGTCGTACGTCGGATGGGCGCTGCCAGCCACGCCAAATTTTGAAAGGAAGCCCTCCCTCCGCTCGTTCTCCTCTGGATCGGTAACGCTTTATTCGTAGAGATTTTTGGGTCCCCCTTTCTACACCTTAGCGGATGCCGTCTGTGTTTTTGCACTGGTGTGAGCGTGTGCAGTGTGCAGTGTGTGGTGGTGGTGGGGGAAGGGAGGGGGACGTATGTAGGGTGCGAGAGGGCGCTGCCACATTTGGGCTCTGCTGCCAGCCTGTCTCTCTTTCTCTGTGTGCGGTGCTCTTTTCTTCTTTTGTGCGCACCCATACTTTCCTCGCTGGATGTCATACTCTAGTGCCCTGCACGTGGGATTTCCTTTGTCAGGCTCCGTATGCGTGAAGCTCTCTCCTTGTCCCATTGGCTCCTCCCCCTTCCAATGAGCAAGGGAGTTTGCTTCTATGTGCGTACGCACGCGCGCACTTGCGGCCTTGGACACACTGCTAGAGTGCTTGCGAACCCACTTCCTTGCGTGGAGCTTTCAGTGAAGGGTGCTTAACTCGGCTGCTCTGTCGTCGCCTGATTTCAGTCGATGGCATGACAGGAATGAAATAGTAGTTTTAGTGGGAGAACAAAGGGCTGCATGCACGCACACACCTGCACACACCTGCACATGACTCGGGAAGTGCTCCCCGTCCGCATGCTATGCGCGCATGGTTGCCTGATCTTAAGGAAACAGTTGTCCAGCTCAACAAGAGCGTAAACTTGTGCGCAGGTTCCGTGCCCAACTACTGACGCATCTCTTCAACGCCGTTGCATCACATCATGAGCGCGCAGTTGCCTTGTATATCAGTGAGGCACTGGCTGCTTTCACTGCTCGTCATGTCATGTGCTGCCGTTTTCCTCGCCTCCACGCGCTTTTTTCCTCTCTGCTCTCCGTCACCACTGACACCCACACCTACCAACACTACGTGCGTGCATGCCCACAATTAAGCACACAACGTGGCGTTTTTCCCCCCTTTCGGTGTTGGCCACACCGCACTCGTGCATTGACACACAAGCATTAGGGTGGGAGGCGAGCGATATCTTCCTCATCCACTGCCCTACCTGTCAAGGGTAAACGAAGAGCTTCTGCGTATTCGCCGTCTTTCTTGGTTAACCAACATCTCTACGCTTCACTTATCGCTGTACGTGTAGGTCGGTATCGCTGGCGCTACTTCCTTCTGCTTCTCTTCGCCCCCTCACCTGCAACGCACACTCTGAGCCGCCGTTCGCCTTCATCCAGCTCTCCAGTGCGTGCGGTGAGGAGACGACGCGCCGAGAGAGGGGAGATTGAGCCGCATCATTCGTGGACGCTTTTCTTTGACCGCTTTCCGGTGCTCTCCGCCCACGCTCTACAAGACACTTGCGTGCGGAGGGCACTGCATTTCAACACACACACACACGCGCGTACGTGTACGCGTACACGTACGCACTCCCTCTTTCATTCCTAGACTCTCCTCGCTCCTTCCCCTATTCTAGTACGGGGACCTTGACGCCCCGCTAACCAGTACGCATTTGTTTTCTCACGGTCGTCGTTTTTTTTTTTTCTTTGCTCGGTCCCTCTTTAATTTTGGCTCACTTCTTCTCCCTCTTCGTTTCTGCACTGATTTGCTCTCTTCCTCTATCTCCCCTCATCGCTTTCCACCACCTGCACCCAATTCGTGTTTGCCTCCTTCTTTTGGATGCGTTACTCGGTGTTTCTGACCACCGGTGGTCCATCTGTTGATGCTCGAACACTCACCCCCCCCCCCCCACACACACACAGGCCAAAAAGGGAACTACACAAGAAGCGGGGGACTTGAACAACTCCAACGGAAAAACAAGGGCACAACAACCGCTGTACAGTGGTGTGGTGTACCTGGATTTATTTCGTGCGTGCTTCTTGCTGACCCTGTGCGTGCGTGTGTGTGTGTGTGGGTGAGTGTCTGTGTGTGCCAGCATCTCTGTATGTGTGTGCGCTTTCCTATCTCTGTCTCCCTAGCTGTGTGCGTGTGTACCATTGCGCTTCTTTCTTTTGTTGCTTTCTCGCGTATCTTTGTCTCCCTCCTCCCTTCTTCTTTTCTGTTGTGCCTCGCCTGTCTTGTACCGTTGAGTGTGACACGCACACACGCACACACACACACACACATATATATATATATATGTATATATGTATATATATATATATATATATATATGTATATAAACATATTTTCTGCTTCTGTACGGAACCCTGTTGTATCTTTTCTGCATTCACCGCGGCTCTACAACCACTAGAACGACCAGGACTACGATTACCATACAGGGGCCTGGGTGCGCACACATACACGTGGATATCCGCCCAAGCCGCTCGCTCGCTCCTCGATCCCCCCTCCTTCTGTGTTTGCTTTGATTTCTGCTGTGGTGTGGCGCGGCTCCTCCCTCCGAGAGGCCACCCGTACCCCCCCCCCCCACGCTTTGCACTGAAAGAAATACGGCCGTGTCGCGGCAGGGTTCTCCGGCGTTTTGCGGTGTGGCGTGTGAGTGAAAAACGCACTTTTATTCCCTTTTCTCTATTTATTCGAACCCCGGTGCACCGGCCTGCTAGTGCTCTCCCTCCCTCTGTGTGTGTGTGTGTGTGGGCGCCCATTTTGGTTCGTATATATACATATATATATATATATGTATGTATGTTTACCTTTTGTGTGTTGTCTCTTCGGCATATTTCATACCCTCTCCACCCGTTCTGCTCACTCCCTCGCTTTTTCCATACACATCTCTGCGGTGCCGTCTCCTATCATCTTCTCACGAGAACACGGTGTTATTTTTTTTTTTCCCTCTTTTTTCTTGCACTCGCCTGCTTGTTGCACGCGTGTGCACCGTGGTGATTCTTGTCGCCGTAGCTGTGTGTGTGTGTGTGTGTGTGTGTTTGTGTGCATCTGTTCGAGTGCATCATTGTTTTCCTCAGCTTCTCCACGATCTCTCTTTTGTTTGTTTGTTTGTTGCACCGCAAGTACTAAGCCCATTTCCTGTAGGAGCCACACGCTGTTCCGGTCGTATCGCTCTTCTTTTCACCTTCGTCGTTGTCTTCTTGTGCTCGTTGGACCCGCTGTCTGAGTGGCGTATCGACGCGACCGTGGCGCCGCCCTCTATCGGCGTAGCGCTCTTCTACTCTGTCGTCCGAGTACTTCGCTCCGCTTGTGGGACGTGAGTGCTCTGTGCTCATCTCTCTACGTGTATGTATTTGTTTCCCCTGTGAAGGGTTTTCTTCGTAGCGGAGCCGACGTCTTCTCGCTCTCTTCGCTCGACCCCACCCTCCCTATACCTTTCTTCTCAAAACTGTTGTAGGGGGGGGGGAGGGTGGTGCTCACCGGTTTTTTTGGCGTACGTAATATTCGTACTGAACAGAAGGCGTGGTGGCACTTTCGCCAGCTCAACCACGCGCCTCTCTCCATCCCACCGCCCTCCGAACCTTTTCCTTCTCGTGTGCGCCTATGTGTGTCTGCCTTTTCGTTTCGGAAACGAGCATAGGCGTATACTCACATCGCGCGCACACGGTGCAGAGAAGTCCAAAGCACACGCACAGACAAAGAGATGAGCCTGTCTGAGCATCACACCGACCGGGCGCGGACGCTGCTTCAGCGCCCCTCTGGTGTACTCCACCCTCCGATGAGCGTCTCACCGGTGCAGAGCGCGCACTCGGTTTCGCTCGATCTCACTGCTGTGTCACAGGACTCTCCGGCACACATAGGTAGCTTTGCCACCACACTGTTTGGCACCAGTGACACGAGCGTCATCACAGTGCCCCCTACACCACCGCAGCAGAGCCCGCTGCAGCTCCCTTGCAACGGTGATGTGGGCTCTATCTGGCCCCCTCAGCGGGGGCCACCGATGTTTCAGGGTCTCTCGCTTGCGCACGTCGACTCGATGGCCGAAACGGAGATAATGCCGAGAAGCTTTAGCTCAAGGAAGGAGGAGGAGGAGGTAGATGTGGAAGACCTGCTAGATGGCCTGGGGTCCCTCTCTGCGGACCTCGCGGAACTCTCTGTCGTACCTGGACCACGTGTGATGAAGGAGTCGGCAACAGAGGAGTATCCGGATGGGCTGAACTCGAGCCCAATCATTATCGACTCGTTACGCGGCCGACGCAGCGCATCCTTGGCCCGAAATAGCTTTTATGGCGAAGCGGCAGTGGAGGTACCGTCACCCACCACTGCAGCGATGACAGAGAGGCCGCGCCGCGGCAAGGGGCCGCTCGCTGCCCGCCCTAACACGCCACAGAGCTTGCAGGGTACTGCACTGCTCTCGAGGACGCTGGAGAGGAGAGGTGCGACAGGCGTACTCCAGAGTGTAGGAGCTGAGGACGTGACAAAAGGGTACCTTCTACTCAGCCCGACGAGAGTTGAGCCATCAACATCTTCTTCTACACTGCAGCGTACCTCGACGAGCACCTCGCGCCGGCTGGCTGCCGATACCGTGGTCGCCAAGCTCCCTCTGCAGTCTCGACCACCCCAGCACACGCAGTCACCCCCGCATTTTTTTGTTTCGTCGTGCTGCAGGGATACACCAGCCCACTTCACACAGACGTCGCATGCCGCGTTGGGCACGAAGAAAATACCGCCCGTGGCGCTGTTTACGGAGGTCGACTCCTCCAAGGCCTCTACTGCGGACATCTCACTCCAAGATTTCCGAAAGGTAGGCAGCGCTCTTCAAGCACTCTGCCGCCAGTCAATCGAAAGCAGCGAATCCTCACCGGTGGCAGCGCACGTCGACAACGAGTCCTCTCGCTTGCTGTCTCCGAACGTCAGAAGTCTCAGTGCCCGTGCGATAAACACGGGAGAGCTCGCACCAGTACAGTCTCTGCCGCACGCGAGCAGGCTTGCCTCCAGTGGTTTTCGTCCTCTCGCATTGCCGAGCGCGTCGGTAGCCCTGCCGAGCTCACCGGAAGAGGGTCGGCCGTCTTTGTCTGCAGCGTATACTCCCATAACTGACCGCTCTTCGCCACAGAAAATGTCATCAAGCTCGCCCAGGCCATTGTGTAGTACCTGCTTCGACTCCACAGCTTTATCGACCGGTGCATCTCCTCATTATTCGATATCGCCAACTGCACTGAAACCTCTCGCTGCGACGCCCCCTGCACAGCACTTCTCAGCAGGAGCGATGCGGACACTGCGGAACAGGCAACACGGTGTGCGATCCCCCCTGGAGGCCATTTGGCTGCGCAGCGAGGGCCTCTTGGCTCCCTCAGAGTTGATGCTGTCTGCCGAGGAGTGCAACAAAGTCAACAGTCCGATCTTGAACGCTTCCTCACACCCGCTCGTCGTCGCAGCGCGTGGTGCAGGTGCTCTTCTCGGATCTTCCTTGAGGCGGAAGTCACATCTGAATGTCCATGAGTTGTCGTCCTCTATGCTATCGCAGGAGATATCGACTGTGGGCAGTGGCGCCAGTGTGGTGCCGAGAAATGACGTGCCGCCGATGGTGCCGCAACCGGTGAGGGAGCGGGAACGGCGGTCAACGATGCAACGAATCTTCCGGGAGCCTAAGAAGGGAGGGCAGAGAGTCTGGGTGAGCATCACGGCACCGGAGTCGAACTTCCGGCCCAGTGACACGGGCGAGAAATCGTAAAGCAGCTGCAGGTGGAAGGAGCGAGGAGAGGGAGGAGGGGACGCTGTGGAGTGCATTTCTTCTTCACCTGTGCGTGCTTGAGTACGTCAGTGTGTCTTTCTCCGTCACCGCCGCACAACGTTGGCTGCCATTCGTTGGATGCCCCTCCGTAGGACTCTCTTCACGTCTTCTGCGCTTATCTCCCGCCATGCACAGCTCTCTGTCGTTTTCCCCCTTCCCGTACCACAGACCAGCAATTGGTGTGAGGTGGCGTAGAAGAGTGAATGGGGAGCGGAGGGGGTTTCGACCGCTGACAGATTCACCTTGAGACATGATCACCATCATCACGCACCGTTGCAAGTTGGCTTGTGGCCGGTTTTCTGTATCTCGGCTGTTCACCGCGATGCTACTGCATGCGACGGCGGCACGCCTCACATCCACGGCTGTGAGTCCTCCTCTTTTATCGCCTCTGTTCTTCTCCTCTCGCTTTGGGAGGTGCACCCCGTGCACTCAGTCGCGCACGTTGCACACGTTGTCTCGTGCTCGCTCGAGATTCCGCCGTCTTCCTCAACTTCTTTTCCCTTTTTTTTTCACAGTGCATTCCCCTCGTTGTCCTCCTCGGTACATCTCTTGCTCTTCTCTGCTCGAGTTTGTTCGTACGCGCCTCTCTCTCTCTGCCGCCACGCAAGTGTCTCCGTGCTTCCCCCACCTCCACCTCCACCTCTATTCAAATGATCGAAAGAGGTGGAGCTTGTTGTGGCCGCCTCTCATCCTCTAAAGAAAATGGATCCGTAAAGACGCAGCATGTGGTGGAGACGGTCGCGCTGCGTGCGTGAGGGATTCGAACCCCCTGTGTCGGCGTATGCTGCGGGTGTTTCCTCGAAAATGTAGTTGTGCCTCTCTGTTTCTAAACACACACACACATATATATATGTGTGTGTGTGTCTGTGCCTCTGCGCTGGAGAGTACGGGGGGAGGCGTGTTTGTGTGTGATTGCCCCTCGGCGCGCCCTTCTCCCTCTCGCCCTTAACTTTTTGCTCACCTTCCTCTGCCTTTCCTCTGCGCTTCTCTCTCTAGCTAGCCATACCGAATCCCTATTGCCCGTCTTTTTCCTCGTTTTCGTGTTGGCGTTGCGTGCACACCCCTCGCGCCATTGTTTTCTGTGCCGCTCTCCGCCTTTCCTGCGCCTCATCCTGTTCCGCCGCTCATTCCTCGTTCCTCGTTCCTCGCTCCTCGTTTTTTTTTTGGAGGAGAGAGGTCGTTTGGATGCTCTGTGCTGTCGTCCACCTCATCACTGTGTGTGTGTGTTGTGTTGTGTAAGTTGGCCGCGCGAAGTCTCCGAACGTACGGACTGCATGCTTCTTGTTGCGTTCCTCCTGGATCACATATTGCTTTCCTTCTTTGCCTTTGTCTGCGCAAGAGTGCGGGGGAGTCATTTTCGGCGCTCGAGTGTTGATGACTTTGCCTCGCCGGGCTGCGCAGCGGAGTGCACCTGACCGCGTTCTTTTCCTCTTCGCATACGATGCGTTTACGCATGCATGATAAACGAACGCAGCCTCGTGTCGTAGTTATGTGTGCGATACACACACGCGCTGGGGTTACACTACAGAAATGTGAGTACATGACAATTCTCATAGTTATGGGATGGAGATGGGGGTGATGCTGACGGTCAGGCCAACGGCAACTAAACTTGCTTCCCGTCTGTGCTGCACCATCGCTCTCCTTCGACCCGCTCTTTCTTTCGTAGACAATATTTTCGAAAGCGTTGCAATGGTCGCCTTCTCCACGCTCTTCACATCTTGTCTCCCCTCTTTGTTGTTCTTCTTCCGCAGCGCAATTCTGCCGGTTTCGTTGCTGTTTTGATCTATTTTTATTATTATTTCGTTTTCGTTTTCTTCAGTGCGTGTCTGGCAGCGGCTGAGTTGCTCTCTATTCTTTTGAGGTTGCCTTCTCTGCACACGTTGCCCTTCCATTGCCCCGCCGTTCCCCTCCTTTTCTCCCCCTTTCCCCCGCCGTTCAGTATCAGCGAATGTATCTTCTGTTTTTTTTTTTTTGTTGTTGCTTTGCTAGTATTAGCGTGTTCTCGTCTTTCAACGCCTTGAGACACACTGTCTCCCACAAGCGGTGCGTGCGTGCGTGTGTGTGTGTGTGCGCCTGTGGAGTGGTCGCAGCCGTCAGGACGAGATGGACTGCGGCTGCTATTTCCCACCTGCCACTAACCGCGAAAAAAAAAGGAGCAGAAGCTCCACCAGGGCATCCTCCGCATGGTTCTCTCTTTTTTTTTTTTCCGTGTTTCCCATCGTCCCTGATATGGAGAGGTTCGGTGAGTGGGGTGGCGGGGATGGAGAAACCGCTCACATGCGCGGAGCTCCACTCTGTCACTTCTGCACCTCCGCTTTTTTTTTTTCATCCAACAGCTTCTGCATATTCTGTGGTACCCTTTATGCCATGGGGTGCGCTGAAGCGTGAACACAGGCAGACAGACACCCACGCAAGAGGGGAGGAGAGCACTGGCACACGTGATGAAAAGCGTTCCGCCGTCGGTGCGAGTCCTCTTGCGTGCCCTCTCTGCCTTTTCACCCACTTCTTCATTGATCGAACTCTCCCTTTAATTCAGCGTTGATGCTTCTATGCAATATGGCGGACTTCTGGTCCCCTTGGCTGTGCTTGTGTGTACGCTGTGCATTTATGTGCTCCGCCATTGCATGTTTTTTTCTCTCCCTACCTGTCTATACATCTGTATCTACCTATATTTATTTATTTATTCAATTGCTTCTCTCTTGCCTGAACTCCCTTCCCCCTCCAACGCCGCTGCTGTTTCCCGTCTTGTTTGCCTTCCGCAGCGTCCCTCTCCTTCGGGCCTGCCTCTCCTTGTTTTTCTCTCCTGCTCCCTCTTTTTTTAAACATGCACGGCAGCAAGGGGGCACACATTCATCAATGAATCCCATCTTACTTTGCTTCCCTCTTGATGTTTCAGGGGTCATGCAATCGGGTATTCTAGTTGTGGGGTGGCTCTGCGTGGTTAGTGTGTTCAAATGCCGGGCCAAATCTCGGTTGGAAAGGTTCTGGCGTTACGCTCGATCGGATGGGCCCGTCAAGAGGGATGCGCCCCATCTCGGGGTGCCACACTGCTCTCACCCCGCTCAGGCGCCCGCGGAAGGATGGAAAACGTGTGCATGGTCTTTGTTTTCTTTCTTTTATTGTTAATTTTTTATTTATTTATTTACGAAGGTGCCTCTACTGCGTTGTGTGTGTGTGTGGGGGGGGGGTTGCGGCGATGACATCGCCGCGTAGCGTGCGTATCACCTCTTATCGTGTGACACTGAGTTTGTCTTTTCCCGTGAATCAAGATGACCGGTGCGTCGCTACGTACATCTCTATCACGAAATCTAAATGCAGCATGAAGGAGCGGCGAAAAGGCACACGTCGGCACGACAGGGGCCCCAAAATGTGCTGCGAGCATCATTCACCTGCTCACCACCCCCTGCTCTGCGGAACAAGTGGAATTCACGTTTCCTGCATGCAGAGCCGTTTTGGTGGCGAACTCGTTTGTTCACGCACCCTCATCCTTCTGCGAGCGTTAGGATAGGCCATGCTCGAGGGCCAACACTCGTGGCATCGGGGCGAGAACAGTACTAGACACCTAGTCGGTATTGTAACTTGTGCTCGGCATGCTTTGCATAATACAGTCAAGGGGGACAAGGAAAGGAAAAGCATGCTACACGATGGCGGTGCAGGGACGGGGAGGGAGGCACCCATCGGCATCGTCGACTGACAGCTGTCATGACGACGGCCGTACATTTGCCAAAAAAAAATGGCCCTCACAGATCTCCAGCCTATCAGCAGTACTTCTGCGGAGACGCTTCGGTGTTTGGAGCGGCGTGTTCAGGGGTCATTTGTACGAGAAGCTACACTGCGGATTTGTGGGAGTTGTATTGGCCCTCTGATGTGTGGTAGAGAAGGTGCTCCGCACACACTGCACAATCGCGCCCCACAAACGCTTGGGCTTCTTCGTATAATTCATTTTCCTTTTTCCACGCCGTCTGTGGCTGTTAGCGTCGCAACCCGTAATTGGGGCACGACGCTTGGAGGCGTCAGTGCGGCATGTGCGCTTCTCTCTATGTCCTCATGCATGCCGCACTTCTTTGCCCTCCCTCATGCTATTTTCAGCTCTTCACACGCTCCTCTTCTTCCGTACCTCACCACCTTCCCCGGCCTCTTATGTTTACACCGTGCGGATCCCGACACGAAGGCGGGTTCTCAAGGTGAGTCGGAGGTGTGCGATTCTCCCCGTGGTGCGCTTTTGGACGTTGCCCATGTCTCTCGCTACAGAGCACATAGAGGCAGACAGCCCTGCACGCAAGGCATCAAGGGTGGAGCGGCCAATGCAAAATCCAGACCCGAACTTCTGTAGCTACTACGTGACACGCAAGCACCGATTCTGCCGCACTGAATGTAGGCAGGGATCTCGGTTCTGCTGCACCCATGACATCTCGGAGACAGGTGCGGCTTCGTCTATTACTCCAGAAGCAGAGAAAGATGTCACATCATCGCTGCCAGACGGTACTGGCTACAGGGCGGATACGCGAGTCCCTTGCCCCATCAACCCCAATCACACTGTCTACACGTCACGGCTTGCGAGACACATTAAGGTGTGCCCGGACCTGCGCCACATGACACACCAACTGCCCTATTTTTGCAATGACAGACACGCGAATCGTGGCGCGGTGTTTGCCTCCAGCGCCTGCCAGACGCTTCCAGAAGAAACAGGGCAGCGGCGCACCCATCGCGATTTGTCTGCAGAGAGTCTGACAGCTCTGATACGCAAGGTGCATGAGTGCTATGACTCCTGTATCGCCCCTGACCTAGTTGTCTTGCGGCAACCGGCGAAGGACCATGAGGCAGACTTGGAGAAGGCGGACGCTACCACAGCGCCGCAGCCTTCGACTTCCTGTGGCAGCTGTGCCCCCGTATCCCGTGAAGAGGCCGCGTCGATGAAACACGGGCCGCAGCACATTGGGCTCATCCGCTGTCTGAGCGATGTGGTCCGACAGGCGCATGACACTGACTCCATCCTCGTGGGCCGTTGCAGCAGCCGATGCGCGCCGATTCATGTTGATGGTTTCTTGGAGTTCGGCGCCGGCAAGGGTGGCCTCTCCGCCGCGTTGCAGCAGCTCATTGCTCAGCGCCTAGGAGGTCTTGGCTGCACCACTACGTCTGTTGGTGAAGGCGCTGGGGCAGAGGCGGTTTCTTCGAGCCCGCCTGAAGAAACCGCGGAGACCTCACCCCCAGCTCCACCCGCACAGCAGTCGCTGTTAAGGTGGGGCTTTCTCGCGAATGTGGCACCTCGACCACCGCTCGTGGTGCTTGATATGAACGGCTTCCGGCGTAAGAGCGACGCGCGGGTGCGGCACTCGGCCGTTCCTCTGCGGCGCCTTCGAATCAACATCAAAGACGTGGACTTGACGCGCGCTTTTCTCTCTGAGATTCGCCCAGTGTCGAGCAAGGAAGGGGAGGCAGCTGCAGCTGCGGTGTCGAGTGCTATCCCGCGACCCTTGCAGAACTGGGCGGTGCTCGGCAAACATCTTTGCGGCGCTTGCACAGACTTCGCGTTATCCTGCCTCAGAGAGAGTTCTTCACTCGCATCGGAGGCGCAGGTTCGGCTGCCGATTGTGGTGATCGCAACCTGTTGCCACCACCGGTGTGAGCTGAAGCATGTGAACCCACCCGGGCAAGTGGAAATGGCACCTGCACCGCTCGTGCTACCTGGCACCCCCTTCACGTGGTCCGAGCAGGAGTTCGCGGCGCTGGCGAGCATGTCTTCGTGGGCCGTGTGCGGAGACTTCGTCGACGAGGAGAGGCGTGCAGTGGGGCGTAAATGCAAGCGCATCATTGACCAGCTTCGTGTTCACTTTCTGCGCCACCTCGGGTATGCAGCGTTCCAGTGTGAGTACACGACGCGTGGCGTGACGGAGGAGAACGTCTGCATTGTCGCCTTCCAGGTTTCATGATGACGGAGGCGGGGATGGCAAGGACCGAAGTGTTTGGTGTGTCTCTCTAACCGTAGCCTCTGTGTGTGGAGGTGTGTGCGCTTGCGTGAGTGATCGTCCTGCCCAGCGAACGCCGATTAGGCTTTGCTTTCTTGCGTTTTTATTGGTTTACCGCCGCAGTGAAGCACACCGAGCGAAGGCCGACGCGGAGCTATTCATGATCCGGATCACTTCTTTCCGCACTCAAGCGAACGTTCTAATGAGGACGCCTATTAACCGCACACAATGGAAGACATAGATTCATGTGGTCGCGCCGGACTGCGGACGCCGTACAACCGCGGACACTTGCCTTGTCCTATTCGCACTTAAGCAGACGATGGCACGAGTAAAGGGCCCCTCGGTGTGTGGCCGCTGACGCACACACGCTTTGCTTGCATTGTTCTCGGTGGCGGTTGCCTCATCTTTTGGAGCTTCACTTTCTCTTCCACCTTTGTTCTCACCTGCTCTCACGTATGCGCAGTCAATCAGTGCCCGCCTTCAACTTTTACGCAGTTGGCGTCTTTGTGCGTTGCACTGAGTGGAGCCTCACCGACAAGCCACCGACACCTGCCAAAGTGTTCGGACTGGGGAGCATCTCTGTGCTTCGCTTTTGCTTTCTCGTTGTGTTTCGTCTCGACCACATTCTGAGAGAGACTTTGGAGCATGCTGCTGATTAGCTGGTGTCTTGCTAACTGGAAAATTGTAACTGCCGCTTTAGTCGCCATTCTATTCTTATCCCGCCGCACCAAGGCCTTGCCGCAGCGGGGCGTGCCATCAGCGATGGAGCAACCAACAGCAGAGTCAGCCAAGGCAGACGGCTCAGTACGTGGCCCAGCGCCGCTGCCGTCCTCTGGGTCTGCGGCGCTACACACACCAGGTGCCTCCCCGCCAGCCAATGGTGGTGATGGAGAGGCTCCTGCTCAGGGGGAGACGCTTGACCCTATCTTTGAGGAGATCACGAGCCTCTTCGCTAGCCGTAATCCCAAGCACGCGCTGGAAGGCCTGTCGGACGGCCTTCGAAATGCCGCCACCGGTGTTGGACTCGGCCTGGCCGGCGTCGTGGCTGGCACGTATGGCGGCGCCAAGGAGGGCGGGTTGGGTGGAATGGCAAAGGGCTTGGGGGCTGGGGTGGCAGGCTTGGTTGGCTTGACTGGCTACGGTGCGTACACTGGGGTGCGGCAGATCGTGCGTGGCGTCAACAACACCCGCAGCGCTGTGAGTGAGGTGAGCAAGGGTGAGGCTTACTGGGACAGCAATGCTCAGGCATGGGTTCGGGTGAACCTTGCTCGTGACTTTGAAACGCTGCCACCGACAGACGAGGACTTGCTCGGCGAAGCACGCAAGGCTTATGAAAAGGCGAAGAAGGACGGTACGCTGCCTGCAACGCCACCAGCCATGGTGCCGAAGGACTCGGCAAAGGGTAGAGAGGCTTCTGCAAGCAATACTGCAGCGGATACGGGTACGGCTTCATTGCCTCAAGGGGCGCACACGGGCGAGACAAAGCCGGATGCGACAGAGTCCGTCAACTACTACGCTTTCCTGTGTGTGGAGCCAACAGCGACTTCGAGCGAGATACGCAAGGCGTACACCCGTAAGGCGCTGGAGATGCACCCCGACAAGAACCCCAACGATCCGAATGCTACGATCAAGTTCCAGGAGTTGAACAAGATCTACAACGTTCTGAGCCATGAGAACACTCGCGCGATGTACGACCGATACGGCACCGTGGATCCGATGAATGCGCCAGAGATGACAGGAAACCCGATAAAGGAGTTGCTGGGGGCCCCCTTTCTGGAAGCGTTGGTGGGGCCGCTGCGTTTCTTCCTCGAATTTGAGGGGGGCGTGCTTTTCACGGCAGAGATGCAGCGTGTGTTGCACGCTCGTCGGCGGCTGCGTGTCGCAAAAAACTTGATCTTGTGGCTAGACCATGGTATATCTGGTTTCGAGGCTGCTCAGCTTGCGTTGCGCGACGCTGTCTCGACCGCCCTCGGGCCTGTTTTCGTATCCTACGTGGCGGAGGAGTATCATCTGGCGTCGCGCCAGCAGCTCCACGGAAGTAATTGGAAACGAGAGATGGATAGCTGGTACTCATCGTGGGCAACGTCAGCGTCTTCGCTGTGGCACTGGACCACCATGGGTGCGCGCACTGCCCGGCGAGCCTTTGTGGACAAAAACCTGGGCGAGGAGGACATCCTGCGCATGCTAGCGGTGGCCAATGAACGTGACGTACGACAAATTGTGCTGCAGGCGTGTGCGCTTGTGCTGTTTGATATGAGCGTAACTCCGGAGCAGCGCCAGCAGCGCGCAATATCCCTGGAGAAACTGAGCGTGATGGCAATGGAAGAGGTCGCCCGCGAGGTGGCATCGCGCGAGGGCGTCAGCGCCTTGGAGACTGTCGCTCCTGCGGCTGAAAAGGAGGCGACTACCGAGATACCTGCCGACACTTCCAGGGGCACAACCACGCCGCTTTCTTGACTCGTTTTTGTTGGTTACCACCTGCATGAAGACCTTTGCGGTGGCTAACGGATTGGGTGAATGGAGGTGGGACTCTGCTTGAGCTGTGCTTGGCGTCACTTGGGGCGTGACGTGGTGGTATGATGGCATACGCGCGTACTCCGTAAGGCCTATTGGTCCTGGACTATTCCGTTCTCCTCTGAACAAGGCATCACCGCCGACGCGCCGCCCACTTCCCCAGAGCGCGTCCGCCAACTCGTTTGGTTTCACAATGTACCCTTTCCATCTGTCTCCACGCTGATGGGCACCAAAGGCGAGTGGCGACGGCGGCTGCTCGACGCAACCGTTTGCGATGGACAGTCTCCTGCAGAGGGTGGAGAGGGCTGGGGCGGCGCTTTCCCCGCTCGCTCTCATGATACCATGACATGTACAGGCATCCAGTGATGTTCTCAGACTCGACATCGGTCCACTCTGAGTGTCGGCAGGGGATTGGGAGTCCTCGTCACCTGCTGGGACACCTCCATGATTTCACGTCTCCTCTTTCCACGCCTCCCTTCCTTCCTTCTTTCATCACGTCCCGGTGAGTCTCTTCTGCACTTCTTCAATCCCACTTTCCGTCACCTTCTCGAGTAGTAGTCGTGTGGACGGGCACATGTGTGCGGTCCCGCGCCTCCGTCGCCCCATCTCGTTTGTTTGCTCGATTTTCTCGTTTCTCTGCTGCATCTTGCACGCGCCGGTGGGGGTACCTCTGTCTGTCTGTCTGTCTCTCTCTCTCTCTCGCCATCTTTTCACGCCCATCGTGCATTCTTCCTGTGTGAAGTGGGGGACCCTCAGCGCACTCCCTTTCGTCACGTCGCCTCCTCCACGTTTTCGTAGAGAGGCGCCTGCACACATTCAATTGCGGCTCTCGCTCTTTCCTTGCACAGCATTACGATCATCCCTCCATCCTGCATCGGCTACGCAGCAGCGCGTCCCTTCCAGAGCCGTCGATGCCTTCTTGTGCGCCGTTGAACGAACAACGGCTTCTCTGACGCCTCTCTCACCGCGCCAGCATAGTGAGGTGCACACTTAGCTCTGCATGCACGGGCGTCTGCAAGGATCTGTGAGAGTGAGCTGTACAACCTAGCAAGGTTGAAGCACGACAGGGATGCCCCGATCTGAAGAAGCCGACCCGAAGAGTAGCCGGGAGACATACAAGTCCCCTAAAATGGATGCTGTGAAGACGAGTGCCTCGCCCAGTGAGGCGCCCATTGCCAACTCCACAACAGCGACGACAAAGGGGAGCCGTCGTGCTCAAGGCTGGCACCTGGCTGTAGGCGGTGGTGCCCCTCCCGGAACCGCCGGTTCCAATCACTCGGCGTTGGATGGCAAGGCACTGAGGAGCAGTGGTGCAAACAACACTACCTCTCTGAAGTCCTCTGTCCAGTTCAGCAAAGAAACTCTGGACAGCCGAGGTAGTCCTCTCGCCTCAAAGGGTGTTCACGGCGCCGCGCACGATGAAGCGGCCAACTTCCGTCAGAACATGGCGGACTTTCTGACGGTGATGTACGGCAACAAGACGGCTAGCGGCGTCGTGGGTAAAGGTGAAAAAGGTGGTGCTCCCGACGCCACGGAGGAGGCGCTCACTGCTCAGTTGGGCACTCCTGGTGCGCTCCTCAAAGCGGGAAGAAGACCAGTGCTGCCCGGGAGATCCACAGGCGGGGTTTCTCCGGGAAGTAAAGGCCCGCTTGTGAAGGGACTTACCGCCAGCAGCCAGTACCACTCGAAAGGCGACCACATCGACACGCTTGTGGAGTCACTGGTGTGTGCGTACAGCCGCCTGACCACCTCGGCTGTTGGCGAATTTCAAGGCACCACCGGGCCAGACGACGATAACCCTATAACTTACAGCGGCTCTCGCCAGAGCAGCTGCTTTCGCGCGCAGGGATCCACACAAGTGAGCCGCGGCAACGCGGTCAGTACCGGCAGCGGCAAGAATAACGAGGTGTCAGAGTTTGTGTGCCAGGCGATGGGCAACATCTTTACCCCTGGAGGCATTCGAGGCCAAGGGACCGTGTCGAGTCGCTCCATCTTGTCCTCTCTCCGGTTGGACAAGAACCTCTTTAACTTGATGCCCTTCCCGACACACAGCAACCTGGGGAATGTGACGAGAGACGAGGACTCCGGCACGTTGTTGGAGCCGGTGCACGTGGGCACGCAGGCGATGTTTCGCTCAGTGGGTATGCGGCCCGACATGAACAGCATCTCCGTCAGCAAGTCTATGCGGGGGGTGATACCGCCAGTGCCATCGGACTCTGGCAAGGGTAGTCATCTGAGCACCACCCAAACGCCACTGAGTGGTGACAGCGGTGGCCCTCGAGGGTCCAGCAGGGGCTCCTTACCGCTCTCGCAGAGGCAGGGGCTGGGGAAGTTCAAACAGCGCCTTGACAGCGATGAAGTGATGACTAAGAGCCGTGCGAATCAGCGAGACGGAAGCGGTGCAGGCGGCAACGGGAACATTAGAACACACGCCCTCTCCATGTCGCTTGACTCTAAGGCACTTGGCAAAGCGGGCGGTGCGGACGACGGGGAGGACAGCTGGGGCGATGAGCCCGCTGACATGCTAACAACCAAAGTCATGGAAGGTGGGGGCCCTGCAATGGTCTTGTCTGCCCGCAGCCTCTTGGACTACTGTAAGACACGTACTAACGCCACGCTGCAGAAGGCGCTGGAGGCGATGCAAGACGAGGAGCAGCTGAAGCGAGATGTCGTGATCGCCGTTGAGGACCAGTTGTTTGTGTTCATCCGTTCTCTGGAACGTTCGGAAAGACCGAAGGAGGGCGGAAGGTCTGCGGGTGGCAGCGATCAAAGAAAAGGGAGCGGAGGGAAATCCTCCAACTGTATTCCAGCAGCGAAAAGTGAGAAGCTCGGCAGCGGAGATTCAGGCACAGGCGTGAATGCGAGCTGTCGTGACACTGTGAGCAGCGGCCCCGCGCCTTTCACGGGGAATACCCAGGACTTTTTAGAAGAAAGCCCTGCCGGGGCCAACCGCTCGAAGTCTCTGCGATCTCCCTCCCTGCAAGTCTGAGAGAGGTGCGCTTTCCGCTCCTCTATGCTAATGGTCACCTCCTTGGACCCCTCCGTACACGTGTATAAAGGGCGCTTGCGCGTCGCCTTCCATGTCCACTCTCTTTCTCATTGGGCGGTCCTTTCGCTGTGCTGGATGTCCCCCCCCCACCCCACTCCACTAACCCGCGTGCTGCGGAATCCCCCTTCCTTGTAAGCGCTTCCCTCCAGGTGATGTACGACGAGAGCTCCCTCTTTCTGCTTCCCTTTTTTTCTCGTGAGCTATATATATATATATTGCGTATTTCTTACTCTCGCGATTTGGCCCCCTCTACCCCTCCGTTCTGCTCGCCGGTTCCTTGTATGTCTGTGTCTTTTATGTATGTCTGGGTCTCGTGTTGGTCCCATGCTGATCCATGGTCATTTTCGGTCTCCTCCGGGGTTCTCTGTGGTGTACCTGTGCCGTAGCGTTTCTTTTTTTTTTTAATTTGATTTTCGAGGCCGCCGGAGGAGGTCAATGGTGGTAGTGGGGCAGGAGCGACCACCTCCCCCCTCCTTTGGTCCCTCTCCTCGCGTGTGCACACGTCATATTCTCTTTCCATGTATCCATTTCACAGAGGGTCAGAAAAAAAAAAAACGGCAACATGTTTGCAACGTGCACCAACAATCCTTTTGTTTTTGTTTTTGTCTCTCTCTCTCTCCGAGGTACCTGGATAGCTGCGTCTGTACGTGGGCGTTGTTCTCCCCACTTGCACGGCAGTAACGGCACTGTGTGCGTCTCTTTGTTCCCATTGGTTTCAACGCTTCTTTGCTGCTGCCCTCATGCTATAGCGAGGGTGATGGTGGACACCTCAGCATGACATCAGAGTGCAGTACGCCCGCTTTTGGTTTGGGCGGATAGGCGTGGATTGGCGCCTCACCGGATAGACTGGTGGCTGTTATCAGGTGTGTAGCAGCCCACTGCGCTGCCTGTTGACCACGCAGCAAATGTAGCAGGCTATGGGTGCGTTGAAGGGGGCCACGTGCTCACAGCCAGGCACCTTCCGCCGGCCACACGCACACACATGTGTGAGAGGCGCGCGGATGGAGGAGAAGGCGGAGCACCCCTGCGCCCACAGACGGATGGCAGCGTCCTACCTGTGGTGTCGCATGCGGGCAAGCCACGCAGCCACGCCCCCTCCCCAGGCGGCAGCTCCGTCCTGAAGGGGCGGCCCCAGGATGCGAAAAAACAAATGCGAGCACTGCGTGCGCTGTGAAGCGCAGCGGGCGTGCTGTACCATGACCGAACGAGGCACCCGGAGGACAAGGGGGGGGAGCGCTGATGTGGTATAGACGCCGGAAGCCTGACAGGAGCACCGCGAGCTACACCGTCGGTGTCTCGAGACTCTACTGCAGGGAGTCTCCACACTCTATTATGCGGTGCCGCAGCTTGATGCGACTGAGGGTGACTCATGGCATACGCAGGGGGGATGTGCGGGGGCATGAGAGGGCTGTGCACTGAAGGCGGTCAGCTCCCCCCTGAGTTTCTCCTGCGCGCACCCAGATGAGCGCTTCCTCGCGACTCGCGCGACGGACGTCACCGCTTCCGTGTGTATCAGAACAGTGCTGTTCCCCCTGGTGCGTCTGGCGCCGGTGGCGTGGCGCGTGTCCGTGGCAGGAGGGAGGAAGACCGAGGGGAGCCTATTAGATGCACGGCCCAGACGACGAGGCTTTGACTGTACGTCTACGAAGGTCGGTGCGCTGCGGTTGTCTGTGTATACTTTCGCTGACGACGTAAGGTAGAATGGAGGACTTCGAAGCGAACCCCCGCTTGTTCCCTTCTTTTCTGCGATGTGTAAATGTTTGAACGCTTTTTTTTTCCTTTCAGGTGTGTCACATTTTGTTTTGTCGTGTATGGTATGTGTATGTGTGTGTCTCGAGGGCAAGGCGTTCGCGGTAACCCACGTCGCCTTGTACAGGTTCGGAGACTTTTATGATATCTCCAGCTTGGAAGGCTGTCTGTAACAGCAATCTCTTGGCGCTGGGGTTCGTTGGAGCTCGTCGCGTCTCGATACCGTCAGGCCTCATTTTTCTGTGCAGCCCTTCTTTTTTTGTTTTGTTGTTGTGCTCATCGGGGCTGGTGTGCAGGTGCGCATGTGTGCATGCACAGACAGTGGAGCGGCCCATGGGGGCGCCCAGGGGAGGGACGCAACGTACATACGGAATCCGGAGGGAAAGGCTCAGGGGCTCCAAGCCACGCGCTGCCTAGGCCCCCTTCGCTTCGAGGCGGCTCGCTTACTTGCGGCGTTGATACAAAGGCTTTTGTTGGTCTTGGCGCGTGTGCAACTGTCGGTGGACCTGCTCATGTATGTGCAGGTGCGCCACAACTGCATCCTCCCCTGTCGCTTTCCCCATCTGCTTCCACTTCTCTCCCCAACTCCCTCATTCATGTGCGTATTCCTTTCTCTCGTGTGTTTTTACTCTTTCGTGCGTGTTGTGTGGACTCTGCTGGTGGAAGAGCGGGCGTTTCCAGACACGGTGCATACGGAGGGGGATGGGGGAGCTCTGCCCCCTCCGCCTTCTCACGTTTGGCCTCCCTTTTTTTTTTTCGTGATGCTGACGGCGCACTCCTTTCGGGTCTCTGGTGTGCACGTGCATATGTGTGTGTGTGTGTGTGTAGTTTGTTCCTTGGTGCATGGTTTCTCTCGTTTCCTCTTTCGACGTCATTTTTTTTTTTTTGCCCTTCCCTTGCTTCCCTGCTCTCTCTTGTTTTTACTCGCCGGGCATCTCTATCTCGGTCGGATAAGGTTCGGGTAACGTGTTCCTGTTGTCTTATTGGTTACTGCCCGCGCGTGTGCCCTGTCACGGAGGCCCATACGGCCAAACCTGTGTAGCATATCCCTTATGGGAGCGAAAAAGCGGATTCAAAGAGATCGAAAGTCCGACAGTACTCACTGGCTTTATCGTACTCAAGGACAGCGACAGGCGTACGGTGTCGGGCGCTCGACGCCCTCCGGCTGACCTCTGGGATATCACCACCTTCACCCTGAGGGCGTGCAGCGAGTGCATGCGCGTGAGGGGAATTAACGGGAAAGGGGCTAGATGACAGGCGACTACGCTCTGCATGCGCCCATCGCATCTGCATTTGCGTGCACCATGCCTGCAAGTCCCCCTCCTACCCTTTTCTTGAAGGTAGATGATTCCTCGACGCTCTCCATGTCCTCTATTTCTACACTCCCCATGCATCTCCTCCCGGGACATGTTGTCGCTGGGGCTTCTTTTCCGCTGCCCCCCTGTGATGGGCACAGCCGCACTTACTCTCACCGCGCTGTTTCTCGGCTTCGTTTTCATTTCCATTCTCGTTGTCGCCTACGCAGCCGATTTCTTGAGACGCCGCGTGCGTCACGTACATGTGTCTCTTCCTTTCGGACACTTCGAGTGTTTGCCGCCTCTGGACCACCGCGCAGCGCACTCTCTTGCTCCCAGAACGGCTTGATGGGCGCCTGCTGCGGTAAAAGCTCGAGCTCCTCGGTGGCGGGGCTAGTGGGGGAGGGGGAAGAGCCCGTTCTTCAGGAAGTCGAGGTGCCTTCCTCACCTAGCACCTTCTCTGAACCTCCTGAGCACTCTCTCACTCTGCCCGGTGACTCAAAGGTCGAGACGGACACTGTGGCCTCTGTTCCACTAATCGTAGACACCGCAGACACGTGCGGTGCTGAAGAGGACCTGAAATACGGCGACAACTCTGATGAACTCCCTAGTGACCTTTTGCCAGATCTGCCGGAGCGAGTCTGGCGCCAACGCGGCCGCGTGTCAGGAGAGACTCTTCTGCGCGATCTCACCACTGGTGTGTGTCAGAGGCGACAGTCGGCGCGCTTCGAGAGGCCGGACGAGTATGAGGTGCTCTGTCAAGTGCTGCGAACACATCCACTGTTTGCCTTCTGCCGCCACGATGCATCGATGCTACAGGAAATCGTGGATACCTTTGAGAGGCACGAGACGCAGAACGGTGAGATGATTGTGTCACCGGGGGACAACTGCGCTTTCCATGTTGTGGTGAAGGGTAAAGCTGCCGCGGACGTTGGCAGCTGCGATGCATTAAGTGTACAAGAGAACAGGCCACAGGAATGGGGTGCCGGAGACTACTTTGGGAGTGAGGGTCTGCTCTACGTCTTGAATCCAGGCGATGAGGGTGCAGCGGTGCGGGCCGCGAGCCCCCCCGATGCATCTTCTTCCACCACAGTCACATGGGCGCTGAATCGCACGCTCTACCAGGAGGTGATGCGCACCTTTCATGATGACGCACACAGCAAACTCATGGCGTACCTTTCCCAGTCACCGCTCTTTCAGCATCTGCCTCGTGCACGGCTACTACAACTCTGCGAGAGGGTGGAGAGGGTGACATGGGATACATCAGACCGTTTGCTGCAGAGGGGTGAGGTGCCGACGGATCTCTTTCTTTTGATTTCCGGCTCTGTGGCCCTCATGCATGTCCAGCGAGGCCGTGGTGACAGCACAGGCATGACGCATGTGCGGTCTACCCTTCTCAGCGCAGGTGACTGTGTGGGCGATGCTGAGCTTCTCTTGCACTGCACGACTGACGAGGATGACGGCGGCGCTGCTCCAAAGAAGCTCACGGCGAAGCCTTCCTGCTGCACGTACGCAGTAAAAGAACCGGTACAGGCGATCCGCATCCCAATCGAGGATCTACTGGCAGCACTTTCATGGAACGATCTGCAGCATATGCGGAAGTGCAGTCGAAGCGTTCGAGAGTTGGAGCTGTGGAAGCGCCAGGCGCAAATGCAGGGTGTCCCGTTTGCTCTCGTAGAGTGGTGTTTCCTGCGGACCACCTTCGACGACGGCAGCGGCAGTGACGAGGATGTGCCGCTGCTGCAGGGGGGAGTCAGCGATGCTGCATCTCCGCTGTCGGAGCTCTCCGATGACAGCTTGCAGGATGTATTTGTAAAAGGTGCCGATGCGACGGCCTTTTTCCTCGAGCAGATATTTTCCCGTCAGACGTATCGACGGGCGGACGGTCGAGAGCGCGGCCTTTCCATGGCCACCTTCACCCCGCGCCAGCGACACCCAGTTGGGACGGTTCTGTTCCACGTCGAGTATGCGGCAGGGGGCAATAGTATGACATACGAGAATGGTGCACTGCCACCACGCGATGATGGAAACGATGCCGCAATCTCTAGAGACACTTCGGCAGCGGTCGGATTTCCAAGATCTCCCGCATGCCTCTACGCTGTCTTCTCAGGTGAGATAACCGTCGTGAATAGCGACACAGACGAGGTGATCTACAGTGTCTCTCACGGAAACACGATTGGTGAAGACGCACTGCTCCCTCCGCTGCAGTGCTGCTCCGCGACGATCCCCCTGCGCACGCACGCGGTCGTCTCCAGCCCCGAGGGGTGTGAGGTGTTTGAGCTCAACCGGCGTGCTTTCAAGGAGTTCTTGCAGCGACCGTACTGTGAAGCTTTCATCCACTTCTGCAATGTGTTGTGCCTGTTTCCCTTTGCAGAGTGCCTTCCTGAAAACTACTGGCGATTTTTGTTCCACTGCACATCGGAGCGCGAGGCAGTCAGCAGCGACCTCATCAGCTTTCGTGGGGAAGAGTGCAAGGTCGTGTCGCTCATCCTCGATGGTCGAATCAATGCTTATGTGAGAAGCAGTGCGGCGGACAGTGAAGGAAAGAGTGAAGAAAATAAGAAGGATATGTCGGTGGCGTCGTTTACGGCGGGCGACGTCGTCGGTGGATGGGAGGTGATGACGAAACGCCCCTCCAATGTAGCGTATGTATGTGTGTCACGCGCTCGCCTGTTGTGCGTTCCCGCCAACTCCTTTGCCGGCCTCTTCCGTCCGGCGATGCCGTATCTGCACTCGATGTGGTCTGAAGAGCGATATCAAAGGGTGATGGTGGTGGCATCGCCGGAGAGTTGACCTGTCACAAAGCGTGCGAACATTGTGTATCCATGTAGACGTATTGCTGTGGCCTCTTTTTTTTTTCATTGGAAGGACTATGATGTCCGTGCACGCACGCTGTGTCGAAACGTCGCGTATTATGTTTTACTTTTGTGGTAGCAAACATCTTCTACCTTTCCATGCTCTACACATATACATGTGTTTATACGCTTTTTTGAATCGATTCAATGTTCAGTAATCGCATCTCCGCTGCCGTGCCTCCTTTCCTAGTTCTACTTTTCTGAATCCATGTTCATGCTTGGGTGGCTGTGTACTCATACGGGAGGTGCCCATCTTGTGCCTCGCGCCAACCTTTCCTCTGGCGCACATTTCGCGCGCACAGACGCGCGCGTGTTCAACATGTTATTCCACTCATTTGCTACGTCCCGTTTTTTATTTTATTTTATTGGCTCAAAACAGCGTCCCCCTGCCCCTGCCCCTTTCCCCACGACCGCACTGGAGGGCGCTGTGTCTCCCCTTTTCTCTCAGCTTACGTTTGCTGTGCCTGTATGGGAAGCCGCCGTTTCATTTTGCGGCGAGCACCGCACAACCCCCCCTCGCAACAACGACAACGAGGCATTGAGAGGCGCACGCACGCTAACAGGTGCTCGCCTCCTTCTCTGCGTTTCGGGTCATCTGCTGCGCTTCGCAGGGCTCGTGGGGCCGCTGCTGCCGATGCTGGTCACTCATCTTTCCATTTCTTTCTGCTTCTGTCTTGTGCACTACACATACTATATCCCATGCCCCCCCACCCCACCCCGCCGTCCCACCAATCCTGTACGCCTATGCCGTACAGGTGACGGCAATTGTGTGTAGGTGGCGCCTTTTTTGGGTAGGGGGGTACACCTCACACTCGGAAAGCCACGTGACTCCTTTCTATAAACGGTCACGAAAGCCCTGCACTGCCCGATCTCCCCTTGCGAGGGTGCCACAACATAAATGCTCCGCTGCACTTCTCTTGTGCAGCTGCGGGTGCTGTGCCTGACGATGCTGCCGGACGGCGGCGCGCTTACGCCGGCACTGCGTAAGTTGGGCTACACCCCGTACACCCTTCGCTCAACGTATCAGCAGGGCCATGCCAGCACCCACCCAATCGAGTGGTCCCAGCTTCTGGATGGCAAAACAAATGAGCTGCCTGCCAAGGTGCTGGCGGACTACGATGCTGTCGTCGGCCCACCGGGTGCCATGGTGTACGACGTGCTGCTACGTCAGGCTCCGAGCTACACTAAGGTCATTCTTGTTGAGGAGATGGAGAAAGAGAAGTGGGCAGAAGAGTACGACAAATATCTGGAGCGCTTGCAGATATCGACGAAGCGCGCCTCGAAGAATCGAATTACGAAGGCTTTTCAGAACATGATCGCCAAGATGGTCGTTGGTGGCAGTGCATCAGGGACGGCGGCGGCGGGCTCAGGTGGGCCGAATTCGTCTCTGAGGATGAGACGATCTGGGAGTCACATGATATCCTCCAGTGACATGCGCCGCTCTTTCGCTGCGGAGGCTGCTCAGTTGAGGGGAGGTGTTTGTGGCAGTCAGGCTCCCTCCGCCCCATCTGCGATGGGTCTTCGCGAGGATACGGACCTCACGGCAAAGGACAAACATGCAACGAGGAACAACAAGAGTGATGGCGAACTGCAGCATCCACGTGCCATCGCGCTGCAGCTGTACGAGGAGAGTGTAAGAATGTCTATTCCACCCAGTGACCTGCTTGTTTACCGCTACGGCGACGGCTGGGAGCCGCTGTGCTCCTTCCTCGACAAGCCTCTTCCTTCGATCCCCTTCCCCGAGTACGAGGATGGGCTTCGTGCTCTCGGCCATCTACAGGAGCGAATCGATCGCGCACACACGTTGCAGTACGTCGTGGGCGGCATCTGCGTTCTGTGGGTCGTAGTCACAGTGCTGCCGCGTTGCAAGGGCATTGTGGAGTTTATGAATGGCTTGTATATGGACTACCAAGTGGCGTTCGGCATTGAGAGTGACGCCTGTGCTAGGACGACGGCAGCAGGCGATGACCCGAAAACAGAGGCAGAGAAGTTCGAAGCTGCGTGGAAGTCGCGTGGCGGCTCTGTTACGCGCACATCGAATGGCTGAGAGAGATCAGTGAAATCGCCTCTGTATACGCATGTGTGTGTACATCGAGGAGGCGAACGGGGAGGCGGCGGCGGTGTAGGATTGAGGACGACTGTTCACACAATGCTTAATGCAACAGCGAAGGGGCGCGGTTTGGCAGTCACTTCTGTCTGCTCAGGCGAAGCGTGACGACCCATCGAGGATGACAGCGTACATGGAGGGATGCATACAAGTGTGGAGAGAGGGGTGCGTCGCTGTTGGTGATGCCTGCCCTCACCACACAGCTTTACATATGCATACGAATGGGGGCACTTGTTCGGTGATTGTGCTGGTCCTTCCGCTGTTTGTTTTTAGTTTCCTTCATCGCTCACCTTTCGCTCTTGCTTTTTCGCTCCTCTGCTGCCACAACAGCGTGCGCATCAACTCCTTCACTAATGAGGGAAAGCAGGAGTTCTTACTGTGCCCATTTGCTGCGCTCGTGTGCTGCCGATATCGTGGACGATTGGACTCACTACACCCCGGGCAACACACTCCACCATCACCGTCTCTGCGCTTCTCGTCCTCGAATTCATGTGACAGAGCGGTAGCCAGAAACTGCCCTACCGCGCACCACCTCTTCTCACTCTCCTCAATACCTACCGATGATGCGGCGCTGATCGTAATGGTCACTCCATCACGTGACTGCTGGCGATCGCGCCTGTACCGCACTCAAAAATCTGTGGGCACTCTTTCCTGGCCTAGCAGCCCTTTTGTAATTCCTTTTACCTGCCGACGCCGACGTCTTTGCAAAGCAGCCGGTTCTCTGTGATCCGTTGCCGCAGACGGTGACTTCACGAACACCAGAGGATGTGGAGGACAGCGAGCTCACACGCCTCGTCTCTTGGGGCCAGCCGGCGCGGCGCCTGCCGGTCAGACATCCGTTGAGCACTGTGCGGATGCTATCGTGTATCGGAGCTTCCCTCTGCTCAGATACATCGTCGAGAAGCGCATCACGTACTTGGTCTACCCTCAGCTTTTGAGGACGCTCATGATTAAGGCATGTAGTGCAGCCTATCTGTATTATGGAGGTCAACGATGAGTTGATGCCGCTGGAGTAGTGCATGACAGTGTCCCCCGTCGCGGCGACGCTGTGTGAGCTCAGTGGATGATTGAGGGATGCTGAACGTGAGCGTTCTCTACTTGTCCCTCGCCTCCGTGCTTCCACGTAGTTTTGGCGAGGAGACGCTCGTTGCGAGCTGGTGACTGTTTCGCTGACGAACTAGTTGCATGCGCTGCCGCTCAAGATGCTCTACGCAGGTTTCTAGCACTGCCCTGCAGGGGACTCTGAGGGAGGCGTGCGCTGCAGCTTCCGCACGACGTGGGCGGTGCTGCGGGGTTGCCAAATCTTGCCATGCACGCCACCGTCACGGTTTCCTCTGCGGCCATCTTTGATCGACCATAAATGGGAGATCATGCAGAACTGAGGGCTGCTGCGAGTGAGCGTCGATGTGACTCCTTTCCCCACGGAGATTCTGTGATGAGGTCAGGGTGTGCGTCAGAATATCGAACGAGCTGCACTTCTAGCATTCACATCAGGAAGCGGTGGCGCTGGAGCCTATGAAAAGTTGTGCGGATGCTGTCCTTCTCATCAGCGAGTGCTGTTTGTGGTGAGATCCGCAACGAAACGCAGACGGAAGGTGCGCCTACGAGAGCGTTCACGGCTGTTGCCTCATGTAGACGACGGCAAGGGGATTCGGGAAGTGGTGCGCACTTCTGTAATTGCCGTAGTGCATTCCACAAAAGACATTGACACAATCGCAGAGATTTAACAGCAGTTGCCTCCGCAGTGGTTGCTATTCACGAGCCACGGGGTGGCGTTGATAGACTTGTTTGCTTGGTGAAGCGCCCCCTCCCACCTCCGTGCTACTGCTGCTGTTCCCCCCCCTCTCTCTCTTTATCACACCTCCACCTGTTGTTTCTCAGGGACCGCATTTCTTCACCTCTGCCGAACTGCCTCAGCACTCTCTTCTCTTTCAGTAATCGTGACAGAGCACTGAATCCAGTATAGGGTGCCGCTGCTGGCTCGACATGGCGGCGCCCTCAAGAGACTGTGCTCAGCCTCCCTCGTTGGATGCAAGTATATTTTTTCCCGAAGGCTGTCGCTCCCCGCAGCGGCTTTACGGCCACGGCTTTCTGCTGCACGGTGCCCGGGCGGTGGGCAAGACGTCTCTTGCCTTCCAGGCAGCTATAAACACCGTCCAGGGTGTCGGCGGTAGCGTAGTAGTACTGTGCCAGGAGTCTACGCTGTATGCCAAGGTGCCGCAGCCCTTCACTCCACTGGGGTCCTTGTCCGAGTCGGCTCTTGGCCACATCGAGTTCATCTATGTGGCGGGCTGGACAGCGGCGCTTCGCGAGATGATGGGATTTTGCACGACTCGAGCAGTGCCAACGCTTTTGCTCGTTGACGATGACGGTTTCGAGGTGACAGCGCCTACAGATCGCCGCGGCAAGCGGTCCGGGCAGCATCCAGATGTCCTCGTTGCTACCACCATCGCCTCGTGTCTCTCGTATTTGGAAAACATCCATGACTGGATGACCCGTCACGATCACCCTTTCTTCTACATCGTCGTCACGAACCATCTTCCGGAATCGGCGACGCAGCTGTCGCTCCCCTTCGCAGCCTTTCCGCTCGTGAATGTGTGGATCGGCGCGTCGGGGGTGGTGCAGATCACCGCAAACGCAGCCGATGGTGCAGCAGAGGTGGTGATCCCGCCCGCATATCTTACGTGGCAGAATGGACTGCGCATGAGGGGCTGATGTGTGTAACAGATGTTGTGCGCCGTGGGTTGTCACCTGCGACTGATAAAGATGTAGTGAGGCTCTGACGCTTACACTGCTGCTGCCGCTGCTCCTCTTCCTCCCTCCTCTTGCGCGCACTGGAGGACTCACGCTGCCAAGAAACAACAACAATAAAAAACTGTATGGAACTTCGCACAACGCGTCAAATGAGGCCGTGCCGCAAAGCACGTTTGGTGGGTTGCTGCCAGGCAGCCCTCCGCGCCGATATGGTGGAGGAGAAGGACCGACGTGGTTATACTTTCGGAGGATCTGGGACTCGGACGGCATGTGCAGTGCGGCCCACTCTCCCTGCCGTCTGCGACAAGGCCTCGTCACTGCGCACGCGTAGCCCTCTTGCCTGTTTTCTCTTCACCTCTGCCTTTGCTTTGCTTCTCTGCCCTCCGCTCTGGTCGGGCGCAACGGTGGCTTCGCGGACGGGCACATGCCCACCGGCGGCACATTCCTCGACGCCCTTTTCTTTTCCCCTCCCCTACCAATGGCGGCCCTCAATCGCACACCTCAGGGGCTCCTCCCCTTTTCTCTTTTCTCTTGACACTCCTGCAGGCTTTTTCCCTTCTTTTGGTTGGGGGGAAGCGCCGCCAACGACAATGACAGTGCCACTCGCCTGCGGGTGGGGCTGTTGGCCCTTCTGAAAATATCGCGCATTGTAGTCTCTAGGTGACCTCTTTCCACTGCTATTCGTGAAAAATGTTCAAGTGCGTCTCGGCAAGAAGCCCGTGTGCCTGCCCCTATCCCCCCCCTCCCCGAGGCGAGCGCGGGGGGCGGGGGGTAGTGCAGCAAAGACGGAAAAGGAGAGGCTGTGTTGTGTTGTACTCGTGGCGTTGTGCCGTGCGAGGTTTGGCCACCGTTGTTGTACGTCGTTGAGGGACGCACACCTTTTTCTCTCTGTGTGTTGGAAGGGGCGGGGCGGTGGGGCTTTGCTGTTTTTCGCTTCTGTCACGCCGGGCGCGGCGCCTCTTTGACGAATCGACGCGAGGGAGACGACACGTGCGCCGCTTCCTGGCGCCTTCTTTCCCCTTTGTTGTTCGTATCCCTCCTTTTTGCCTAGTCCCCGATTACGTGTGCACCGGACCTCACTTTTGCATTTCAGGGTCCAGTATCCCCACTCGGTGTAGGAAGGAACCACGCAGCTTCCCCCCCCTCCCCCTCTGTGTCCCTTGCTAACACCCAGTGACGTCCCGTGCTGATAGGCTCCGGTGCCTACGATGTGGTCGATGCCACAACGGATGCATCGCTACTCATGTCGGCCGTCGCGTCGTAGAGGGCGTGGCGTTGGACCGACGTGCGGCAGTGAGCACCCGTGTCCCAGACGTGTGGCGTGCGAAGCGTCAGCGTGATTCCAACGCACCGCACCCCGGCACCCGCACGGCCTACCCAGTGCTTGGGGCCTCGGCCACCCCTTTGGATGGGGGGTGGGTGGCGGTTGGGTCGGGGGCCGTGCTCTGATGACTGGGTCGACGCATGACCCTATCACGTGCCTGCCGCCGCTTTGCACGACGCAACGGGGCCTGCGCGAGGACCGCTGGGAAGAGCGGAGGGGAAGCAAGGCGGCACGGCAGCAGGGGGAGGACACACGTTGGTGGAGGATATACTCATGCGGTGAATGAGGACTGGTTCTCGTGGTGCATCTGCAGCCCTGATATTACCGCTTATTCCATCTTCTAAGTTGTGTTCATCGACGTGGCGCATACGTGACAGCAAACACTGCCCATCTTTTCCCTTCTTCTCTTTCACCTCTCCGCCACACTTACATAGTTAAAGCGTTTGCACGAAGGAATGGGGTGCTGCGGCGACAGCCGTACGAAGAGCAATGCAGGGAAGCGCTATCGCCAGAAGGTGTCCGACTTCAAGTATGGCGGCCCTGCAGTCAAGGGGGACTGCTACACTCTCCTTGAAAGCGGCGGGTGCTACAGGGTAGAGGTGAACAAGCGCACGTGGTTCCTCTACAACGACTCGCTGAACATGGAGATGCACGTCACCTTCACGTTTCGAGCAAAGACGGCCGTAGCGAGAACAAAGTATTGCCGGACGAAGATGAGGAAGCTCTCCAGCGGGGGGACGGAGTGCTCGCTGGTGGTCTACCCGCTGGAGACGCTGCCGTACGTGAAGTTCACCAAGAAGACGCCGATCTTGTACACGGCCACGTGCGTATCGTGCAACTTGGCCCCGGGCTACATTGAGAAGGCCAACCGCGAGGCGAAGGCGAAGTGCGTGAGAGAGACCGACATGGTAACGCGCGTGGCGGGGGTGCGTCACACGGATGAGGAAGTCTTGTACAAGTGCCGGAAGAGCAAGACACCATATGTGGACATGAACTTCCATCCATCAGAGGCGGCTCTGAAGCGACCTCAGGACAAGCGCAAACTGGCGAACATGGACGCGATCACATGGAAGCGGCCGCGGGACTACATTCCGGCGATGGCGCACAAGGAAATCAAGCTGTTCCACCACGATGTGAGGGCGGACAACATTGGGCAAGGTCAGCTGGGTGACTGCTGGCTTATGTGTTCAATCGCGGTCGTGGCGGAGAGCAAGACGATGGTAAAGGATATGTTCCGTCACCCTGTATCTCAGTCCAAGCGAAAGAAAGAGGAGCGGGCAGGGGGCTACCGCGTGTGGATCAATAAGAACGGTTGGTTCCACAACGTTATCGTGGACAACTACCTGCCGACGTACAACGGGGTCGTTTACTTTGCACGCTCCGCTGGGGACCCGTACGAGTTGTGGGTGTCGCTTCTGGAGAAGGCGTATGCGAAGCTGCACGGCTCTTACGCGTCCATCGTGGGCGGCAATCCTCTGCATGCCCTGCAGGATTTAACGGGGTTTCCGGTGTACTCCTTCACAGACACGTGGAAGGCCGCGGCGGACGACGAGGAGATTGCATCGCAGTTCTTCAAGGACCTGCTGCGCTGCCGCAAGAATGGCTACCTCATCTCCATCAGCACTCCAGGCACGGACACGAGTGCGTACAACGTGGGTAGTGGGAATGCGAACGAGGCGTCCCTCGAGTCGCGCTACAAGGCGGCAGGACTGAACACCGGCCACTCCTACTCAGTGTTAAAGGTGCGCCAGTTTATCTTCCCGCGAGTGAAGCTGCTGAAGATTCGAAATCCGTGGGGAACCGGTGACGAGTGGACCGGCGCATGGAGCAAGAACAGCACCAAGTGGCAGAAACACATCTTGGTGCGCCGGTCGTGCAAGCCAAGCAAGGTGAGCGATGGCACCTTCTGGATGGAGTGGAAGGACGCTGTGCAGTTCTTCGAGGGGGGCGGGGTCTGCATGGTCAAGAAGGCCTGGTATCAGTATCGCATTCCGGGCCAGTTCATTGGCATTGTTCCGTCTGTGGTGCTCAAGATCGAACTCGAGAAGAAGCAGAAAATGCTCTTCACCCTGTCACAGAAGGACCGCCGCCTGCGGAGCCCTGACGACCCCGATCAGCTGTACAAGGGCCTTCTTATCTCCATCACGGGGCACAATGCGGAGAAGGGTATGCAGCAGATTGTGGCCCTCAGCACCCATAATCCCGAGGTGCATCCACCAGAGAAGTACGAGTATGTTGTGGCCCGTGACGTTGGCCTCGAAGTTGAGCTCGATCCCAAACAAGGACCGTTCTACGTCATTCCACGCCTTATGGCGAGGAACCGAAACGGCCCGAAGGACTTCACATTAGGCATGCTGACGCCCCACAAGTCATCTGTGAAGGGGCTGCGGGTGTCCTTCGTGCACCTGCCTGACACCTGCCCGACGTTCCGCAACGTGGCATCTTTCGAGATGAAGGGGGAGGAGCCGACACATGTGCAGTTCCAGTACAAGAAACGCGGCGGTGCGCCCCGCTTGAAGGAGGGGATGAGCGTCTATGAGGCTACCAACGTGAAAGAGACGTACCCCTTTCCCTACTGAAGGGCCCGCATAGGCGGTGCGCGCGCGCACGGCGAGCGGCCGGCATTTATGTACTGGCGGCGTTGTAGTGTCACGTATCACGGCGCATGGAGACATTGCGTCAAGCTCCTTAGATTTACCTTTATTGTATGGCTCTCTACATAGGCAGGTGCCAGCACCTTCTTCCATTCGACAACTGCACCAGCGTGACCGCAACCGCACCATGCTCCCAACCCCTTGTCCGCCGTATAGGCGGTATTTTTCCCCATAGCGAACACCAGGTTTTGTGCCGCGTCGTCAGCACTGTCACTGGTTTCCCCCATAATGTGATGCCTTTTTTTTTTTTTTTCTCTGCCACTCCATGAATGCCGTGACTGCACGACTGCCTCCGCTGCATTTCCGTGTGTCTCTTTACTTCCCTCTCTTTCCATCAGCGTTGCCAGCGCCGTGGCCGCCTCGGGCGCCACGTTTCCACCATTGCCTCCGCCTCTGTACAGAAGCGTGTGCTGTGGTGCCCTCTCCTCTACCCCGCCCCTCCAGTCTCTCTCCCTCTCTCTCTGCCTCAATGACCGGGACACCCCCCCCCCCCCCCCCCCCCACACGTCCCTTAGGAGAGAGCTGTCTGCCTTGGACATTAAATGCGGATGGGCCACTCTCTCGCTTCTCTTCTCCTGCCTGCCTGCGCCTCTCCACTCTAGGCCGGCAGGCGAGTGCGCCTCTTTCTGTGGGTGCGTGTCGATGCACTGCGGCCCCCTCATATCGGGGGTTACGGATCCCACTCGACACCGATGTTTTTCTCACGCTGTATGAGCTGTGCCGCAGCGTGGCGCTCTCTACCTAGCAGCGGCTTTGATGGCGAAGAGGAGAACATCTTCCGAAGGACCTGGATGGGTTGATTGCGGATGGTTCAATCATCATGGTGCGGTGGGTAGCGGAGGAATACCTCCGCCGCCTCGAGGGGCTCCCCCACTGCCGGTGCCTTTAAGCGTCTGTGAGCAAATCTGTGGAATCTGTCTATGCCTGTGGCCAGGGGAAGGGGCGGATGCGGACATGAGACAAGCTGCACTAGATCGGGGAGGGCATGGGTATCGCAACCTTTGAGGCCCAACCTCGTGTGTCAGTGCCCACAAAAGCGGGTTCACGGGCGCTCGTCTCCATCGTTTCCTCGCCGCTCAAACATCGGAGTAAAGGGCGTTGCAACGCCACGGACAAGACTTATTGCAGCCCCAACAGCGGTCAACATCGATGATGGAGCGCACGAAGGCGCCGCAGGCGGCAGTGTGCACACCACACCGCACCAGGGCGCCGACGATGACCAGCTCAATATACGTCTCTTCGCCTACGCTACATTGGGCGGATGTGGAGCCCCGTGCGCGAAGTGGGCTACAGAGCAAACCTTTATCACAGACACACGATAGGGACCTTGTCCCACCTACCCTGTGCACAGGGCAGCACACCGAGGTCTGGAGTGCGCATTCTGGGGATATTCCTCGCTGCTGAATCTTCGGTTTTTCTTTCTGTTGTCAACGCTTCGTTCTCCCTGCTTTCCTCGAGAGCTATTACATTCGTGCAGATGATGCGGTGCCTCATGATGGCATGAAGCACCTGCCATACATGGTCTACGGCTACCTGTGCACAATGTGGCCAGATGCCGGTGGACAGAGGCAGCTGCGTGAGACTGCAGGTAAGCTGGAGAGGATACAAATGGAGGAAAGGTGGGTGGGTGGGTGAGTCAGGAGGCTGGAAGGACACAGCTCTGCGCTCTCTTCCATACCCAAAGAAGAGATGTCTTCACGTACGGATGCTGCTCTTCAAGGGCGTGCCGGGCTCCTAACCGCGTGAACCTTGGTGTAAGCGGGACGGCCGCAGACATGCCCGAAGTCGGATTGGCCGACATAAATATGCTGACGTGCTCATGGCCCCGGTGTATCTCTTTTGGTCTCATCGCTCTCTTTCTCTCTCTCGTACTGGCGAACAAACGGAACCCTTCACATCCTGCCACTCGCCGCCCACCATATTTCAGCACTAGACACGCGCATACATTCGTTGGATATATATATACACCCACGCACACAGACGTATACGGCACTTCACTGTACAGCGGGCCCATCTCTCGTACCCTTGTGTGGAGTTTTCGAACATACTGTGCTGATTGAGAATGGGGTGCTGCAACTCGAAGGATACCAAGAAACCAAAGGGGTCGCAGCGGGATCATGCTGCGAGTGGGGCTGCTGAGTTGGAAGGGGAAGATCCGCGCAAGGGTGGACTTAATGCAGCGGAGGCGCTGCGCGCCGAGCGCATCCGAGCCATCTGCGACCACAGCCGTTCCTGCCCTTACCGCTACGACTCCTGCACTGTCGTGGGCGGAGAGGTGAAGTCTTACTTCGAGGGTGGTATCGTTTTCCGCATCGTGAAAGATGGGTCGTGGTACATCTACAATGACTCCCTTGAGTACGAGGCCCACGTAGACTTACGCTTCGCCCCGGGCTCACAGATCACGGCTGGAGAGCGGACACCGCTGGAGGAGGCAGAGGACGGGTGGACACGGGCATGCGCCGTCGTGTACCCACTGGAGACGCTGCATCTGGCCTCCGGCACCGCCACCGGCTACAGGACCAGTATCACCATCAAGCCCCTCGATGAAACGTATCGTCACGAGGCGTGCGCGGCTGCCAACCGCACTGCTGAGGCGGAGACAGAGGCCGTCCGCTCTCTTGTCACAGATGATATGGACGAGGAGGCCATTCTTCAACGCTGCATAAAGACGGACACACCGTATGTGGACCTGAAGTTCCCACCGAACGACGAGGCCCTCGCACGCGCCGGTAAGGATACCCGCACCATCCCCGAGATGGCCATGATGCGCCCGACGCAGTACCTGTCGGGTAATGACCGCCGCTCGGTGAACGATATTTGTGGGCCGGTGGTGGCCCTGTCCGTTGAGCAGGGCAGCCTTGGCGACTCGTGGTTTATGTGCGCTGCAGCCATCATAGCCGAGAGTGAGGTGGCTGTTCGAAGCATTTTCGCACAGGGTTCTCCGCAGGAGAAGGCGGTGGGTGCGTACCGCGTGATGATCAACAAAAATGGCTGGTGGCGCATCCTCATTGTGGACGACTACTTCCCCACCATCAGCCGCACGCCCGTATTTGCGCGCTCGTATGACAATCGGGCGGAGTTGTGGACGTCGTTGCTGCAAAAGGCGTATGCCAAGCTGCACGGCTCGTACGCTACCATCACCGGCGGCGACGCCCTGCAGGCCCTCGCGGACTTGACCGGCTCGCCTATGTGCCGTTTTGACAAGGAGTGGGAGGAGGCGACGACGAATGCGAGAGCAGCGGATAAGCTGGCGGAGGCGCTTGTGCAGCTTTCCCGCTCGGGTGCCTGTGTTGTGCTGAGCACTCCAGGCCACAACTCAGAGAGCTACCTGGGCCGCAATCAGGCGGGCGACTCGGCGGCTTTACGTTCCCGCTACGCGGAAGTTGGCTTACACACCGGTTACACGTACTCTGTAGAGTGCGTTGTGATGATCGAGGAGTGCCACACCCTTCTGTTCAAGGTGCGCAATCCCTGGCGCTCGTCGAGGAAGTGGACTGGGCCGTGGAGCTACGGTTCGAGGCAGTGGGGTGAGAATCCGAACGCCTGCCGCCTCTACGGCGCTCAGAAGGACCCAGAGGACGGGAGCTTCTGGATGTGCTGGGAGGATGCCAGCCGGTACTTCGACGGAGGTGGTGTTGTGTTTGCCAACCCCGACGCGACGGACTACCGTGTGAAGGGCGTGTTCCGCAAGACGATCCCAAGCGTGGTTCTCGAGATCACGGCGTCGGAGTCAACGCAGGTGCTTTTCACCCTCTCGCAGCCCGACAAGCGTGGCGTGGACCGCACAGAGGGCGCGGCGTTATTTGCTCCGATCATGCTGACGGTCTCCAGGAAGGAGGGCGATGTGCAGCAGGTGCAGAAGAACACCAGCTGGAACCCGACGATGCCCTCTGAGGAGTTTAACTTTGTTGTCGGCCGCGACGTTGCCATGTGGTTCACGGTGGAGGCCAATGAGAAGTACCAAGTCGTGCCGCGCATGCACTCCAAGGGTGTCAAGAGTGACTACGATCGTCCGTACGTGGTAGGCATAATTTCTGCGGATAAGCTGAAGGGAAATATGCGGGTGGAAGCTAAGCGCATTGACGGAGACTCGAGCGTGTTCACGAACTACATTGCCTACAACTCGGAGGATCTTCCCTCGGTCGAGGTGGAGAGCCAGGTGCGCCTTCCTGGGAAGGCCCCCGAGACGTACGTGTCCACCACGGTGATCTAACCGTGTGCTATCTGAAGTGCATGCACCCGCCTACGTAGCAATAGACTCAGCGGCAGTAGCGGCGTTGGTGGTCGAATCGTCACCACCTTCAAGTTTGTGTTGAAACGGCAGCCGTGCAACGATGGACTAGCAGTTTAGTGTCTGTCTGTGAAGGGAAGCAAAACTGCACAGCAAAGGAAAAAGAAGACGGTAGCGAAGGTAGATGAGCATGTATGTAATAGAGGCTGTGTTGATGGCAGTGCGAAGGGTGCGTGATACGAGTCTTAACCCCCCCCCCCCTCCCCCCGTCCCCCCTCCCCACACACACGCACAGATGTGTGCACTCACCTGCGTCTGAGCGGTGGGCCATTCTTTTCCTCTTGTTGCGTTTTTCTTTGACTTTCCTTCTCCCTGTATCAGTTGCCCACTCTTTGTAATGCGCACACGCCCCCCCCCCCCCCCGAAGGCGTGTGTTTTCTATCATTTCTTTTGGTTTCGCGTGCTCTGCCCTTCCTCTCGCCTCCCTCCCTTCTTGTTACTCGGCAGAGCATTGGAATGACCTGTAAGACTAGTGGCTACTCTTCCCCCTGTGTGGCCAACTCACCAGAGCAACGTGATAGACACCGATCCTCTTCCCTCCTCCTCCTCCTCCTCCTCCTTCTTTGGATGGGCTCTCTCACGGATGGGACTGTGTGTGCGTCCATGTGCTGTGGACTTGTTGTTGTTGTTGCGGTTTACTCTCCTTTTGTGCGTTCGTGTGCTCGAGAACTTGGCTGCTAGAAAATGTATTGATGCACGGAGACGATCACCCAAAAGGCGGCCGATGACCGACGGGACACACAAGGTGCACACACACACACACAGATGTGCCTCCCCCCTCCCCCGGAGAGTGAAGCCTCCTTTTCGTCTTTCGAAGTTCTTCACCATCTGAGGCGCAGCAGGAGGCTGACCAGAAACTTCAACGTCAAAATAACCGCACGAACAAAGAGGGCTGCTTGCATCACCCTCTGTCTCTCTCTCTATCATCGGATCACTCCGTCGCACCTCTTTGTGTGTATGTGCGTGTGTGTGTGTGTGCTCGTCGACGGCTGTGCTGGTGTGGGGTGTAATCCTACGACGGTGCCTACGCGCATCTTCTCCTGTTTGGGGGTACCCCGGCGTTTTTTTTTCCTTGTTGTGGCGGAGGGGAAGGGGGAAGGGAGAGGGGCGAGAGGAGAAGGGGTGAGAGCGGGGGGGGGGTGGGCGGGGCCAGAGGTCGAAGGAACAGCAAGTGGGAGGAGCGGCGGCGTTATGTGGCGGAGTGCGGCTTGCGTCGTTCTCCGTGTGCGTGTGTGTGTGGGTGGGGGGCATTTGGTTGCCTTTTTTTCCGTCTTCTCCTTTTCTTTGATTCCACCTCCGCTTCCACCTCGTCTTCTTACTCTCCTCCTTCCCTAGTGCTGCGGCTGCGCAATCCACTGCACGGCCGTCGAACATATCGTCATCTCCCCTTTCTCCGCGTCCGCCTTTTTCATAGATACGTTAGTGGGTGTGAGTGTAGGCAACGCCTTGCGCGCTTCTGTGCCCTCGGGGTGACGCAGCGATTTCTATTTTTCTTGGGGGAGAGCGATGGTGCGGAGGCTGTCTCCGCCGCGCTTCTTCAGCGTTCCTGTCACGGTGGCTCCCCTGTTCTTTGTCTTTTCTAGTCTACTCTTTCCTGTACCGATTTATGGGTGATACGCATCTATTCCATGATGACGAGGGTGCCCACCAGCCATTTTTTTGTATGTCTGCCGTTGTGCGTTGGTATGTCCATGTTGCGCTTTTTCAGAGAGACCTCTCCCACTGTGCGTTTTCAATAGCTTTCTACGCCCTTTGGAGGCCGCTCTGCTTTCCACTACAGCGTTCTTTTCGTTTTCTCCGCCGATGACGGGCTCTCCCCCCACCCCCTAGGGGAAGGAGGGTGAGCTCGGGTACTGGTAGTAGATCAACTGAGGTTTGTAGAGGAAGGGGTAGCGGGCATGAAAGAGAAGCTGAGGTGATGGAAGGAGGGGCTGACCACGAGGGGTCGATGAGTGATCATGCAGTTTGCTATCTTCCGTTTTGTGCGAGTGGGTGGAGTGCCGCCGTTGCTGGCCGACTCTGGAGATATGCCGGCCACTCTTTTCTACGCTTCTCTGCGCACCCCTTGCTCCCTCCTTCCCTATCTCGTTGTTCCCCATCTTTCCCTACACACCTGTAGGGCCTTAGCACGGTGGACACGTGTGTGCGTCGATGTGTGTGTCGCTGCACGTCTCTCTGCATGCCTTTCCTTCTGTCGTCAATTCTTTTTTTTTCCCCATCTGGATGTCTTCTTATTGTGCCTGTGGTGTGTAAGCGAATACTCAAGTCCGATATGAGGTGAAGGTGTGTAGCTGGAGAGTGATGGGGAGTTCATGAGTGCGCATAGCTTCTCAGCCTTCCTTACTATCTTCATGGTAGGTGACTCCTGCGCGTTTACTTTGCGTGCGCGACTGCGGAGGAGTTTTCGAGGGATGCTTCAGGTTCTCTCGACGGGGCATGCACGGCGCAGCTGCATCCCTTCTTCTTGCGGAGGAGCGTCGTCGTTGTGTGTAGTGTGTTTTGCTCGCTTGTGAGGTGGACGCAGTCCACAGTCGCTGTAGCCGCCCGCAGAAGACTGCGGTAGCATCGGAAAGGCTTCCTCTCCACCGTAGTGCTCGTGCGACCCCACTTCTACTCATCTCCGATACACCTCTTCTACTCCTGAGCACATAAAGGAGGATCTCCTGTCTACATAATTCTGTCGTCCTCGGTGTGTGCTTGCGCTGCATAGCGAGACACTGGGACTTGGTGGCCGTCGCGTACACATCGGCGCGCTCTTGCAGCATCCCTTTCTGCTTTGCGTTGACTTTGCATTTTTTTTTTTTTACAGTTGCTGGTGCCGCAGCCGGTAAGCGTAGTACGCACCCACTCACCCACCCACACGCACACACCTCTCTATCTATATAAGTATATATACAGCTGCACGTCTAATGGACAGCAATGCCATCCGCAGCGTTTGTGACGAAGAATTCGTCACAGATGCGATGATTGAGGAGGTCCTACACCCACCGTCAGAGTGCCCCTCCTTCACAGACACCGAGTGCACTGTGACGGTCGCTACCCGTGGCAACGCGGTGCGAGGACACTATCCTTTGATCCCTGCTGCGGCCTGCACCTCCTGGTCGGGCGTTGATCCGTTATCAAACATCAAAAATGGGAACGATGACGGCAGCAACCAGATGCACGCGGGGGGCTCCGTCGAAAGCATTGTGCACTGTGGGGGTGCTCTCCTTGGTAACAGCCCTTTCGAACTGGTGGATGTGTCGCACTCGGAGATCACGAGCGACGAAAGCGGTGACTTCGCTTTTCTCACAGATGGTGTGCACGACGCCGACGCGTACGATCTCATTCGTGATTATATTTTGTATTGCAAGCAGCAGGAAAAGGAGCTGGAGGAGCTGGAGGAGGAATGCGGACGCCTGGAGGTGGAACAGCAGCGCCTCTACGGCGCCGCCATAGCCGCTGACATGACTCGAACTGCATCGCACACGTTTGCTGCTCCCTCTCGGTCACCCATGAACGCGAACGAAATGGCGACAACGGACACCGACGGCGTCGTATCCCCAGCCGCTGTCGACGAATTCAACGAGGCTCACATTGACCTGCTGAAGATGTGTCCCTACATGAATCCATACGCCGTTTGTGAGAAGCTTCAGCCGTACTTCCACGGGAAACCCGCCATCAACGGCTACTACACCCCCGTCTTCAAAAATGGTATTCTCTATTGTTGCGTTGCCGCTGATGGATCGTGGATCTTCTACAACGATTCGGAGCAGTACAGGATGGACGTAAAGTATATTGTCAGCGCCTCCTCCGTCATCACTGCTGGTCCGAACGCGTCGGTGCAGCAGATGGCGTCGGGCGAGTATGGGGTGCAAGTAACAGTCTGGCCGCAGGAGACGGAGGTGCTGCTAGTAGGCCAAGTGAATGGCTTCAAGAATCTATGTACTGCCGTGCCAGTGAATTCCGACTACACGAATCCACACGCCGAGGCCTCCACCGCATCGGCGCAGGCTCTGCTGAACCGCTTTGCCCAGCAATCAGGCAAGTCGAGTGTCTCGCTGCTCACCACAGAGGATGTGCTGAAGTGTTGCGGTGCTCAAGGCAGCAAATTGGCGCCCGCGGCCGAGTGCTCCGATGCGGATCATTTTGTGGACCCTGAGTTTCCCCCATGTAACACATCGCTTTACCGCAAGGGCGTGGATGACATCTTTCTTTGGGACATGTCGTGGCGTCGCCCACGCGATTACCTGCCCCCCGCACAGCGCTCTGAGGCGTGTCTCTTCGCTGGCGCACTGCTTCCGACAGACCCGTGTATGGGAGACTTCGGCGACGTGTACCTATGCAACGCCGCTTGTGTTCTCGCTGAGCATCCCACGCAGGTCTATCGACTTTTTCGACACCCCATCTCTGCAGATGCCGGCAGTCGCGAGCGCGCTGTCGGCGCGTACCGCGTCACGCTGAACAACAGTGGTTGGTGGACAACCACCGTCGTGGATAGTTACTTCCCAGCGTCGCATAAGGGTCCGAGCTTGGCCCGCTGCTCCTACGACCAGCGCAAGCTCTGGTACCCGCTGCTCGAAAAGGCGTACGCAAAGCTGCACGGCTCCTACGCCGCCATCCAATGCGGTAACCCGCTGGAGACGCTACAGGACCTCACCGGCTATCCGACGCTTCACTTCTATGATGAGTGGGCGGAGGTGGTGCAGAGCAGCTCTAGCGAAGGTAACCCCTACAACCCACAGTCTGAGCACCTGTTTACTTTCTTGGAGGAGAAGTTGCATGGGCGTGGCTACATCGTGTGCCTCTCTATGCCAGACGAGGGGCCGGAGGAGGGCCCGGCGGTGCAAATGGGAATGGAGTATGGCATGTCGTACGCAGTGCTGCGACTCGTTCGGCACGGCAACGCTCGACTTCTCCAGATTCGAGTCCCCACCGTGACACTGGGTCGCACTGGGCTGTGGTCTGCCGGGAGCGCACGGTGGAAGCAGGAGCCAGAGCTAGCCCGTTTATGCGGGATGGATGGTGATGGTGAACCTGAACTCGCGACTTTGTGGCTGGACTGGTCTGAAGCGTTATCAATGTTCGAGGGGGGCGGAGTGTGCTGTACTCGTTGGGAGTGGGCACATGACTGCCGTGTACGAGGGTTCTTCAACAAGGGGGTACCCTCTTTCGTTTTGGAGGTGACAGTCGACGACTCTGTCGAGAGCGCAAATCCTGTGGAGGCGTACTGCATCTTGTCCCAGGAGGACGATCGCAGTGTAGATGCAGAGAACCCGACCGGATCACTGTGTCCACTATCGATATCTGTCAGCATCCATGAGGACATCAATGAGGAAAGCGAGAAGGCCAGCAAGACGTCCGAAGCGGATCAGCGCATTCGGTATGTGTGCTCCGCGGACCCGGATACCCCCTTAAAGAACCTAACCTACATCTTAGCGCGCGATACGGCACTCCAGGTCACTCTGCAGCCCTCCAAGCACCCGTACTATGTGATTCCTCGCACGCGGACCGACAGCGAAAACAAGCTGTTCACTGTGGGCTTTGTCTCCTCCACACCGGTAACAAAGACGGGCAGGCTGCGGATACGGATGGTGCGACTCCCCGCAAACTCATCGGTGTTTCGAAACCGACGTGGCTTCTCGACGAAGGAGCTTCAGAGCGTGGAGGACGTGCAGTTTCAGATTCGTGGGCCGGATGGGCGTGTACGTGCGGGGTCCGGCGGCAGCATTGGCTGAGCCTGTATAGGCTCCGAGAATTACCCGGTACCGTACTGTTCTTCGTTCTTTTGTTTCATATGCTCAGTAGCCTGTAAGCGATTATTTCTTTATTCATTTATTATTTGCTTGCTTCGTTGTCGGCATGCTCTCGCGTTGGCGCACGAACAATGTACACCCATCGTGCGCGGACACGCTCAGCACATCGGCTGGTACTCCGCCATGTATACCTTCCGTGAAATCGACGCTGTTTCTCATCGTTTGTTGTTTTTATTTTCACTCTTTTGCTCACTGATGATTGCTCATCACCTTATTGTGGGGCCGCGGCTCCGTGCCCACTCGGCGGGCAATCCAAAGGAGCCCACTGCCTGCCGTCGCAGATTGGTTGTGGACTGTGGATGTCGGGGTTCCGTCTCGGCCGGCGCCTCACCGGATAGACTGGTGGCTGTTATCAGGTGTGTAGCAGCCCACTGCGCTGCCTGTCGACCACGCAGCAAATGTAGCAGGCTATGGGTGCGTTGAAGGGGACCACGTGCTCACAGCCAGGCACCTTCCGCCGGCCACACGCACACACTTGTGTGAGAGGCGCGCGGATGGAGGAGAAGGCGGAGCACCCCTGCGCCCACAGACGGATGGCAGCGTCCGACCTGTGGTGTCGCATGCGGGCAAGCCACGCAGCCACGCCCCCTCCCCAGGCGGCAGCTCCGTCCTGAAGGGGCGGCCCCAGGATGCGAAAAAACAAATGCGAGCACTGCGTGCGCTGTGAAGCGCAGCGGGCGTGCTGTACCATGACCGAACGAGGCACCCGGAGGACAAGGGGGGGGGAGCGCTAGTGATGTGCGAAAAAGGCGCAGAAGTACGCGTGCTGATCAGCGCCACAACGCATGCGTGTGTAATGAGCGGGATGTCCCACATCCGACAGGGGGGGGGGGCGCTGATGTGGTATAGACGCCGGAAGCCTGACAGGAGCACCGCGACCTACACCGTCGGTGTCTCGAGACTCTACTGCAGGGAGTCTCCACACTCTATTATGCGGTGCCGCGGCTTGATGCGACTGAGGGTGACTCATGGCATACGCAGGGGGGATGTGCGGGGGCATGAGAAGGCTGTGCACTGAAGGCGGTCAGCTCCCCCCTGAGTTTCTCCTGCGCGCGCCCAGATGAGCGCTTCCTCGCGACTCGCGCGACGGACGTCACCGCTTCCGTGTGTATCAGAACAGTGCTGTTCCCCCTGGTGCGTCTGGCACCGGTGGCGTGGCGCGTGTCCGTGGCAGGAGGGAGGAAGACCGAGGGGGAGCCTATTAGATGCACGGCCCAGACGACGAGGCTTTGACTGTACGTCTACGAAGGTCGGTGCGCTGCGGTTGTCTGTGTATGCCTTTGCTGAGGGTTGCGGGTAGACGATAGGCTCACGCGTGGGTGAGGGGATGAACACGTGTTGTGTTGTCGAGGTGTTCACAGTGTCTGCAGGAACAGTGTCATTGGCTCCGCTGGTACAGGTGTGGGGGCAGTCGATATGTGTGGGCGTGTGGCTGCATGTTTGGTTCCCTTCTTCACTGTGTGCCACTCCTTACCTTTGGACGTTGTGCAGTGCGGATAGGAGCTGCCCTTCGCCTATGGAGTACAGCGCTTCCTTGAACTCTGCTGTATCGTCGGCTGGCTGTGCGCCGGATTTCTCCTGTACACGTGCGTGTGCGTGTGCGTGTCTGTGCCTGTGTCTGCGTGGTGGTTGCGCCGCGTTGGGTAATGTTTGTGTCCCATTCTCCCGAGCAGTGATGGTGCCAATCGTGGGGAGAGCCCTGTACAGATGCAGAGACATGGATGACAACAGTGCGGTGTACTCGGTGGGTCGTGCGATGTCGGCCATCGAATTCGTGCTTCACTTTCCGTTTCCACAACAACATGTAAAACTCACCAGATGCGCTTTGCAGTACTGCCTTGGACAGAACTTTATCCGCTTGCCTGCGGTGGGCCACAGCGTGTGTGGCGCAACGTTGGCTCACCGGTAGTCTTCCCCAAGAGCGTCTCTTTTTTTTTTTTGTCTGTGACGGTAGCTCTTTCTTATCCAGCGGTGCGTCTGCATATAATGTGTGATGTGGTGAGGGTGTGCGGTGCTCAGGGCGCTCTTGTGACACACTCTTGCCCACAACACCATACCCTTTTCTGTTTGCTGCAGATCCCAAGCCAGAAGCCAGGCGTGCACGGAGGGCTCGCTGGGAACCGACACACCTATCCACCCACTCCTCTCCGTCTACTTACACATGTAAAGATGTACAGATCGGTTTGTATGTATGCATGTATACGTCTATAAGTGCGTGCGCTTGGGTGCGAGTAAATACTTTGCGCCCATTTCTTTGCCCTACTTTGATTCCCCACGTGAATTCGTTTCTCTGCACACGAATGCGCGACGAGATTGGCGCTGGTGTGTGTATGACGGCGGGGCCAGTGGAACGTGGCGGGACGGTTGCGTTTTCTTCTGCTGTTTCAGTAGAGGAGATGCTTCGTTTCTAGCGGCAACACTCCCTCTTCAGTTTTCCATATTCTTTGGGGCATTCCTTCTGTGACCTCAGCAAACCTTTCCCCGCGTCAGCGCCGCTGTCCGTCAGCAGATAAAGTCGCCACCCCCTCCTACACCCACGCAACTAGCTTTCCGTGTCGAGGTAGTGAGTCAGGAGGCTGGAAGGACACAGCTCTGCGCTCTCTTCCATACCCAAAGAAGAGATGTCTTCACGTACGGATGCTGCTCTTCAAGGGCGTGCCGGGCTCCTAACCGCGTGAACCTTGGTGTAAGCGGGACGGCCGCAGACATGCCCGAAGTCGGATTGGCCGACATAAATATGCTGACGTGCTCATGGCCCCGGTGTATCTCTTTTGGTCTCATCGCTCTCTTTCTCTCTCTCGTACTGGCGAACAAACGGAACCCTTCACCTCCTGCCACGGACAGGGCTGCACTCGCCGACTTTGCTTGCTTGCTAGCGTCTCACAGAAGCGGAAGGCGCTTCCTACAGAGGCATACGAACCCCCTTTTTGTAGACTAGTAACCACCCGTACACACGCTGCAGGAGGTAGCGCATCCACGCCCTGACTCGTCTTTCCTCGACCCTTGCCACATAGGAAACAATGGCGTCTTCTCGTGCGTTTCAGCTGGACTCTGTGTCTCTCACCTCCCTGAGGGCCGCCGTAGAAGGGGACTCAAAGAAGCTGCAGCGATTGGAAGAACGTCTCTCGCGGAGCGCTGAGCAGGCTGCTCGTCGTTCGGATCTGGAGAAGCGGATCCAAATGCTCCACGCAGCGGTTGCAGTGCTGCGCGAGGTTGCCCGGCCAGGGGCCTCACTGCCGCTAGCGGCGAACGCCACCGCAGCATCAGATCGCAATTTTCCGGCCTTGTCATTCACCTCTCCGGCGCGCACAGTTCTGCCCCGCACGTTGTCTGGGATAGCGAGTGTATGGTTAGGGGGCAAATCCCTGACTGTCACCGGCTCATCGGCCTCGGACGAATTCGACGAGACGACTATTCACCCCGACTCCCTACCTGTGCCTGCGACGTGGAGGCAGAAGACATCGGTCTTCCGGTACTGTGGACCTTCTGTGAACGGCACCGTCTCCTCCGTGATTGATGAGGGGCTGCTGTACCGAGTGATCACGAATGACGGCAGCTGGGCCTTCTACAACGACACTCGACACTCTACGGTGGAGGTGAGATACCGTGTTGCCGCAGGGTCCACGGTGACGCCGGGACACTCTGTAACCGTAGAAGGCAAGGGGGCGGAGCAAGAGCTGTCCATGAAACTGGGGCCCGAGGAGACCAAGGTGTTGTTCACGGGGAACGTGGTGAGCTTTCAGAACCTTTCCTTGACGACGTTACTGCCAAGGCGTGCAGCAACGACCCAAGAGGATCAGGCGCTGTGCGCGGAGCCGCAACAGTACTGGAGTATTCTTGCTTCCTTGTGCCCGAATACTGTGCTGCGAGACCGCAATAGTGTGCCATGGACGCACCTTGTTGACCAATGCGTGGCGAAGCAAATTCGATTTGTCGACCTGCACTTCTTCCCCAGCCACGCCTCTCTCTACCGCAACGGGAAGGACAGCTTCTATGTGCCTCCTGTGCACTGGCGCTTGTCGGCGAGCTATCTCCCCCAGGATGACGGCGTCCGCCGAGAGGTGCGTCTCTTTCGCGGCCCCGTCCTCAATCCCGATGGCGTGCGTGCGGGGCACCTCTTCCCCAACAACACATTTCTCTCTGTGGCAATAGGACTTGCCTGTCTCTGGCCGCAGGCGCTGCGCAGCCTCTTCATTCATCCGCAGGGCGCAGAGGAGGGCAGGCGGGACCGGGCTGTCGGGGCCTACCACGTGAGGCTGTGCGTAGGGGGCTGGTGGCGCCCCGGTGTTGTGGACGACTTCCTTCCTGCGTCTGCAGGGTGCCCAGAGTTCAGCCACTGCGCTGACGATCTTCGTGTGCTGTGGCTGCCTCTACTAGAGAAGGCGTGCGCAAAGTCACTCGGCTCGTACGCTGCAATGCTGGAGTTTCCTCAGGAGTACTTTGCCAGCATGCTCACTGGAGGGCCGTGTACAAGACTGCGCGAGATTTGGCCAGCACACGAGGACTTGCGCGACTCCACCGTCAAGGCAACTCGTTTTTTGAGCTCATGAAAAGGCTGCTGCGGCAACGGCCGACGAAGATGCCGAGCGTGGTGTGTTGGCTGCAACCCTACTTTCGCGGCACCGCCCCAACACAAGAGATAGCCGATCAGCTAGGGGCGCTGTATGAGAATGTCGGTCTCGATCCTAATATCGCCACCGTGGTACTAGGGCTTGAGACGCTTGCCGATGGGCAATGCCTCGTGCGTCTGCGTCAGACCGCTGTGAAGAAGAAGTCGTCGGATTTGTGGCTGGACCTCTGGCGCCGTGCTGGAAAGTCGTGGGTGGACGAGGTGAGCGATCTCCTGTTCGCCATGGAGGAGACGGCGGGACACACAGTGTGGATGGCGTTGGAGGACCTACCGCAGTACTTCCAAGGTGGCTCTGTTGTACCACTGACGAGCGACTGGAGTACGGTGAAGGTCCAGGGTGCATTTAAGCAGCGTCAGCCGTCTGTGGTGCTGGAGGTGACAGTGACAACACCGATGCGTCTCTTGGCGAGCTTCACGCAGAAGCACCTCGATGAGGTGAACTCGCCGACGAAGTCAGTGAACGTTGGTAATACTTCAAACGGTACAAATAAAATATCAGCGGGGATGAGCTGCGTGCTGTACTCCAAGGGCAGCGGCGACAACACTGACTTTTGTGGTAGCAGCAGTAACACCCCGGATGCGTTTGAGGTTGCTCAAGAGCCGCATTTTGTATACGAACGTGAGGTGACCATCGGGCATGTGCTGGACCCTCTCAAGAGCCCCTACTACGTGGTGCCGTTGGTGAACTCCATTTCGTGCGATGTGGCGTATGCCCTTACAGCCCAACTAATCGAGACGGAGCCTCTGGCGTCGGCGGCGCTGTTGGCGTCTCCTGAGAGCAGCGCGGCGACAGTGCGCTTCATGACGGCAAAACCAGACACCGCTCTTTTCCAGGATCTTACAAAGCCGATCTTACTTGAGTCCTCCATGGAGGTGAGCGCGAAAGCCATGGACTACCAAAGCTTCTCAGCAAAGCAGGTGCGCATACACTACGGCTCGGGAGTGGCTGTCGATATCGTGCGTGGCGGCGGCGTTGTGTCACCGCTAAAAGCCGGTGGGGACACGAAATGAGGCACGCATACGCACGTTTCTGAGCCTATGCAGATCAAAATATTCCGTGGAACAGATCACGTCTTCACGTGTATCATCTCGCACCTGTCGATGTAGAGTAGGGAATATACGCCGTGCACTGAAAAGGAATGCTGCACGGGAGCGTCTTGCGTGCTTTCTTTCCTTTCATCATATTTGACGATGGTGCGGTGTGGACGCCCCCCTCTGTTCATGTATCTCTTTTTTTTGTCGTTGTTATTCGTTCTCCCCCCTCCCCCTTCCCCTTCCCCTTGCTCACCTCCCCGCTTTCCTCCTCCTCTGGCGTCCTTGGATTGCTCGCCCCAACGCTTTCCACGCCGTGCGCTACGCCTTTCTCCCCCCTATTCCATGTTGGACAACCTCATTGCCGTGTAGCACCATTCATGCGTGTGTATGTAGGTGTCTTGTACATAGTGTTCCTGTATTTTTTAAAAATTTTCCTTGCTTATCTGCTGTTCCACTTACCTGGACAAGGCTGCACATTTTTTTTTTTTTTGAGACACAAACGTATATACATACATACATACCTGTATATAGTGAAAGAGAGACCAAGAGCGCACACACGCGTATCGGCGACGTGCATGGTGTCGGGCACTGTCCTTCCCTCTGACGGCAATGCGTTTGGCGTACAAGAGGCGCTTGCACCGTTTCTACATGAGACACGACCAACGTTTGACGCTCTCGCGCATCATATCTAAGCGATGCCCAACAACAGTCGTGCATGCGGCTGAGAAAGCTGCAAGGTGAATGGAGGCATAAGTCTTTCGGATCCTTCCTTCGCTCTTGCTTCTTTGCCTGCAGGCAAATGGGCGCGTTCTGCTTTTAGAGTCATACACTGCCCTCATGAAACTGTGCACATCGCATCTCCTTTTCCGCCTCCGCTCTCTCTTTCCCCCAACTGTACACGCCCCCATCACACACGTCAGAACGGAGCGCGTGCCTCTCACTCCCCCTCGTATTTGCTCACGCAAGCGGTTTCTGAAGAGGGTGCCGCAGCCGCACGACCCCTCCAAGGTGGACGTGGCACTGGTGCGCGCTCACTTTTTGGGGCAGGGAGAACGTGGATAAGGAGCGCGCGCAGGCGTGCTTCCCCCGCTGCTCTCGACATAAAGGGCGCGCTGAGCCGCGTTGTTTTCTCCTTTCCTCCATCCGCTCCCCGCCAGAACACACACACACACACACACACACATCGACTCCCCATCTCTCTCTCTCTTTCGTGGCAGCGGCGCTCTTACTGGCCGAGACGTGCCGGCGCGTGAAGTTCCTGATTTATCATTCTCACACACGAAGGACGTCGTACACCGACACACGGCGATTAGTACCACAGCCTACCACAACAGCGCGCAGCCACTGCCGCTTTTTCATCTCTCGCCATCTGCCCTGTACTTCATGTGCATCGTTGTCGGCCACGGTACCGTTTCTTTCTGCTTAGCCTAACAGCTGGAAGATGGGTGATGTGGACTCAGCTTCCGCCCTCGCCTGCCTACTTTTCTCCTTTATTGTGTCTCTCTGAGGTAAACTGGGAGATCTTCATTACGCGTACGTCGTCCCCCACACTGGCACGCTACTCTGTGCACAGGGATATCGCAGGCCTTACTTGCTTTACCTCTGCACGCCCCCTCCTCCTTCCTTCCTTTTCCTGTGCTGGGCGGCGTGGGGGTGCTGGGGAATAGGGTGAGGTGAGGGTACTCGTTTGGCACTCACTGCTTGTACTTGCACACGTACAGATCTATATTTATCTCTATACACACACATATATATATATATATATCCATCTATTTGTGTACAGCTTTTTTTGTCTTTGGTCCGTTTGATGTAATCCGCCAGCGGGGGAGTTCTTTCCAAGAATACCGACAGCTGAGCGCTCGCGTCTCTCTGTGTGTGTTTCAGTGTATCTTTTCTCTTGCCTCTCCTCTGTGGGGTGTCGGTGGTGCACCATCAACTTGAAGAGGCGACGTAGGGGGCTTGTCATCAGCGGCATCACTTTATTTCTACTAGCTTCCTTTCGTTTGTGCGGCCTGGCTCCCCTGGTCTGGGCGCACCTCTGTGCTCTTAGTGCTTATCTTGAACTGCTCACTGCTCACCTCGTCTTGCGGCCCCGTTCCGGCTGACCCTGATCTCTGTCGTGCCATCAGTGCGCGAGAAAAGCAGTTGGTGCGCGTCTTCCTCATTTTCCCTAACCCTTCCAGCAGAGCGCTCGTCTAGGCGTATCCCCTGGCACGCATCACCCCCCTCCCCAGGGTCGCGCTTACAGTGGAAGCGACACACACACACACACACACACACACACACGCACGAACGCACACGCACCCGTAGCGCCAGCATGCCTAAGATACCCCTGGCAGTCGTGTCGACGTCATCCGACGACTCGGATATGTCCTACAACGACCCGGTTGGGGTCTTTACAGAGACGAATTGGGCCGTCCTGAAAATTGATAGCTTCGAATCGCTGCCCTTCTCCGAGGTGTCGCATCCTCCCTACGGGATGGACTCGAACTTTCTCGACTCTGCCTCCCCCGTAGGCTTAACAGGCTGCCGCCCTAGTCCGGGTGGGACCTCTTTTCTGGATGGCCACAACACCGTCATAACGCCTCTGAAACCTGCCATGCTGACGCCTCTGCCGGGCATCTCACGCACGTTCCGGCTCCATGGCAGCGATCAATTCTCAGGCGCCACCGAGGGAAGTGGTGCCATGACGGCCGCGTTTCCCGCTATCCCAACAAAGTTCACGCCAAAGTGCAGTGAGGCGCTCGATTTGCACCCAAACCTCTGCGGCGTTGCCGGTGTGTCGGGGGCTGCCTCTGCCGTAGAGGTGCCTTGTGCCCGTAAAAGGAAGAAGAAGCCCCCGCTGCACCGCAACCGGTCGCTGCGTATGGAAGCGGCGAAGTGGCTGGAGGATGATAGTAACACGGAGGCGCTGGTACTGCGAGAGGTGTTTAAGCGACGACCTGCCAGCCCATTGGCAGGCGCTGAAGTGGGCGATGATGTGCCTTTGAGATCGTCGGAGACCGATGGGGTACTGACCCCGCCCATGCAGGCCATCGCACCACTGTCGAGCCTCACCACAGAACTCCCGACTGCCGTTACGAATCAGACCGCGCCGCCCACCGCGACTCTGCATGTGAGCGAACAAGTCATCGACGGGTCCCCAACAAACCCTATACGAGAAAGAGTGGCAACCGCCGCTGTCAACGTCACCAAAGGTTGTGCGCCTCTCATGGCACCACCAGTAACGACGGGCGATCACAGCCCCGTTAGTCAGGGAAGTGCAACAGCACAGTCGCCGCTGAAGCGGGCCGCCCGCATTAACATGGTGCCGCGGTGTCGTCCCACTCCTTCAGACGGCAATCAAGGATCAGGGGCTGCTGCGCGGATGAACTCTGTCGCAGTCGCCACAACCCGGCGGCATACAGGGATGCCGCAGCTCGAGTCCCCAGTCGCTACCCCACAGACTGGGATGCCACGGCTGATCCGCGCAGAGGCCACTCCGCCTGCCATCAAGAATGCCGAGGCTGCAAACACTAGCGATGTGACGACACCCTTGCCTGCCGAAAATGCCCTCGCAGAAGTAACGCCGGCTTTCACGGAGGAGCGCCTGCAGGAGGCGAAGGGGCGACTGCCTGAATTCCGCCAGGAACCTAATCATCAGGAGTCAAGCGAGTTAGTTGAGGGGCCAACAGCCGATGCGCATGGCAGTGATGATGTCGACGAAAAGCCAGCCAGTCGCCCTGACTCGCACCGGACAGCTGTGTGCCCGAACACCGTTGCAGTGCCTTCGAGAAACGTTGAGAAAAGTACTTCCCACCTGCCGCAGAGGTCGTTCCCAGAGACGAGCACGAAACAGCGGACGCACCCCCGGAGAACGAGCTTCGCTTCGACGGCAATACCAGAATCGAGCAGTGCGGCGAGCCGTTCGACTCGTGGGACGGCGGAAGAAGATGCCCTGCAGGGTTCATCTCGACGCCCGAGGCGGCGTCGCTCGATCGATTCATGGGAGGCGAGTACGACAAGGGCAGCCAACACGGAATCCCCATCGAGCCTCACGCCGGACTCGGTTGTGCCAGAGGAGAGACCCGAGACTCGGCAGTACAGTCTCACCGAGAGCCTGGGCACCTCACCAGAGACCCGCATGGATACAGAGAAGTTGATGGCCTTTGTGCGTGCGGTCTCCGACCCGGAGGTGCTGCACGTCATCTACGATTATCTCGAGGAGAATCAGAAATCTGTGCCACGCTACCGCCTCGCGACGAAGGCCTGCCGTGAGCTTCTTGACCGCAAAGAAGAGATGCTGATGGCGTGCCTGCCCAACAGCGGCGGCGGTCCTCACGAGCCGTCGCAACGCTGCACCTTCGGCCACCGTCGCCCCCGTAGTATGCTTGTGCCGCAGCTCGTGGATACCCCAGATGAGAAGGTTGAAGCCGCGAGGGCAGGGGATGGCCTGACGGAGGCGCAGCGCCTCTTGCGGCAGATTGAGGAGACGGAAGAATGTGACAAGGACCACAGCGAGGATGCTGACATGGACGAGTTTGATGATTTGAATTACTTCCCAACGTCCTCCACATCCTTCAACCGCTTCAGCTTTGGCCAACCGAGCGTTTCCGGTCATGTCACGCGGGTCTTCTCAGAGGGCATGCTGTACAAGATCAAGAGCCCCAAAGGTGAATACTACTTCTACAACGATACCCTCCAAGAGGTCATGGTGGTGCGCGTTCAGTGCTATCTGCGCGGCAACGAGAAAATCAGCGAGCGCGCCATGCTCGCCCCCGTCGCCGGGACTGGCGAGACAGAGATTACCATCGCGGTCTTGCCGGAGGAAACAAGCTTTTTCATGAGTGGAGTGGCGCATATGCCTCACTTCATGGCAAAGCGAGTGCAGGTGCCACGTGACTACGTCTCTCCGTCGGTGACGCAGTCGCTGCGCAAGATCAATGCCGAGATCAATGCTGTGCGGAAGGCTCTCGGAAAGTGGAGCCGAGCCTCGGACCAGCAGGCGTACCTGAAGTGCTGTCTCAAGAACAATCTGCGGTTCACTGACCTCAATTTCCGCCCCAGCTCGGAGAGTCTGTATCGCCCTGAGTTTGACGCGGTCGTCATACCGGCCACCACATGGCGGCGGCCAGAGGAATACATCTACCTCACCGATATCTCGCAGACGCGTCTTTTCCGAGGCGAGATTTCGTGCTTCCTGGTGAAGCAGGGGGAGCTGAACAACCACACAGTGGTGGCTGCGATAGCGGCGGTGGCGCAGTTCCCGGATCATGTACGGTGGATGTTCCGCCACCCCGTGAGCGCGCTCACAGGCAAGATGGAGAGGGCGCAAGGTTGCTACCGAGTGACACTGCTGCACAATGGGTGGTGGCACACCTACCTTGTTGACGACTACGTGCCTGCGTCGCTGCGAGGACCGCTCTTCGCGTGCTGTGCCGAGGACCCGCGCCGGCTGTGGGTGCAGCTGCTGGAGAAGGCGTATGCCAAGTCGCTTGGCTCCTACGCGGCGACATGCCTCGTGGACGTGATGGAAGCCCTCGTTGACTTCACTGGATTCCCTGTACGTTTTCTGGACTCGGTGTGGGCAGCAGCTGCGCAGAAACCGAGGGGCAGCGCGTTCCAATCGCTCTTTCGCTACCTAGAGGACAGTCTACGGGCCGGCTACACGGTGCTTCTCTTCTCTCCGTCACCCACCGACGAGCAGTCGAACGCGACCGTGGACATGTCCCGCAAGCGTTTGTCGCGTATCACGCCGGTGAAGGGCGCGGTGCCGCAGTTCCTGCCCGGACACGTCTACTTCTTGAGCGATGTCGCCTTTTACGAGGAGCTCGATTTGCGCATGGCTCAACTGAAGAACCCGTGGACGTGGGAGACGAAAAACAAGACCCACTACGAGAAGAAGTGGAAGTACACGACGTGGTATGACCAGCCCGAATCCAGCCTTAGCGCCGTTGTGTCCCTCTCGAGCCTGAACGGACAGGCGCCCTCTGGCGTTCACGCGTCACACGCCCTCAGCCCCAGATCCTGCGCGGACATGTCGCCGGAGGCGGTGGCTCTAAAGGAGCGCAAGGGAACGATGTGGGTAGAGTGGGGCGAGGTGCTAGAAGCGTTTGCGGGCGGAGGCGTGTGCTACACCATGTGGAACCGATATCGCTACCGGGTAAGAAACGCCTTTGCGGACGGTAGACCACGGCTGGTGCTTGAACTCAAGGCGCGCCGCAAGGTGGAGCTAATTGTGACGCTTTCGCTGGAGACGACGAGCGAGACGCTCGACAACTTTGGCACTGTTGTCGCTGCCCGTCCCATTCCACTCCACGGCACGGCACTCTCGGTCGTGCACCGGCAGGCGAACCAGTCGGCGAAGGTGCTTTGCGAGTCCTGTGAGGATATGGAGAGTGAGGCAGGCTGCCGAACGTACGTTGTGGCGCGCGACCTGTCCATGAGGGTGGTCGTGGAGCCCAGCACTAGCAGCAACGGTGCCTCTGTATTGGTTGTGCCGCTGCTCGATCCAAGCGCACGTAGCGCCGCCACAGACATCCCGGCTACTGGGCTCTCCTCGACTGCTGCTGCGACAGCTGCACCGCCAGAGGTGCGCTTTGTGATGTCCATCGTCAGCGATGCTGTTGCGGGAGATGGGGAGGATTTGTCCGTCCACTTTGTGTCCCTGCGGCGCAGCTGCGGTGTCTTCACGGAGGCCACCACGGAGTTCCCACTGGAGGGCGTCTCGCGCGTGACAGCACAGTACCAGGTGTGTACCGAGAAAGGTGTTGTGGCGTGCGAGGGGTCACGCATCTCTGGCAACGACACGAAGGGTATCTGAATGGGGGCAATGCTCTTGTCTTTCTCTCTCTCTGTCTCTCTGTGTGTTCACTGAAACAGAGCACCGTAGGCGCATCCCTCCGCCGACACACTTCTTCCTGTGATGTCTCCTGACAGAAGTGGGTAATGGTGAGTAGACGCGCGCTGTAGTTTCCCTGACGGAGACCTACAAACGCGCACGCTACGTGACTCGGGGGAACTCAGGAGACACGGCGGTGCACTCGTTCTGGCTGCTGTGGCTCCACGTCTTGTCTATCATTCGCTTCTCTGTTGCGTACTTTCTTGTAGTGCTTTCCCTTGTGTCTGTGTTGTTGTGTTCTCTTCACCCCTCCCCCCCCCCTCTGTGGCCTCTTCCATTGTATGCCATCCCCAACCCCTGTGCGCATGAAGCATGCCACGGTGCCGCTCGCCTCTGGGAGACGCCGATACAAACCGACAGGCAGTAGAACATTGAACAGGAGCTACGGAAGAGAATCCCATCCGTGCTTCACCTCCATCGTGTCCGTCGTTGCAAGACGGCAGGTACCAGGCTGGTGCTCGGGGCCGTGTGCCTGTCTCTCCCTCTCTCTCTCTCGCAAGTCGGGTATATAACTGCGGCCTGCGATGTTGCTGGGCCCTGCTCCAGCGTTGCGTTGTCTTGTGCACGTCAGAATTCTCAGCAGCTCATTTTATTCACGTCCCTCTGCGTCTCCCCTTCGCTCATCTCTTCATCTTTGGCGGCGGAAGTCCTGCATGGTTGTTGTTTGCCCCGCCAATCAAGCTCTCTTCACCACGTGTGGTGCACCCCCCCCCCTCCACGTATATACACACATACATACATACACACACATCCCCGTTGCACATCCGTGTTAGTCCTTCTTCTCCCCCGCCAAGAAAGAGCACGACAAGATGGCTGCAGCAACAGCGGAGCCGCAGCCGGTGGAGTTCCCACCCGGCTACGTGATGCCGCTGCCGACGCGCCCGAGCAAGATGGACGAGGACGCGCTGCACCCCGTGCGCGTGCCGACACCGCTGCCGGACCTGCTGCCGCGCAGCATGAAGGATATCCAGAAGATGCGTAACCTGCAGTCTGATGGAGATACAGCCAAGAAATACGTGCAACCGCGCCGCGACCTGCCGCCGCCATACGTGAACGACGACGAATGCGACGAGTTTGAGGACAAGACGATCGATCCGACCGTCTTGAACATATCGGAGAAGGACCGCACAAAGCGCATGGGCCATACCTACCAATTGAACGGCCCTTCCATTGAGGGCGACGTCACGTCGGTCTTCGAGAACGGGCTACTCTTCAAGGTGGTGGCAGCAGATGGCTCTTGGTACTACTACAACGACACGGAGAAGTATGAGATGCATGTGAAGTTTACCTTTGGCGCCAAGTCGGATCTGCAGCCCGGCGAGAAGGTCGACCTGTACGTGATGAGCACAAATGAGCTGTCTGCCGCCCTCGTTGTCTTTCCCGGCGAGACGAGGAAGCTCGTATCCGGCAAGATCAACGGCTTCAAGTGCAGCGCGAAGGCCGTGCCACTGAACGATGACAAGCGCGACATCCTCTACGGTGAAGTCAACGACCGCATCGCCGACGATCTGAAGGACATTGCCCAGGCCATCGGTGTGCGTGAGGACGATCTAACAGAGGAAAAGGTGCTGGCGTACTGCGAGGAGAACGAGAAGCCGTACATTGACTGTGACTTCCGTCCCTGTGACTACTCACTCTACCGCGCTGACATGGACACATATCTGCCGCGCTTTATCCCGTGGCACCGTCCCTCCACCTGGATCCCGGAAGAACAGCTCAAGGAGGTGCGCCTCTTCCGTCGCGACATACTCCCGTCGCAGGTGGCACACGGCTCCATTGGCGACACCTACCTCGTCTCCGCCATGGCCGCCCTGACCGACGCCAACGGCGACCGTCTGCACGACCTCTTCCGCCACCCGGTGAGCGCCGCCAACGGCAAGATCGAGCGTGCCCTCGGTGCCTATTGGGTCACCATAAACTTCAACGGCTGGTGGCTGCCAGTGCTGCTGGATGACTTCCTGCCTGCGACACGTGACGGCCCCGAGTTTGCGCGGTGCGCGGTGGACATCCGGCGTATGTGGGTGGCGCTGCTGGAGAAGACTTACGCGAAAGTTCATGGGTCGTATGCGAACATCGCGAGCGGCGACCCACTGGAGCCGCTATCCGAGTTCACCGGCTTCCCCGTAACGCGGTACGAGAGCTTCTGGGAGGAGGCGCAGGGCGGTGATGACATGCTTTTTCAGGAGATGCTCTCTTATAACAGGATGGGATACTTGCAGATGCTCTGCACTCCCTCCGACGGCGGTGAGGCATTTGGCAACACCAACGTCGTCAGCGCAAACCCGGAGCTGGAGTCGACGTACGAGAAGATGGGTCTCCTCCTGCACCACGGCTACGCGGTCCTCCAGACGGAGTACTTTGAGGACCTGGACCTCCGCCTGCTGCGCGTCCGGAACCCGTGGGGCAACGGCTCTGAGTGGACCGGCGCGTGGAGAAAGGATGACAACCGGTGGAACAAGTACCCGTCCGTGCGCAACGCGTGCTACCGGCACGGCGGCAGCCCCACAGATGCCGACCGAACGTTCTGGGTAGAGTGGACCGATGCACTCAAGATCTTCTCCGGCGGTGGCTGCTGCCACCTGCGCACACCGTGGTTTGACTACCGCGTCCGCGGTGAGTTTGCGCAGGGCATCCCCACCGTGTCGTTGGAGATCAACGTGTCCGCGCCCACGGAGGCCTACATCACTCTCTCGCAGGAGGACGAGCGCGATGACCCGTCAGTGGAGTACCATGCACTGCTGTTAAGCGTGTTTCGGCACAGCGGCAAGAAGGAGAAGTTGGATGCAACCAGCAACTCGCTTGTCGAAAAGCCGGACCGGCAGCTCAAGTTCAACTTCTCGCGTGATGTGGCGATGAAGTATACCTTTGTACCCGAGCACAACCCGTACTTTGTCGTCCCGCGCATTCACGACCCCAGTGTGACGAAACCGTACGTGATGGGCCTTCTGTCGGATACGTATGTGGGCAACGGCATCAGGGTGGAGTTCAAGCGGGTAGACCGCAACTGCCGCATCTTCGCTAATATGCCGTCCTTTGCGCAGGCAGGAATGATGGAGGACACAGCCGCGGAGTACCAGATCCGCACTCCACGACAGCCAATGGAGTGCATAGGGGAGGAGATCGTCGACGAGCGTCTGCGTGAATTTGGCATCATGGAGTAGGCAGAGGAGAGGAACTCCCTTGAGCGGGTGATTACCTTATATGCGCAAGAGCTGAGCCTCTTCCAGGATGCTTCCTCTGTAGGGAAACGGGCGAATAAGTTGTATGGGCGCCTAGGGAGGCCTGAGTGTGCGTGCTGGTCTATGCACACTTGTCAGTCTCAATGCGCATAGGATGACCGTCCCCCTGCCTCTCACAATCAGTGACCATGGTGGCTATTCCCCGCCTGTTTCGCGCTTCCTTTGTGGCGTCTGTCGATTGGGCTGCCACCAGTGCCATGCACTTACGCCTCCTACTCTCACTCTGTTCGTGCGGCCAGCCCCCCTTCCCCGCTCCTAATGACCTCTTGCATGGACGCGAGCGAGCGTGCACACGCGCCCACACAAACAGTGTCCTTCGGTGTACTGTACTGTGCGGTGGTCACACTCTCTACTTCGCTTTGTGCTCACGGAGAGTTTCACCGGTCTGTGCCTGTCGGCGCGGGCGAAGACTACGCGTGGAGTGGGGTATTTGCCATTGCGAACTCGTGGACGTGTCGCCCACGTTTGCCTCTCCCCTCTTCTGCTCATTGAGGCCCCGCCCCGCCCTTTTCCCCCTGCTGCATCGTCCTCGCCTTTCTCCTTTGCTCAATCGGCTTCTTCCGTCGGCTCCCTGGATACCTGGTGCTGCTCGAGCGTTGTCTGGATGTTGAAGGCCGACACGCTGACGTGCCCAGACCCCCCCCTCCCTCCCCTCCTCTCCTCTCCCATTATTTCTTGTTCCACACCCATCTGCCTTTCTGTGTGTATTTTATTCTCGTTCTTTTTCCCGCATTGTAAGAGAGCGACCCGACACAGAGGTGCGTGTGTCTACGTATGTGTGCGTGTGTGTGCTTCTGGTTCGGTGTTGAGGTTGTGCGGGGGAGAAGCTCATCAGCCACCCCCCGAGAGCTGGGTCACCCAGTATCACCCCTTTCTTCTCTCTGCACGCCCATATAGAGCCTCGTGTCACACGCACGTCTCTCTCTCTCTCTGTGCTTGCGGACAGGCACCAGCAGCTTCTCTCATGCGCCACTCTTTTTTTTTTTTTGAGAGGTGTGGGGTACCACTGCTGTTTCCGCCGGCACGAACGTTACATGGTGCACTAAGCTGCGAGGCTGCCGGCAGATTACATGTGGAGGAGGAGGCTAAAGTGACCTATTCGGCACTTCGGCATCGCCTCCTCCACATCTGCCTTCAGCACACCGAGGAAGATGAGGGGAGATGCATTTCACAACGTTGTCCGGAGTGAGAAGGCAACTTGCGCCCTCAGCGCGGCTTCTACATCCGTTTACCTTTCCTGTGCACACTGCCCATGGCCAGCTGGCCACCCCCTCTTCGTTCTCAATCTTCATGCGCGCACTTGTCATGTGCAGAGCTGCGTCGATAGTCTTCAAGTGTGTCCTCTTCTCCTCCATACACAGCGTTATCATGCTTTTTCGTATTCCCATGGGGCTCACACGCCCCCTGTTCTTTTACCTTTATTTTCTTGGACCCGTCAGCAGGCTTTCATGTAGACGCGCACTCATCGCCGCCACAACAACAAAAATGAGAACGGCAGCAGCGGCAACCACGTCAACCACGTAGCAGACTCTTTCTGTTTTCTATGTGCAGCACCACCTCCCCTGAGCGGTGGACTATCAGTGGAACGGCGAAGCCGTGCTGCTGTGAAGATGGCAGCAGTCGGACAAAGGCGCAGGCCTGCCTGAAGCACTGCTGCTTACGTGTGGCGCGGTGCCATCTTGCCTGTCCCTCGTTTTTCGTTTGTTCCCATTCACTCCACATTCCTGTCAATAGCTCTTTCTCTTTTTCTTTCCTTTTCTTCCTTCCGTTCTGTGCCCGTGCCACAGAATAGTTTTCGTGCTGCGATGATGTGCCGGCGTATTGGTTACGTGGTGGGGGTGCTGTCCCCCACGTCCACCACACCCTTGAGTGTACCTCTTTTGTCCTCTTCCCTTTTGTTCTCTTCTTCCTCGAACGGCCGTCCGTGAGCGCGCGAACGTATGTGTGTGTGTGTGTGTAGGTGTGCGTGTGTGCATGTATGTGTGCGTGTGTGTACATGAGGATACGCTCGCGTGAGCCCCAAGCTTGCAGACAAGGGCCGCCCCAAAGGGTAAATAAATCAGCACAAAATGCCGCTAGAAGGCACTCGTTGTGGGACCGAGGCGGTCTGGGAGGGGCATCACCGCATAATGGCTGTAGAAAACGCCCAGGATTCTCACCTGACGTGCCTTCCCTTTGCGTCAGAAAGAGGGCAACTGCACAAGAACAGAGACGAGCACTCGGATCGCCGAGTCGAAGGGTAATACCCTCGTGTATGCCGCAGACTTCCTACACGGCCATTTTCCCTTCTTCTATTTTGCTTCATCGCTGTGTCTCTCTCTTTCTCTCTCTCGTGTCGTCGGTCTCTCGGGATCGCCGGTGTCGCAACGGGATCTCGCTGACGCGGCTCGCGGTGCGTCACTCGATCCGAATCGCAGATATCGGAGCGGGAGGGAAGCAGCTACCTCCCCGTACTCTACACGCACTCACCCTACCCCGCCTTCATCCCGCGGAGCAAGAGTGGGTTGTGCGTGAATGTGTGAGGGACCACCACACGTGCAGTGTGGAAGCCACGCCAATTCTCGCCAAGGACAACAGGACGGGTAACTTGTGTGTTGCTGCGCCGTTCTCTCGCTTTGCGTTAAAGCGCGTAGGGAGCAACGGCGCAGCCGTGGTGTTGCCTTTTATTTCCTGTACTCGACGGCGACAGCCACCCTCTGCAGAGATTTGCGTTGGGCGAACTCTGTTGTTGAATGGTGTGTCTGCGCGTGATATCTTGTGAGGTTGGCGGCGCCTCGTGTAGTTGGTAAAGCGCACCACCTCTTCCATCGGTCAGCCGAACCGTCGCCTCCCCTCATTGACTGACGTGAGACACACTGTACTGCAACGGCAGCAGGTAAAGGGCTTGGCACTTTGGTCTACATAAAAAAGCGGGCGCACACACTCCCGAACCCCGAGCTCCCATCGGGGGACCACGTCATAATGCCCCGAGGCGTTTCCTTAGGGAGGAGCTCGAGGAGGAGCGGAGACGCTTCAGCAAGCACCTCGCGCCGTTCAAGGTCCGTGACGTCGGAGTTGTCATCCACACATGAGCGAGACTCCAGCTGCAGTGGGCGATGCAAGAAGGGCAGCTCTGAATACTCTGCGGGCCGCCGCCGTCTTCGGCGCACACATGGAAATTCGAAGAGGCGCTACACCGCGCATGCCTGCCGCTTCTCTCCTTATCGCCCCCCCTCAGCCGCCATGTTGGATCCCGTCCCCAATTCGAGCATCAACTCGCTGTGCGTTGTCGGCTGCTCAACACTTGTGACAGTGCACCGTAGTGGCGTTCGACTTTATCGGGAGCGACAACTTCCTGCTCTGGTGCCCTCTTCCACGTTAAGCATGCTTGCAAACCGGCTTTCTAGTAGCGGGGGCGTGCCTAGCGAATCATCGGCTTCGATGCCACACGAGGTGTGCAAGGCGACAGGCGTTTTTGAGCTGATCGAAACGCGTCATGAGTTCCAGGTTCGTGAGTCGTACCTGTGCGCGGCCATGCAGCCGCTTTTTGTGAATGGGTCTCTCCTCCTCTCGAAGTGGTGCCGGTACTTCTGCGTCGCCTCTGGCAGTGACCGCGTCGTGCACGGCGTGTCCGTTATGAGCAGCGGGGCACACTTCTGCCTGAACCACACGCAGCATCAGACGAGCAAGGTGGTGTGCATGCAGTGCACACAGCTTGCTCTCCAGCCCTATCACCCGCTCTCCCTGACGCCAGCGGTGGTGAGCGTCGACGAGATGGGCATGGTGGTGCTCTTCGACGTGGAAAGAGAGGTCGCGTCCGTTCTGGAGAAAGCGCCGCTGTGGTATCGGCAGACCAATGCACTAGGGAAAACAAAGGGCACGACTGGAGACCGCATTCAAGTCACGAACTCCACTGAAGATGGCTATGGGGATTCCCGAGGCAGTCATTACCAGGCACCTCTGCCGCAGCAGCACCTCACGCCGGAGGAGGAGGACCACGTGCTGAACACGATAGAGAAGGCAGGTATCTCGGAGCGTGTCGTTTACCATCTCGAGCACGGCGTCGCCACGCGCGTCGCTCTCGTAGGACCATGTGTGGAGCTGTGCAACCGGTGTCACAACGCCTTCTCGGAGTCATCGTCATCATCACGTGGATACAAGATGGTGAGCCTATACCTGTGCTCGCGTGCACGGGATGTGCCCACCGATGTGACGCCACTGGAAAAGGTGGGCGATGACGACGGTAACGACGCAGCGGAGCTCAACGTAGTTCTTCTCAGAGTCTTGTGGGGGCCTCGCCGAGCCTTTGTGCTGGAGGAGGTGCACCTTGTTCATGAGGTGGCACCGACATATGTGTGTGATGTTGGTATCGCCATGAACTCACCTCCATACCAGGTGGGTAAGCCCATGACACTCTTGCTGGCGAGACCCTCGCTGGAGCTGTGGAGAGTGTATGGGTGCACCGGAGACCTCATCGAGACGTGTCGAGTGTACGCCGCCAACAGCGACGGTCCCCGCTCTGGTTATGGCCGTGCTGCCTCGGAGTACTTTCTTCAGTGGCTTCCACTAGGTCGCCACCGACTAACAGTCGAGAAAACCGCAGAAAACGAGGAGGAGAACTCTTGGTCTTGCACGGTAGCTGTGACGAACAATGACACAGTGCTGCTTCTTGGCAGTGCACCGATGCCCGTCATTCGCGATGCGCCGGGGGACACGACACTGGTTGCTGCATGCCGTGACGGTGATGAAGGCAGTGGTGCCGCACAGAAAGAGTCGGTGACTGAGCCGTTCAAGGACACGGACCTGGAGGCGTGGCTGGATGATATCAGTGCTCCTGCTTCGAGATCCTCGTCGTTGCCGGCGGCGGAGAGCGGCGCAAGCCCCCCTGCAGCCGCAAAAGCTGCAAGACTGCCCGCTGTGGAAAGTAGGACCATGGACGCCGATGCCGGCAAACACAGCGTCACCGCTGCCCAGCACGCCGTTACATTCCCGTACACAGTGTTGATGGAGCTGTACAGCCCTCATACGGTCTACAGCAGCGGCCGCACGCAGGAGGTCAGAGCGCCAGTCTCGACAGGCGTGTTGTCTGTGGTGCCTGACTGGATGGAAAACCGCCTGCTGATCTTCATGACGGACCAGGAGACGCTGCTGAGCGTACCGCTACCATTTCGGGAGTCAGCACGTCCCCTGGCCGACGTCGGGCAGCACGAGGGAGACAGCCCAGAGAGAGTTGACGTGGCTGCTGGACCGTTGGCCGGTACGGGCGGAGTCGATGGTCAACAGTCCTCGCTCTCCGCCACCCAGGACCGCCACTTCATACCACAGAAGGCTCGGGCAGGTGACATGATGCAATATTTAAGAGATGCCTCGATACAGCTCTGGGGCTCAGCCGAACCTTTAAATTCTATTCACGTGGACACTTGCGCCGGAGGTGTGAGCAGCGCCCCTCCAGTGCTTAATGCGTCACCGACGGAAGCGCAGAGGTCTTGGGAAGACGACCGTGCAGTGCGACAGCCCTCATCGACTACTGCCGGAGAGGGAGGCCGTGCGCCGTACCGCTTCTTTAGTTTCACAAGGCCCCTGATGGGGGCTTTATTTCAGATGTCTGGCCAAAACGAAGAACCAGCGCCGCCGAGCGTGGCGAATGCACCACTGACGAAGGCAGTGTCGAGTGTGACGAACGGAGCGACTGCTCCTGACATCACAGTGTCTGTGCCACCGGTGCCACAGGGCAGAAATGGTGCCATCGGCTCTCCTCTTACCTGTCTCTCGCCTGTGGCTATCTCTGCTGCCCGTGAGCGCAGCTGCGGTCATCGTCACCATCGCCGTCACGGCTCATCGTCGGAGAGCAGCAGACCTGGGAGCTCACGCCACCGCCGCACTCGCAAGTCTCAGTGCATGAGCAACGGTACACCTGCAAGCTCTGCGGCAGCCGCGCAGACGGTCATCATCGAAGATGGCGCCGCGGAGCAGACGTCATATATATCGGCACAGATCGCCCTTTTGAGAGAAGAGTCAGAGGCGCGTAGAGGCACTCGCACCCCAGAAACGGGGGCCATTGCTGACAAGGACCATAATGCGTGGCACGAGCTCGCCTCGACTGTGTCGCAGCGCCAGTATGCGTTGCACCGCACCGCCGAGGTGGAGGAGCCACTGGAGCGCAATGCGTTGCTCTACGCATGGAAGGATGGACACAATGACCTGTACATCCGCTTCTCGGTGGAGCGGGACGAACTGCAACAGGGGGAGGCGGCCGATGCGGAGAACGGCCACGCAGGTGCTCTTTCGCCAAGGGATGAGACGGGCTCCCTCTCACCTGATACGTCAAAGTACTACCGCCGGACCGGCAGCCCACGCCTCATCCTCTCCCGACCAGCAGACGTGGAGAACGGAGTACACTCAATGGGGTTTCTCTCGCAGTACAACGCTGTGTTGCACAGGCGCGCGGACACAGCCAGCTACGGCAACTGCTTCGACTTCAGCTCTTACTTTAGGACTCTGCAAGTGCCGCAGCACGTGCTGGACGCCCAGGAGCGAGACAAGTGCCGGCTGGAGCTGGAGGACCTGCGCCTGCAGCAGGCCAGGGATTTGACAAGCCTCCACCCGTACGATATGGTGACCATATTCCAGAACGAGGAGCGGGTACCTGCCAAGGATGCGGGATGGCGGCTGCACGCCACATTCTCCTACGATGATGCGGAAGATGGGCATGTAGTAGACCTGCAGCAGCTCAACCGCACTGCCGTAAGAAACCCCTCTGGGACCGCGGCATCGGAGTGGCGGTGGGCCGACGCTTCGGAGGTGAAGGCGTGGACTAAAGAGCACGATCTCACGCGAAGCTCTACGAGCCGGGTCAAGAGCCTCATGAAAGAACTGAAGGACTGGGAGGTGGGGCCGTGGACCTATTCGACACGCTGGCCGTCTAGGGAGGAAGAGCTCCGAGGCGACTGCGGCTTCATCTGGAGCACTTCTGAGGCCCCTGAGCACACGTGTCGTCGTCGCCGACTTACGCGGCTGCGCGTCAGTATTGCCGAGCTGAAGCGTCAGACTGAGCTCATGGCCTCTCATCAGCGAGAACTGGAAGAGCTGCGAGAGACACTGGGTTTGTAATCCGGAGGCGACGAGCAATGAAAGTGGGTGCGCGAAGCTACTGACTCCCTGGAGACAGTTAGCACCGGGATGCATGCGTTTGCAGAGGGGGAGAACGGGGAGGGGTGGAAGGGGGCTATGGGAGCTCATGGGATGGATGCCCGCACCTCACTGACTTTCTCGGTTTGTATGGATTCTCGGTTAAGCGTTTGCGGTCGTCGTCGTGTCTGCTCCCGTCCCACGATGTTCAGCTGTCGTGCACGTTCATCTTCACGTGTTCTTTGAGGGACCGCTGTTGCTGATGTGGTTTCGCTTCCCTCTTCCTTTTTTTTTTCAACGCTGCTGGACACGCGCCATGCGATGAGGGAAATTGACGTGGACGATGGTGACGGACAACAACCGGTGCCCACCCCATCCACGGACACAGTGATACCCGATCGCCGACAACGCGTTCGGCTACGCAGGGGGACCCATGTGCTGTTGTGTCCTGTCGGAGTCCATCTTATCGTTTCTCTCCTTCCCTCTCCCGTCTCTCATTTCGGTGTTGTGCACGCGACAACGACGCACCTTGTCGCGGCTCATCATGTTTCCTGCGTGCATATGCGATAGAAACGTGTGCTCTTCATGGGTCATGCGGCACTCGTGTCAGCTTCTGGCTGGTTCTGTGCTGGATGCGCCGTCGGTGGAGCTGCGCAGGATGGTGCGACGAGTTGCACGCACGGAGTCTCGGCGCCTTCGCAAGAGGCACGAGACAACCAATTCCTACCATAAGGAACAGTACGTCAGTGCCTTTCTTGAGGCCCACAGTGCGGCTCTTGTGCATCAGCACGTTGTGTCCACGTCTGCCAGTGCTAAGCACATCGAGGAAAACCCTGTAACGGCACTCACCACGTCCCAGGCGCTGACTACCCTTGCGCAGGAGCTGGACGCTCGATATGCTGGTCGTCACTCCCCTGGCAGGCCAACCCGCTCAAGTGCTGAGGCGCTCTCATCTGAAAACGCCAGTGGGCAGAACATAGGCGTTCTCGAGCGCATCCCTCGCATCGAGTTTGGTGCGTGGCGTAGCACGAGTGGTGGAGACATGCGTCTGCACCAGCGTCTGCGGTCGGCTGACGTGATGCGGCACTGCGTGATCCGCGAAGCCCGAACCCCACCATGTCTGTCACCGGAGGTGATCGAGCGGTCGCTGCCGCCCCGGCTTCCGGCTCCAGCGCAGGGCTTGGTCGTCTATTTGAGGTCAGAAAGGTTCCAGCGGGGTGCGGGACCTGGGAACTTGGATCGACTACATTTTCAACTCTCGGCAGCTCTGCGGGCTCTTCAGTACTCACATGAGCTGCAGCGAGCCGTTGCCCTCTACGCAGTTTTGTGTTGTAGCACCTTCAGGGACTGGCACATGGCCTCCGCCCTTGTGGTGTGGTTGGTGCAGCGGTGGACAGGAGTGGTGGCGCTGCCGGCTATGAGCTCATCTGACAAGCGGAAGACTTTGCATGAGGATCGCTCGCACATAATCGCGTTGTTTCTGGAGACTGTGCGGTGCAGCTGCTCGACGCCTTTCTTCACTGCTCCGTCCCTGGAGGAGCTGGATAAGGTGTGCGTCGCACTCCACAGATCATTTGAAGAAGATGGTAGCGAAACCGCAAGGGGCACACTGGAAGGCCGATTCTTCGATGCTAACGGCACGAAAAGCTGTAGCACTGCTGCTGTGTTGTCGCCTCGCTGGAGCCCTGTTGTCTCGGCACCGCTCCTGTCCGTGATTGGTATGCACAGACTCAAGGACGACCAGCTTTTCGGAAGCGAAACAGAGAAGATGAAGTCCCTGGCGGAGCGTTTCTGCCTGCATCGATCCCCTTCCTCTCCGTCATCATCCACCTCTGCGCGCGGTGCCGGGCTAGCGTACATGCCTGCCTTAGCTTGGGGTGAGTATCTGCGGTCACTGCACCGCTGTGGTGCCTCCTTGGCGGAGATGCAAGAAGCCACCGATCGCATCACGGACAAGGCCTGGACGCGCCATGCCGACTCGCTTCTCTCCTGCACGCATGTGTGGAACGCGTATCTAGCCTGCAGTCCGGGAAACCACGCCAAGGAGGTATATGAGAAAAACTTGCGCGCCTACAAGGTGAAGGAAACACCTGCCACCACGGCAGCCGTCATGATGGCACTTCTTCGGGAAGGAACAGCAGCGGGCCGCGCTGAGGCCCGTAACATGTGGAAGCGCCTTCAACACGTGCACGGATCTGGCAAGATGGTCCTACACACCAGCAGCACGCTGACGGCTTACACTCGACTGCTGGAGGTGGAGGGCCAGACAGACGCCCTCGTGGGGCTGCTCACCTCCTACGAGGGACTGTACGAGCCGTTCGGTGTTGCACGGGAATCGTTTTCACGAGCGGTAGCGGTTGTGCATCAGCGGGGCGGCGGCGTTTCAGGGATTGAGGCAGGCCTCGATGTTCTTGCACACACCTGCCACGCACACCCTTTCCTCATACCACCACTCGTGCGCTACACTCTGGAGCAGGCAGTTCAACGGACGGCGAGGGCTGGTTCATCTCCAAAAGCTGCTATGGCTGGTCAAGACGACAAAGCGCAGGATTCCCTTCCTTTCACAAGTGCGCGGTCGGCGGAGGCGCTTGAGTTCTCTGCCGAAGACCTCGCTGCAGTACTGTAATTGGACACTGTCGGATGCGATTGCAGGCACTGATACGTGGTGGGTGAGCACCACACATATGCGCTGGGCATGCCAACTTTCTCATCATGGCTCTTTCCACTCCATTAATTTTCTCAGCCGTAAAGCGAGACCCTCGAGCTGTTGTGGCTCTCCATGCCGTGCAGCCCTCTCGTGCTCTCGTCGTATGCGCCGCTGTCCCCTTTCCACGCCCCTCTGTAGCGATGATCCTGTGCCTTGCGGGCTTGCATGCCGGATGCACACCCATTGCTGTCCCTACGGACGCCCGACTTTTTTCACGCGAAGCATATGGACAGCATGTTTGCCGCACCGGTGTACTGGCGTGGGTTTATCAGAGCCGCACTGCCTACTACCTTCTCCCTCTCCTTTTCTTTCGCGGACCTCGACGGCGTCCGCGCTGTGCAGGTCGCCGGCGGGTTTCTCTCTCCCTCCCTCCCTCCCTCCCCCTCTGTAACGAAACACCTCGCCGTCTGTTCGACTTTGGCTCCCTGTGTTGGAACAGCGCAGGCACGGCGTGGTGTGGGCTGGGCTTTTGGCTTTTTCTCTCTTTCGGGGAGGAGTCGATCATTTAGGCGCGAGCACCGCAACTGGCGGCGTTGACGCTGCCCCTGCCTCTGCTGCGGAGTGGTAGCACTCGCATTACTCAACTCTTCTTTGCGTCTGTTGCAGCTCTCACCACTCTGCGAATCCTTTCCCATAGCGAGAGGGAGAGGGGGTTGCGAAACACATCTTGCGTTAGATTTTGCCACATCCCCCCCCCCCCCCCCACACACACACAGGAGACAGCGTCAGGACGGTGTGCCGAGGACTTCGGCAACAGCTGGCTGTCGATCTAGTCTTGGTCTGCGCTCACTGTGGCGTCTTTTATTGTCTGGCACCTATCCTCCTATGGAGAAAAGGCTGTGCAGCGAACGCGTCTGTGCAACGCGCTGAGCTCACGCGCTTCTTCCTAGACCCCGGCACACCCCCAAGGCATCTCGACTCATCGACACCTCTGGGCACAACGTAGAGTGCCACGAGAAACACGACCACCCGCGTGGAAGGGGAGGGAGGAAACGGCTTGAGCTACCGAGAAACTGAAGAGGAGAGCAGCGGCGATCGTACGCCATCATCCTCTGGGCACTGACACTCTCTCGCACCCATCGCGAGCCCTCCTTTCACAGACGCGCGTCATCGCACAGAGTCTGATGCGCTGTCGACGGCGGCAACAAGACAAAGTGCGATAGACCTGACCTTTTTTTTTTTTGCTTCTCCTGGTCTTCGCTAACACTGACCAGCTATTCGCGCGCTTGCGTGTTTGGTGGTGTGTTGGCAGTGCCTTTACGGCGCTGACCAGCCTCTTCTCATCCCCCAAACTGCGCTGCGGAGGCGTCACTTCCACGAGTGGACGACAAGATAGGGGAGTGCAGAAACCGGCCAAAGAAGAATTAAAAACGTCTTTGTCTCTGTCGCCTCGACACCCCCCCCCCCATTGCTCGCCGCTACTGCCGCTGAAAGACGACCAGCGTCTGTGCGCAGCATAGTGCGTCGCCCCCGCACTTTCCACGCACTTTTTTTGTGGTTCGCCACGTGGTGTTGCACACACGCAACTAAGGACCTTGGCGCGTACGTGGGAATGTTCCGATGCCCCTCTGAGCATGTGGCGGCACTCAAGGAGGTGAAGCGGGCGTTCGGGATCCACCACGACCACCTCGACGGGTGGCTCTATCTATTCCTTGCCAACAAACATTTTGACGTCACTGAGACGGTTGCCAAGCTACGACGCCGCGATGAGATGGAGCGAACCGTATTTTCCACGTACACCATGACAGATAGCCTGCGCAAGTCGATGCGGGCGGGCATTGTGCAGTACATTGGAAGAGATAAGGAAGGGCGCCCTGTGCTGTACTTCAACACGGCGCGTGACAGCCCCAAGGCGGAGCAGCGGCCTGAACGGCAGGCAAATATGGATATGTTCCTCAGCTGGTCTGTGCGCTGCGACCGAAAGAACCCGACGGCGACGGTGACGTGGCTGATCAATCAAGAAAATGCTTCGATGCTGCGCAACACAGACCTGATCTTCCAGAAAGAGATGGCGCTGCGCATCAGCAAGTTCTACCCCGGCGTTGTTTCCCGCATCTTCATCTGCAACATGAGTAGTGCGCTGACGTTTGTGATGAAGCCGCTGCTACGGCAATTGCCGGCGGGCATCAGCGACTGCATCTTTCTCTTCTCTGCAAGCGACATCAAAAAGGGTGAGCTGTTGAAGCGCATCGACTCGAATGTGCTGCCGGTGGAGATGGGTGGGTGCAACGACTGCGACCATCCGCCAAACTACGAGTTCTTTGCGACAACCATCGAGTCCTATTTTCACCGCTGCATCGAAGCTCTCAAGAAGGGCTTTTCCATCAAGGAAATGGAAGTGATGGAGGAGTTCGGCGTGGACAACGATGGCGCACTCGTTGCGCGAGCAGGTGAAGGTGCAGCCGCAGGCCACGGTAGCCCCGCATGCCCCTCAAACGAATGCGCGGCTGTCAGAGATGAGGAGGCACAGGGAGTCATCTCGACTTCTCGATGGGTCGTGCCCACTACTGCCATCGAGGAGACGCTCGACTACGCCATCATGCAGGACCCCTGTGCCGTGTCGGTGGATGCGGAGAGACGGAGAATTACCATTCAAAGCGCCGTCCGTTCAGGCCGAGAAGGGGTCCCTCTCACACCGCCAGCAAACCCTTCCACGGCTAGCCCCTGGAGTACATCGTGCGCATCCCGTTCAGCGGGCCCGCTGTCGCTCCTTAGCCACGTGTCGAGCTCTGAGCTCTTCGACTGCGTTAGCGATCCCGACGAAGTCACGGAGAACTTTGCCGACACCATCATGACTAGGGAAGGGCTGTACCAGGTTCACCTGAACTCGATTGAGGAGTTCTCATATTCGGCGGTGCTGCGCAAGCTGTTTGCGCAGGGTCATGACGGCGACGACGGCAGTGGCATAGCAGAGCAGCAGGATGCCTGCCTCCGCGACTGGATCTCCTTTCGCTGTCACTGCGTGGAGCTGGTACCAAAGCTGGAGCATCTCTTGGAGGCACTGCGACTCGGTGCGGTGCTCGCAGTAGATGAGGATGAGGTGATCACCCAGCTGCGCCGCTGCAGTCACTTTATGATGAACCTCTTCCCGCAAACGCAGCAGACGATGCCGTTTTCTCTGCTGGACTGGTACGCCGCGGGGTCGACGGCTCGCCCGCCCAGTGCTGACGCCGCCGTATTTCCGTTCACGGGAAAAGAAGGGACGACCGAGCACGCAGCCGTCACCCACTTTTCCGTGGACCCGCGGCGGCTGGCGTTTCGACTGGACTGCACGTCTCCCGACAACGTCCTTCTCTCTGCTCAAGCCGGGGCAATGGAGTTCGTGGAGAACTGGGATGACTTGATTGCGGTGGACAAAGGCAAGAAGCGGGTGGTGCGCCGCCTTCTCCTGGCGTGGCCTCCGCAGGCAGATCGCTGCACCTTCGAGGCGCAGCTCCACTCCAGAGCGCGCCAGCTGTGGGCGAAGCTCGCACCGCTGTTCCGCCTCTACATCGAGGCCAAGGTGGGCATCTCCATCGCGGAGTTCATCCAGCACTACGGTCTGCTCGTGCCAGGTGGCCGTATTGATGAGACGGCGGAGTGGTACCGGCTACTCTTTGCGGCGGTGCTTCAGTATCGCGAACGGCACCGACGCAGCTGGCTCTTTCACGTCTTCCCCCCACCGTGCCATACGGACGTAAGGGCAGACGAGCCGCCAACGATGGAGAGACTCCTGCAGGCTCACGGGAACGCCAGTGGCGATGTAAGGGCCGCTATATCGCTCATGGCGGTGGTGGAGCAGTCACTGCGGTTCACTGCTGACCATTTGCGCACGAGCGGTGCCGGCAGTGCTGGGGCCAGGCGCACGATTGTGGAGCGCTATGTTGAAGTAAGCAGGGCAAAGATCTGCATACCGTACGATGCACAGAGCTCCGGTGTGCTGCCCAGCGAGAGCATTGCACAATACAAGCTCGCTGCGGTAACGTGCCTGACGAAAATGGAGGCACCCTTGCACGAGTTTATCTTGACGATGATAAGTCTGGCATTGCTCAAGGAGGAGTATCCACCTGACATGACCAAAGGGGAGATCATATCAGGGCTGCAGCTCTCCAGGGCACGGAGCGAGGCCGACATCCAGAAGCGCCACGAGCAGCAGCAAGTTGCTATTTCCTTTGCGCGCATCTGCTCCGAGCTGCAGGGAAGCTTTGGCCATGATATCCATCAGCTGCTGACGACATATCCAGCGGCAGGCATGCAGGCAGACGGGTATGCGCTAGGGCTGGAACTGCTGCTGGCCGTGGCCATTCTGAGATCCCGGCGGAATACCGACAACAGCAGTGGGCGTGACGGGTCGCCCTCGACGGCTCCAAATGATTTTCTGCCCGGAGTAGCCTCCTTTAGTGAGGAGGATAACAAGACGGTGGACGCCGATACTGTGGTGGGTGATGTAGCGGCACCTCCCTCCGTGGATGTTGAATCTTTGCTGGAGACACTGAACACGATGAGTCACCCTGCGACCCGGCTTGCATCCCTCAAGCGGATGTACATCTTTTGAGGCACGGTGCGAGTTTCTGTGGTAGGCTTCAGCCTCCACTGGTTGTCAGGCGTACCTCTGCCGGATGGCGTGTGCGCGCATGCCTGAAGGTTCGAGCGTGAAGTGGCGACGGGGCAGAAAGCCGGGCGTACGCGCTGCCTGCCCTCTTTTGCTCCTGCCGCTTTCTTTCGCTTCCACACGGTCCACCGTGAGGAGTGGATTGCCCCCTCTCTCTGTTCGTGCCTGCTGCTCACTTGCAGGTTTGCTCACCACTACACGCGTGTCGGTGCCGTTGTTGCACGCCTGAAACCGTGCGGTTCGTCTGTTACCCTATTCAATGTGTCCATCCTATGCGCCACCGGCGACGCTCCCCCCAAAAAAAACAATCACCGTCGTCTTGCCCCATAGAGGTCCATCGCGTGGCGCACAGCAGCTATAAGACATGTGGAAGCGCAGTGCGGCACCCCGGTCATGTAAGCAAGCGCTCTACCTCAGACTCTCACCACTACGGCCGCCTCGAAGACTGCCTCACAGCCGGTGCCATTGCACTGGCCGCCACCACGTGTCCCTCTCTCTCTGTTTCTCTCTCAGTTAGCCCAGGCTTCCCACACCGCTGGGACGTGCAAGGCCCTGAGGTGCGATGCATCCGAGTCATGCGGACACTCTGCCTAAACGTCTGGATGGTACACGTGTGATTACTGTCCAGGGTGGCTCCGACACAGCGGCATGCAATATCTCTCCGCCGACATGCGCAACCATACATTGCTCTGACACCCTACATACTCTACGCTGTAGGCACTTGAGGCGACCACCGCCAGAGGTGGCGCGATATGTGGCGGGGGGATAAGGTAGGTGCTGCCTGCGTGCCCGACCAGGTGGCCTCACTGGGCTCTGGGGTGGCGCGCCCGGGTGCCCTGCCATCTTTAGGGACGAACGCATTGAGAGGCAAGCAAATGAACACACAAGAGAAGCTCTCTCTTCCTGTTCTTCTCCGCTTTTATTCCAGCACTCGTCCGACCGTGTGGTGACGCGCGGGGCTTCTCGTTCGTGCCACCCCCTCTTGGGGTGCTGCTGCTGCTGCTGCTCAGCTTCTTGCCCGTCTCCTCCCTCTCTGCAAAGCCGCAAGAGCATGACTACTCATTCTATTGTGTTCGGATTCTTCCCTTCTTTCCTCCCTCTCCCTCTCTCTCTGTTCCTATTGCTTTCATCCATAGATGTATTCGAACGTTTGACCATCTTCTTCGTCCCCTCCAAGAGCAAAGAAGGCCACAAGCATCGGCTGCCGAATACGTAACAACAAGATAACCTCACAGAAGTGCAGGTAAAGAGCGTCTTCTCTCTCTCTCTCGCAGCTGCAGCGTCCCTCTAGAGGCACCCCCGAACTGCACCCTACGCACGCCCCCGCCACTGCGCACACACACAGAGAGCAATGCCCACCGCTGCCACAGAAAGGTCGGCGACCTCTTACCTAAATGGAGGCGCTCAAGAGAACGAGTGGGAGTACGACTCCCCAAACAGAGACGGCGTGGAACTTCTAGAGGGGCAGGCACACGCTGCTGAGGTAGAGGGCCGGAAAAAGAAAGGGGCGTCCACCTCAGAAGACTCGCAGAAGGAAGACGACCCGTTCGACTTCTCCGTCAATAGCCCAGAGCAGCGTATTGCCCGCATGGACCGTGAGCGGGCGGAGCGGGTGCATCGTCGTCGAACACAGATCAACTTGTTTCAGCGGTGGTTCAGTTACTTTCTCCCCTATGGCGGCGTTGTGTCCTCTGGTATCAACCTGGCCAGCTCTTGCCTCGGTGCGGGCATTATTGCGCTCCCTTCTGCCTTCAACGCCGCAGGCATTATTGTGGCCCTGATATACATGGTCGTCATTGCCTACCTGACCGTGTACTCGTATGTCCTCCTCGCCATTGTCGCGAAGAAAACTGGTCTGCGCAACTACGAGGAGATCGTGCGCACACTGATGGGACCCGGCGCGGGGTACTTCCTCGCGTTCTGCCTCTGGTTTCTTAGCTTTGGTGCGGAGATCTCGTACGCCATATCGCTGAAGGATGTGCTGACGGCGTTCCTGGATTCATCCGATACCGCCCCAGCGTTCCTGCAGACGCTCGCCGGTCAGCGTGTCATCACGTTTGTGCTGTGGCTCGTGGCCATGCTGCCGCTGTGCTTGCCAAAGGAGATCAACACGCTGCGCTACTTCTCGTGTGTGGCCGTCTTCTTTGTTGTGTACTTTGCCATCGCCATGGTGGTGCACAGCGGCATGAATGGCCTGCAGGAGAGTCCCCGCCCCGCCGTAAAACTCTTCAACAAGGGCAACACCGCCATAGGCGGTCTGGCCACCTTCCTCTTCGCCTTCATCTCGCAGCTCAACGCAATGGAGGTGGCGGGCGAGATGCACAAGTTTTCGGTGCGCCGCATGACGATTGCATCCGCGATTGGCGTGTTAATTTGCTTCGTACTGTACTTTTTCGCTGGCCTCTTTGGCTACTTTGACTTCGGCGCAAAGGTAACCGGATCTGCTCTGAAGCAGTACAACCCCGTCAAGGATGTCATGATGGGCATTGGCTACGGTGGCCTCATGCTGAAGCTGTGCGTCGGCTACGGTCTGCACATGATCCCAGTTCGCGATGCCATCTACTACGTGTGCCAGACGAACGTTCGCGACATCGCCTGGTGGAAGAATGCGTGTGTATGCGGGTCGATGGCCGTGTTGTCGATCATCGGTGGTCTCTTTGTGCCTCGCATTAACGTCGTCTTCGGCCTCGTCGGTGGCTTTGCAGGCGGTTTCATTGGCTACATCTACCCAGCGCTCATGGTTATGTACTCTGGGAACTGGACCCTCTCGAGCGTAGGTGTCTTTCATTATTTTTGCACCTACCTGCTTCTTTTCGCTGGCGTCATTGCTGTAGTGTGGGGCACCAGCGCCACCATTTTCGACGAAGTCATGGCCCTACGCGGCTAAGCGAGCGCGTCTTGACCCGCAGATGGGTGTTGTCCACGGTTCCCCTAACATTCCTCGACCCGCCCTTTTTCTTTATGCTTGGAGTAATGTATTCTTTGCCACCGTTACACACCCGGGTTGGCACCCACACTTTTCTTGCTTTGCTTCTCTTCAGCGTTCGCTCGCCACCGCGCTCAGCCTCGCGACCTTCTTGTGTGCTTTCAATACTTTTCCTTTTTCTCGATCTCTTTTCTTATTGTGTGTTCTTGTTTACCAATCATGATACGGACGTAGGCACATAGGGGCGATGATGTTCCCAGAGAGGAGGTGGTGAGGTGGAGATGGGGAGAGAGGGAGATGGGTAAGGCTGCAACGGCGCAACGGTGAATGGTGGCGGCAGAGTGGCAGGAAGAAGTGAAATAGTGACCCTTGGTGCGGAGGGCAATTGATCGCCCTTCGTTGACACTGGATGGGGGCCTTTTCGGTGGGAGAGAGCGCCGTGACGCGCGACGCGGTGAGCTTTTCATGATAGTGTGTACGGCCACCATATTTTTTTTTTTTAAGGTCCGACTTCCCTTCGCTCTCGCCGAGTCTTTGGCTGACTGAACACCTCTCACCTGTTTCGCTTCAAAACGAAGCGGAGGTGTCTCCTCATCCTTTTCCATCCGCACCTGCGCTGCACCTCGTATAAAGGCCCCTCGTGTGGCTCTCTGCACACCTCCTCCTCCCCCCTTCTCCTCTCTGGACAGCTCACGATCACCTGAAATCCTCCTTGGTGTCCCTCTCTCTCTGTGTGAGCCGCACATGTTCCTGGTCACTGTCGCTCGATATGCATGCACGAGGGAATGCTAGAGCTAGCGTGAGAAAGGCGGGGCATTGCCCCACGTATATAGAGGCACGTACACGTATATATATAAATATATAAATATATATGTATATATAAATATGTATATATGTATATATATATATGTATGTATGTATATGTATATGTATGTATGTATATGTATATGTATATATATATGTATATATATATGTATATATATATATGTATGTATGTATATGTATATGTATATATATATATATATGTATGTATGTATATGTATATGTATGTATGTATATGTATATGTATATATATATGTATATATATATGTATATATATATATATATGTATGTATGTATATTTCCATTTGTATACATATATACATACATATGCTTCCCCCTTTTTTGGTTTCTTGCTCTCCCTCAGTTTCCCCCACCGAAAAGTGGAGAGCACAACTACCCCACTCACGCCTGTACGCTGGCGCCTTCGACGCCATGCGCACACACTCACATTGCCAAGTGATCGCGCAGATGTGAGCGGAGTTTTTTTCCCCCTCTTTCTTCGCTCTGCCGATAAAGCGAGCAGCCACGAAGTAATGACCCAGTTTGTTGTACACCTCTAAAAAGGCGGCTGCTTCTTGGTTTCTTTTTCCCCCCTCCCCCTCCTTGCCGTGGTAAAGGAGGAGCTCGAAGGTGCGAGCAGCGAAAACACAACTTCACTGTAGCGTCGACGGCGTGCTTCTCGATGAAGGAAAAAACGTGCGTTTTTCTGCTGACCCGTCTTGCTCTCTCTCCCTCTGTCTCTGTGTCTGCGAGGAAGGGAAGAGGGCGAGCGCAGAGGACAAGAAGAAGCTAAAGGAAGTACCCCGCGCTCCCGGGTCAGTGCTTGTGTAATTGTGTATGTGTGTGTGTCATTCAGTCCCCCGCCCCACCCCCTTTCTCTCCCTTTCCCTCCCTTTCCTCCTATCCCCTCTCTCTGTCTACTAATCGAACTCTTTTATGCAGGACTGCCATTCTTGTGGTGTCCCCGGCTCCTCCCCTCCCCTCCCCTCTCCTCTCCTCTCTTTCTCTCTTTTTTTTTTTTGTATCTCTCTTGCTCTCTCGCTCTCTTGCTTTCTCACGCATACGTGCATGCTTGTCGTGTTTCTCACCTATGTCCAATCGTAAGCGTGGTGCTATAACCTTCTCCCCCCTTCTCCTTTTCTGTTGGTCTAACCTTATCTTTTGTACGATCTCTCTGTCAGCATCTTTGTTGTACCCTACTTGTGTTGTGCCGACTCTTTTTTGGCCCTTACCCTCTCATAGAAAGCCCCCTGCACTTTACATGCACCACTCACTCGCTCCGGAGCCCATTTGCAGTTTCGATTCCGATGCGCATGTCCTCCGTCGCCTTCCACCAATTCTCTTTGATGTGTCTACGTGTGTCCGAGCGGGTGAGTGGGTGTGTGGGTGTTCTGTACAGCGTGGTGCTACGTCTCCGGTATGCCCTCTTTTTTCATGTGCTCAACTCTTGTTGGTGGATGACATCGTTCGTAATCTTCTCGTCTGTGCTTCCTGTGTGTCGGCAAGGCAACTACTCAGCGTGCACAGGGGCAGGCACGTTTTCGCTGCACTCCTTCTCCCCCCTTTATTCTGTCAAATGCGCGCCGTCTACATGTCCACGCAGTGAGACGGGCGCTCTATCGCCAACACGCTCAATGTATTCTCACGAAGAACTACATGGAGAAAGTGAGAGAGGGGCGTGTGTGTCCATCAGCACAGGTACCGAGACACCTACACGCACACGCGCGTAAGCACTGGGGAACCCTTCCCGACATGCGTGCATGAGCACTCACATATCTTCCATCACCAATGGGACGGCAGATCAGCAGATGTATTCGCAGGCTCACAATGTTTGAAGGATACAGCAGCTGTGATGCATCCAAGCGGATGGACAGTGAGGGCTCGCAGGTTGAGCATACACTACAGCTGAGCGGACCCCCCTCCTTCGAAAAAGCAGCAGTTTAATGACTCGGCATCCCTCTCCCCCAAGTCACGGCTATTCCTTCCCTTGTTACCAAAGGTGCCGCATAACGGCCAACCTATAAGCTTTTACTCGTGCAGGTGTTGTTGATGATATAGTCCCCCTTCCCCACGAAATTGCTCGCATTGAGGTGCATCATAGGTGTATCGTCATTGGACGGCTTAAACACCGTCACGCTGGTGGGAGGGTGTGACAGAAAACGCCAAGCGCTGGGACTCCTGTGCACCGGTGCCGCTGACGCAGTGACGTCACGGGGCTTTATCACTCCTCTCAGCGGGGAGAGATCGGCACGTACTTGCGTGTAGGTGGACGTGGTGGCCGTGCAACCAGCCACACATCTCTGGCGCTGTGGTGAGGCTGGAGGCGCACACGCGGCAGAGCGCTTTTTGGTGTGAGGCCTGCTTTACACGCCTCCCTCATGTCCCTTCGCTTGGAAGAGTTTTTTTTTCTGTAGCTGTAAGCGCTCCTGCCTTGACATGTAGGTCTCATGGAGACCACCTCACCATCTTCCGCCACGGGCCTTAGGGATGCTTCCGGCGCCGTGTTTGTCTTCCATACACTATTCTCTCTCTCTTTCCTCGGGTGATACACCTCAGCATCTTCCTACAATCCTCACGCGCAACAGCCACCAAAGTGATTCTGCTCCCCTGTCAGTTGGAAGGCGACTAATTGAACGAAGTACTCCTTTCCATAACTTCCGGCACCTCCCACCATCGGTGTTCCCCTACGACACACTGTCCCCCTTCGCCTTCGCCCTGCCCCACGAGATCTGGAGAGCGACAGACCCACGGCCAGACACGCACACTCAACGCGTGCCCTCTGCGACTCCGTCACTTTCTGTGCCATCTTTGCGCATAGCCGATATCAACGAAACGTCGTACGTACAGCGGAGACCGTCGCTGTCTCCCCCTTCCAACTCAGAGCAAGTTAGCGTCTACACAGTCTCGGTCTGCCACCTCGCGTTACCAGAGAAGCACAACAGGACAGCCGCCATCATGCCTCACATAGGATCACACGACTCTCACGCGGAGGAGCTCCACACATCGCGCGGTGGTGCATCCAACGATCAACCCTCTCTGAGCACGCATATTGATATAGAAGTTGCGCAGGGATACGACGGGAAATATGCGTCGGGGGAGGAGGAGGTGTCTTCCACTGAGGCGCCGCACCCATACGACTTCTCCCAGTACGACCCGAAGCGCCGGATCGAGCTGCAGGATAAGATCCGCGCCGATCGCGTGACCCGCCGGCTTGTCCCCAAGAATGTGTTCCAGAAGTACTTCGACTACTTTGTGCCCTACGGCGGCCTGGTTTCCACAGGCCTCAACCTGGCCAGCTCCTCCATTGGTGCCGGCATTATTGCGCTGCCCTACGCCTTCAACGCCTCGGGTCTTGTCATGGCCATCATCTACATGATCATGATTGCCTACCTCACCATCTACTCCTACTACCTGCTAGGCCAGGCGGGAACGAAGACCGGTCTGCGTAACTACGAGCAGATCGTGCGCACGCTGATGGGACCCGGCGCGGACTACTTCCTCGCCTTCTGCATGTGGTTTCTGAGCTTTGGTGGGGAGGTGTCGTACGTCATCTCCGTGAAGGATGTGCTGACGGCGTTTCTCGAGGACGGGGACAACACGCCGGAGTTCTTTCTGAACATCTGGGGCCAGCGCCTTCTCACCTTCATTGTGTGGCTTGTGGCCATGCTGCCGCTGTGCTTGCCGAAGGAGATCAACAGTCTGCGCTACTTCTCGTGCGTCGCGATCGTGTTCATTGTGTATTTCGTGATTGCGATGGTCGTGCACAGCGCACAGAACGGCCTGCGCGCGGATCCGCGCCCGGAGATCAAGATGTTCACGACCGGCAACACCGCCGTTTCTGGGATGTCGACGTTTATTTTTGCGTTCTTGTCGCAGCTGAACGCTTACGAAAGCTACGAGGAGATGTCCAACCCCACGCCGGCGCGCCTCACGGTGGGTGCCAGCATCTCTGTGGGCATTGTGTTTGTGCTGTACTTTCTCGCTGGGCTTTTTGGCTACCTGGACTTCGGCGCTGAGATGACCGGATCCGCGCTGAAAATGTACAGCCCGGTGAAGGACGTCATGATGGGCATCGGCTACGTGGGAATCCTGTTCAAGCTGTGCGTTGGGTTCGGCTTGCACATGATCCCTGTCCGTGATGCCATCTACCACTGCGTCCGCGTGGACGTGCACGTGTTTCCGTGGTGGAAGAACGCGTGTGTGTGCGCCTTCATGGCGCTGCTCTCGCTGGTGGCTGGGCTGTTCATTCCGAGCATCAACGTTGTCTTCGGCCTCGTTGGCGGCTTCTCTGGCGGCTTCATCGGCTTCATCTACCCGTCCTTCATGGTCATGTATTCCGGCAACTGGTCGCTGGCGTCGGTCGGGTGGTTCCACTACCTGTCGACGTACTTTTTGCTGGTTGTCGGTGTCATTGGCGTCGTGTGGGGTACCGCCAGCTCGATCTATGGCGAGATTTAGCCGGTATGAGTTGTGCAGGTGAAACGCGAAGGGAGTGGCGGCGTCGGTGTTCTCTGATATCGGCGGGAGAGAATGTTGTGCGCCGTGTTTGCCCCCCCACCCTCTCCCAATGGATGAGGAAGATGGTGATGGGGCGTCTCTTCCTTCTTGGTTCCTCCGCTGTAGGAGCGTTTTCACGGCCGCTGCTGCTGCTATGGATTTTTATTTCTTTGGATCGGAGTTCGTGGAGCTTTCTTGGCGGTTTCTGAGTGCTGTAAGGTGAGTTTCGTGGTGCTGTCTCAACGCCTAATAGATGGCGGCGTGGACCCTCGTCGATGAGTCTTCTGTGAGACTGAGGCGAGACGACGGCCTGCGCGCGTGTGAGGTTTGTTGTGTCCGGTGCCTTTTTTTTTCTCTCTCTTTTATTTCCTCTTCGTTGATGCGGAATGCCGTCGTTGTGCGCGTGCGTCTTTTTAGCTGGATGAAGGAAGGAGGCGAGCGGGGTGCAGAGCGCTGAAACAGCGAGGCGCGAGGCATTGTAAGATGCCGGTGTGCCTATGAGGCGACGTGTCTGCGTACAGCAACCAGTGACGGTGGCTACCACTATCGTATCACAGAACGTATGGCTTCGGTGATTTGATTGGCGTGCCTGTGTCGTCGAAGCCGATGGACGTGCTGCCGTTGGGCGCTGCTCACCTCCTTCCTCATCTGTCTTTTCTGTTCGCTGTTTTACTGTCAATGTGTAATGCGCCTTGTGCTGACGCCCCGCATGCTCCGCGCGCTGCCCCTGTGCCCCCTTCTACTGGGGGCTTCGTCCACACGCCGTCGCTGTTTTTTTTTTTTTTCCCTTTTCCCTTCCCCTGGATCCTGTCTCGACTTTCTCCTCTCCTGAGCGCGTGTCTGGGATGCGTGGTGACCGTGTGGACCACAAAACTGATTGGACCAACGTGTTCAAGGGAGATGACGACCTCCATCGGTAAGTCTCTGCTCAAGGTACTCACCTCCAGAATGAGAAGATGCGGAGAAAACCTATTGATCCCTCCTAGTAGACCCCATTCGTGAGGAAATCGACAGCTGTCGGGATGCCGTTGCTAAGGAAACCTTTATGGCCTTTCTTTGTACACATTTCAGTACATTTTTACGGCTGCACACCTGCCCACAAGTCCTCTCTCCACATGGTTCCAGTCGCTGATGTGCGCGGCTTCTGACAGGAACGCACTGCTCAGTGTCTTCCCGTGAAGCAGCAGAGTTGATGAGAAGTATTTTGGGAGTCTGCACCGCGCGCATTTCCAAAGGCGCACGAGGCCATGCAGAACACATTTCCATTGGGCGCGCGCATGAGACTGCGTCAGTGCTGTGAAGGGCAGGTTGACTTGGAAGCGGAAGCATATGCTGCGGAAAACGTGTTTGCTTTCTCTTTATCGGCGCTCCCTACTGTTGCTGCGAACCATGCAGGCTACATTGACGGCCTCTATGGGCATGCTCATGACAGTGCTTTTGGGTGTAAACCCTGGCATTGACCACCGCCGCGTGCATGCTGCTATTGCTTATTCTCTGGAACGCCGCTTGAAAAGGAGCGAAGCCACAAGGTCAACGTGGGTCTCTCGAATCACAGCGTGTGGCGGGATCCTGCTCAGAGATGGGGCCGCGCTATTTGGCGCCTCTTTGTTTCTCCTTGCGCCGCTGCCGTCTCTTTCACAACGCAGGCCGTGCACACAGCACGTGCGCATCAAGCGTGGGAGGGGAAGGGAGAGGTGCGCGAAGGGCAACGCCACACCATTAAGCACAACGAAGGGAAAAACATGTACTCACCTGCCTCTTCTCTTCCGTCACTCTGCCGTTTACTCCGTGGGCACTTCCTGCGGTTCTTCGGACTGCGTGGGCCCCTCCAGCGCCTCCTCCCTTGAATCTTTTTTTTGTTTTGTTGTTGTTCTTCCCTACACTGTCTTTTTTCTCTTTTTCGTAATTGAAGTTCTCCCTCCCCCACCCCCTCGCTTCGTGACGCAGAGACAGGCAGGCGCCCCACACCCCTGGTAACAGGTGCTGTCATTGTACCCCACTCCCTCCCCTCCTCTGTCGCATTGCTCTTGTCCTCTTCCATCACTTTTTCTATTGGATATTTTATTTCGGTTTCGCCTCTTTGAGCGCGTATGTCTTCTCTGCCGCCGTCATGCCGTTTACTTCACCGCGGCACGAAGGCCCACACTCCCACTCGGTGAGGATTTTAAGCGATCGCACCGCATGCCCTCGGGTGCAGCTCTGGGTTCTGGGGCTAACCGGACAGGTCTTGGCTGACTCTGGGCCGAAGATACTTGGGGACACGATCACGCAAGTGTCAGAGCACTTCGAGCCATACTGTCTCTCTGCAGCACGTATATAATTTCCACCAGCTGCCTCTTTCCTTTCTGTGTGCTGCGGTGAGGTCGAGCACAGTTCTTAACCTAGCGTGCTTTGCATGCAGCCGCATCAGAGTTTGGTGAAGGACCTCAGAAAAGGTGCCAGCGAGAACTGCTTGGTCTACCCGCTGTGCAGCCAGGACAGGAGGTGCTGTGGCGGTGGGCGCGGCGATTTGTTGATGTGTCGCTGGTAGAAGGACACACACTGGCTAAAGCAGTATGCGACGAGGCGCTCTTCTTTTTTCATTTTTATTTTTCGAGTTGTTGGACGTGGTGCCAAGCTCACCCTTACTACGAGGACCGCACTCGTGCGACACCTCGCGAGCGCGTTTCTGCTGCTTCGTCCTTTCTGTGTCACAGTTTCCACGCCACGAGACCGTCACTCGGACACGCGAACTCTACCGCAGAAGACGTGCGGGATGCGTTGAAGGAAGACCAATGGAATCAACGACATGAATGGACAGCTCGAGTCAGAGGATTTATCTGCGGGGCGACGTGAAGAAAAGTGAAGGAAAGAGAAGACGGACAAGCTTCCGCTGCCGCAGGACCGAACAAGGCGCGGTGCCTCTCTGGCAGAGCGTCCGTTAAGATCCATTTATACTCTTTTATCTGCCTCATGTTTTTTTTTTTTTACGTGGTAGCGCACAACTACTAAAGTCTTAATGTACAGCAGTCTTTGTGTGTGGTGGCGACTGTACCCTTGTGAGCGTGATGTGCTCTAGCTAGCGAAAGAGATAATGCACCATGCGTGGCATAAACGGCGGAGCACCAGCGTAAACGGTGCCGGCTTCTGTGTCGCACGGTAGCCCAGAGAATTCTCGTTTTTGCTGTGCTTCACTCACCCCAGTCAGTGGTGGCTGGGCGACAATGATCCGCAGATGCTTCTCTGCAGGTGCGCCGCGGTCTTTACATGCGCGCAGCCTTTGCGAGCACGCATATGGCTCATCCCTAGTGCACACGAAACAACATGGCTCCTCTTTCCATTTGGGTACATTCACCTCCTCCTCTTCTTATTTTTCCGTGCACCTTTCGCGATAGTGTGATTCTATGATGACGATGCCTTCTGTGGCACAGCGGCAAGAGGCTTCGGCCCGTTGCTTCAAGCGACTGTGCTGAATGCAAAGCAGCGAGGCTTGTGCGTGGGCCTGCGGCGACTAGAGCGGAGCCAACAACGACACATACAGGAAAGTTCAGTTTCTACTAAGGACTTGATCGTTTTCGTGATGGCGCTTTCAGGTGGCGCTGTAAGCATGGCGTTTCGCACGTCACAATGCCTGTGGGCGCCAATGCCGGAGTTGCTGGCCCGCCGCGTGGACTTTGCATCTCAGTTTTGTCTGTAACCATGGTGAGGTACACTAAACGGACAGGCAGGCTTGCTGAACAGGCCGTGACAGGGACGAGACGACACCATCGACATGGTTCAGGGGCCTGATCACCGGTCTCAGATGTCAGTCCAACATGCCCCCTGCTACCCTCGCACGGCAGAAGCCATTGCTCCCGCCTCGCAGCCAGATCCTGGGCTGCAGCTCGCCGGGATCAAAGCTTGCTGTTCCCTCCGATCCATGCGACACTGACGGCGCCGCTCACATGCAAAGGAGGTACGAGGAAGGACAAGAGCAGCTCACGAGCGGCACGCACCCGGTGCGACAGTACAACAGCTTGCCCTAGACGACGCGCATCCATCCCTGTGCTTACGAAGGGAGGTGATTGGGCTCATACGCAAATATTTAGTGATGTGTATGGGGAGGAGTGAAGAGTGAAGGGAGCAGCGTCTCCTCCCACCATTGTTTTGTGTGTGCGTGTGTGTGTGTGTGTGTGTGTGTGTGTGTGGTAGGGGCGGGGGGAGGGGGCAGTGGAGGGAATGGCATTGCCTCGTCGGCTCTGATGTATGCGCGCGAACGACTTCTATATATATATATTTTTTTTTTAACAGTTTCAGTAGTGCCACACACACTTTCAAGTGACGATGGAGCTCTCTTTTTGCCTATATTTCTGTTGTGCCTCAGGTGTGCCACTCGTGCATGTCGCGTCGTCTACGTTGCCATCTCGGATTCTCGGTATCCCTGCCCCTGCCAGGGCCGTTGGTGCCATTGCGCTTCCCCATGTAAAGGATAGTGGGCACCGCGAGCGTGTTTCAAAGCGGTCGGCAGTGTTGTGGAAGCGGTGCCCGATGGGGACACGGCGCCCGTGCTTGGACGGCGTATGCGCTATGATGAGCTAAAGGACAGGGCCCACGAGGAACATGTCGTGCACAACATCGCGCGTGGCGGTTGTCATGTGGGGGTCAGGGGCACCGGAGAGCAGTACACGACGGAAGACCTGAACACGGTGGAGGTATCAAACCTTCTCGGCGAGTGTTTCGCTGCGCTGCTCTCTTTTTTGTTCGTCTTTTCGTGTGCATCGGGGCATGGGAGATGTGCAGGTGTGAAGCGGCACCGGAGCGGTCGATGGGCTCACTCCCTCTACCGCTATCCTAATCTCCTGTCTCACAATCAGTCGGTGCGCCTTTTCTCTTCATATACCTTGTTTGCGCACCTTCGGATGCCATGATGAATCTGTACGTGTGCGAAGGGAGGGGACTAGTAGGGCGCAGAGGTTCCAATTCGATGGGCGCTCACCTCACGCACTCTCATCCCTGCTACCCCTCACATCAGCAGATCGGTAGGGGAAACGAGGAGGGGGAGCCACTGAAAGAAAACACCTGCCTCTGCATGTTACTCATCGGATGTGTATGTGTGTGTGCGTGGGGGGGGGTATAACAACTGTTCTTTGAGCGTCGTCAGTTGCCACGAGACTTCGTGGAGTGGCTACTTCTCTTCTTCTCACACCCTACTCTCTTTCTCCACCCCGATTTCCCAATTTCGGTGACACCACTGGTCATTTGGTGCACAGCCATTACAACCGAAGTGGATACAGAACCCCGATGTGTACGCCCGCGTCCGATCTCTGATAACTGCAACGCGACACTTTATGAAGACTACTTCAAAGCACCATTCTGTGAGCACCCTACACCCTCCTCAACATCTACGCCTTGATTACACGAGGCACACACTTCCTGCCGCAGATCTGGCGTGACTTTACTTGCACCACACACACCCATCGTCCCCGCCAGCAGAGAAACAAAAGCACTGTCTAGACAGCATCATTAGTCACCTGGCACTCATCTGCACGACAATCGGCCCCACCTGCGCACAGAGTTTGACATGACATCAGCGCAGGGATACGACGGGAAATATGCGTCGGGGGTGGAGGAGGTGTCTTCCACTGAGGCGCCGCACCCATACGACTTCTCCCAGTACGACCCGAAGCGCCGGATCGAGCTGCAGGATAAGATCCGCGCCGATCGCGTGACCCGCCGGCTTGTCCCCAAGAATGTGTTCCAGAAGCACTTCGACTACTTTGTGCCCTACGGCGGCCTGGTTTCCACAGGCCTCAACCTGGCCAGCTCTTCCATTGGTGCCGGCATTATTGCGCTGCCCTACGCCTTCAACGCCTCGGGTCTTGTCATGGGCATCATCTACATGATCATGATTTCCTACCTCACCATCTACTCCTACTACCTGCTAGGCCAGGCGGGAACGAAGACCGGTCTGCGTAACTACGAGCAGATCGTGCGCACGCTGATGGGACCCGGCGCGGACTACTTCCTCGCCTTCTGCATGTGGGTTCTGAGCTTTGGTTCGGAAGTGTCGTACATCATCTCCGTGAAGGATGTGTTGACGGCGTTTCTCGAGGACGCGGACAACACGCCGGAGTTTTTTCTGAACATCTGGGGCCAGCGCCTTCTCACCTTCATTGTGTGGCTTGTGGCCATGCTGCCGCTGTGCTTGCCGAAGGAGATCAACAGTCTGCGCTACTTCTCGTGCGTCGCGATCGTGTTCATTGTGTATTTCGTGATTGCGATAGTCGTGCACAGCGCACAGAACGGCCTGCGCGCGGATCCGCGCCCGGAGATCAATATGGTCACGACCGGCAACCCGGCTGTGGCTGGGATGTCGACGTTTATTTTTGCGTTCTTGTCGCAGCTGAACGCTTACGAAAGCTACGAGGAGATGTCCAACCCCACGCCGGCGCGCCTCACGGTGGGTGCCAGCATCTCTGTGGGCATTGTGTTTGTGCTGTACTGTCTTGCTGGCATCTTTGGCTACCTGGACTTCGGCGCTGAGATGACCGGATCCGCGCTGAAGAAGTACACCCCGGTGAAGGACGTCATGATGGGCATCGGCTACGTGGGAATCCTGTTCAAGCTGTGCGTTGGGTTCGGCTTGCACATGATCCCTGTCCGTGATGCCATCTACCACTGCGTCCGCGTGGACGTGCACGTGTTTCCGTGGTGGAAGAACGCGTGTGTGTGCGCCTTCATGGCGCTGCTCTCGCTGGTGGCTGGGCTGTTCATCCCGAGCATCAACGTTGTCTTCGGCCTCGTTGGCGGCTTCTCTGGCGGCTTCATCGGCTTCATCTACCCGTCCTTCATGGTCATGTATTCCGGCAACTGGTCGCTGGCGTCGGTCGGGTGGTTCCACTACCTGTCGACGTACTTTTTGCTGGTTGTCGGTGTCATTGGCGTCGTGTGGGGTACCGCCAGCTCGATCTATGGCGAGATTTAGTGTGGAGTCCTCTACATTGTTCTGCGTTCAGCGTAAAGATGATGTGTGAGAGGCAGCCGCTCGGGGAGACACGTGTAGGAGGGCAGTTCTCGGACTAGAAGAGAGTCTGGGATGCTGCGAGTAGGGATGCAACGTCGTCCTTGTGCTGCTTTTGTGTGTGTGTGCAGTGTGGGGGCCACGGTAGCGGGCACTAATATCTCAGGGTCAATGATAATCGGTACGCCGTGAGGGCGCTTGTTCTTTGACTCCTGTGTCGTACGAGGGGTCGTGAGACGCGTGTGTGTTTGCGAGTGCTGCTGAGGGTACACACACACTCTCTCTATACTGAGATGTGTAGTGGATGCTCTTTCTGGGGCTGCTGGTGAAGATTTGCGTGCATGTAAAGGGCGGAATTGCTGCACGGAGGTGCCTTCACGCGTGTATCGTAGTGTGCCGGCAAGAGACTCTCGTGTTTTTTGCGCGATGTGCTGCCCGTGAGCGGCCTCTGGAGACAGCCTGAACCCCACGACGTCGACCTCCACTCCTCCACATATGCGCCCAGGTTGAAAGGCACCAACTGTGTTCACGTTTTGATTTCTAATTGCATGCGTTCTCTAAAGTTCGCCGTTTCTCTTCCTCTTTTTTTTTCTATGTTCGGTGATGTGTCTAAGACATCCCCCTCCTCCCCTAATGAGGCTTTATTTTTGTGTGTTTCAACGTAAACCCCGGGTGTCCCTATCACTTTTCCTTTGCTGCACAAACGCGGGAGGCATTACCTTTGTCTCTCTGTCGCTCTCTGCTGGATTTCTTGAAGGCGTCATCAAGTGCTGTTTCCGGTGTATCGTTATCATTCCATTTATTTTGCCGCGCATGTGAAGGTGGCCGGTGTCGGTGGAGGAAGTCATGCCCATCTGAGTACACTCGTCCGTCCTCCTCTTCGGCGCTTTTTTTATTGGCACGGTTTCTGTGTGTGTGTGTGTGTGTGTATTTGAAGGGGGCGGGGGGCGGGGCGTACCGTCAGTCTGCACAACGCGCACGGTGCCTCCTGTGGATGAAGCTGTGCTGTGCTATGTCTTCATCTCTCTTCATCCTGCCACCACATGCGCCTCCTTCACCTGTTATGCAACCCAGATGCCGTATCGATTCCTCCCTTGCCGTCTCTGCAGTGTTTGACTGTGGGCCATGTCCCCGCGTACATGAAAGAGTGGTGAAGGAGAGGAGGGCTGGAGGGCAACGGCCGTGCAGAGGCACAACACGAACGAGTGTGTGTAGATGACAACACACACACACACACACACACACACACACACACACACACACACACACACACACACAGTGTTTTAATGGAGGGCTGGGAAGGTATTCGACCTGCTGCTTCTTCGCTGCTTCACTTCCACCGAGACCCCTTTGGTTTACCACGTGGAGTGTGAGGAGGATGCGATGGGGTGACCGCATGGGACGAAGGGAGCACAAGGAGACTCACGAGTAGCCAGAGGATCTGATGGAGACTTGCCAATCACAACTTCCGAGGCCTTCATGTCTGCTCCGCTTCCTCTCCGATTTTGCACGTGTCGCAGCGGCATCCTCTCCCATCACGTTGTGCCATTCTTGCTCTTGGAATCAGATACGGCAGTCTCTTGTTTGGATTCGTTTCACCACAACGTGCGAACTTCCCTCTCTCCTTCCTTGACTTTTTTTTCGCTCTGTCGTTCCGCAGGTGTCTCTGCAGGGACCCACTCCCTCCTCTAATGTGTGTGTCTCCTTGCGTCTGTCCGCGCGTGTACTTTATTTCGGAAACTGCGTGCCTTTGAAGGGGGACACAGCCACTGGAGGGAGTCGGAGCAGAGCGTGCAAGGTGATTGGCTGTGCGCGTTGGTTCTTCTTCCCTTCTCTTCTGGTGTGGTCCGTCTACCGCATTTTGAAGCCAATGGCGCCGCCGGCTGAGTAGTAGAAGGAGCGACTTTCATGATCCCCACAACCGACTCACTACCCCCCACCAAGTCGTATGCCGATACGAGCGGAGGCCACGAAAAGAGGCAGGCAATCAGGAGCAAAGCGACTAGGAAACGCCCCCTGCTCGTCTCCCGTGCGAATGTGTTTTCTCCTCCGAATTGTAACGTCCTTCGCGTGCCCTAAATCTTCCTTTGACAGTGCTCACGCATAACAGAGTCTGTGCGCAAGACGGGCCACGGGCTGTCCTCCTACTCCGCATTTGCAGAGGCTTCGATTGGCACGCGCGTTTGAAGCTGTTGGTGCGCGTTGAGATCTGGATCTGCTCGCCTATTGCGCAGGGTGGCGTGGGCGCCTTGAGGTTTTGGCTCGACTGTCGATGATGAGCGCCCTCATTGGCAAGCGCGGACTGCAGAATCTTTATCCTGAGTGAGAGCGCATGACGACGCATGCGCATTAACCTGCTCTCGTGACCGTGACGCCACATCTATTGGTCAGTACAGCCTATGAGGGAGCGTAAGTACATTCCTATATAGTAATAAATATTCGTGAACATATGGCTTGCTTCGCGTTTTTTTATTTTGGTACGGGCTTTTTTCGAGAAGCGCTAGTGTCCTAAGGTCTTCAAACAATAATGTGCCGGAAGACAGCAAGGGAGCAAGTACCGTGTGTGCCGAGCAGGAGCGCTTCTGCCGATGCTTCGTCTCGCTCCAGACAGTACACCGGATGCGGCGCTTTGCGCTTCAGGGATGAGCTGAAGGACAGCTGCACATTTCCATTGTCAAGTCCTCAATTATGAGCCTCCTCTGCTCCAGAGCTGCATCCCCCCTCTCCCCAGATCGGGCCAATTCTTTGTGGATCGAGAGGGTGCGATGCCTTGTCTACCTGTGCTGTCTCTGTTGCTAGCGTGCATACTTTTCCCTAACCTTTCTCTACACTCCTTCTCTTCCGCTCATGAGCACACAAGCACACCCCGCCTTGCTTGGCTGGTGTGAGCCTCATGACCGTCTCACATCGCATACATCGTCAACTGACGTTGTGGTACGCTGCACCTGCGTGCTCTTTACGTAAGAGGTCCCAGAAAATCGCGTCACGGCAATGTCAGTATCACAGGGGTCACCCACGGCAACTGCGCCGATCCTCCACTCCTCTGTGCGTAACTCGATCAGTGAACACCACGTCGGAAATGTCGACCACTAAAGTCCACGGCACCTGCTGAACGACAGCCACAATGAGGAGCACTCGGTGGATGAGGTCGTGGTGGGAGTGAGCGACGCGGCCAGCTAACCCTCAGTGTACATGAAGCTCCAGCCCTCTTCGCTCAGTAATGAGGGGAGAGTCAGCAGCTAAAAGGGAGAAGCAGTAGTCGGCCTATATGGACATGGCACAACAGGTCATTGAGGCAGACCAGCGCAGCCGTGAGGAACATGTGTGGCGTCGCCGTCACACCACCAATCCTGTCCTGCGAATGCTGCAGGCGATTATGCCGTATGATGGCATCGTGGCGTCAGCCTTCAGCATCGGCAGCTCCACGATGGGCGGCGACATCATCGGACTGCCTGCAGCCTTTCAGATGAGCGGGATGGGGATGGCTATCATGTACTTGATTGTCGTGGTGATCATCACGGTGTGTACTCTTGTGCTGCTCACCATTGTGTCGAACAAGACCGGGCGGTACAGCTGGGAGATGATCGCGCGTTGGGTGATGAGACGCGGCTGGGACTAATTCGTCGTCTTCGTCATGAGGATGCTTTGCTTTGGCGGTGATGTGCCATACATTATTGCCCTCAAAAGCATCCTCACCGGCTTCTTGAAGAGATCGCCAACGGCATCCGATTACATCCAGTCGGATCCAGGGTATGGCCTCATCACATCATCGCTGTGGATCGTCGTGATCCTGCCAATGCGCTTGCCAAAGGAGATCAACTCTCTGCGCATCGTTTCCACAGTGACTATTCTCTTTGTTGGCTTCCTCCTTCCCTCCCTGCTCATAATGTGCTCGGGCGGCTTCTCGACCGCGCACGTTGGGTAGATTCACTTCCTCGGCACCTACGCGTAGCTTCTGACTGATGTGATCGCCGTGGTGCGGGGCACGCGCTCCGCCTTCCATGGAGCTGTCCTCTCTTCGTGGTAGTCGCGCAGCTTCTCCGCCCGCGTTGGGCAGAGCAGCACAATGTGCTTGAACACGATCACAAGTGATGATTTGTTTGCCTTCTTGTGCGGGCCTGCGCATGCACGATGCCCACATCCAGACAGGTCGCCGTGCTGGAGACGGCAGCCGCGACAGCAGCGTAATGGCGATCAAAGGCATCTCCGTCAAGCAAGGCTTCTTTTCTCTTACTTTCGTCGTTGCCGTACCTACGCCGCGGATCCTTGCGGACATGTTTTCTTTTTCCCTTCACGTTAACGCGCTTCCCCACAGCTGAAGCTCCGTTTGCCTGGCATGTCACGAGCACCTGCGCGTTCGACCCTGCGTTGGCTCTTCCTCCACCGAGGCACTGGCAGAGCACTCTGAAGGGGGCGGGCGGATTGCGGGGGGGGGGGGGGGGGGGATACGCACCGCGTTCTTCTTCTGACCAGAGCCGCGGGAGCAGCAACGATAGCACGCCGCCTGTTTGTGTGCCTGAATTCCGGTGTCTTTTTCCAGCGGCCCGTAGACTCGATCAGACGCGTCGATAAGCTGAAGCAAAGGCGTGCATGTGCCACATTGGGCCGCTTCTTCCTCAGCGCCGCCTCCGTCCTCCTCTCCTTTTCCTGGCATCCCACTCGACGTCTTTTGCGTCTCTTCCCTGCCGTTGCCCTTCAAGGGAGACGACGACAGGGACACTGGCTGGCTGCGGTGTCGTCCGCTTCCCACCGCCATCTCTCCCCCCTCTCTGTTTTCTCTCCTGCACTGCACGCCTCCACCGTGCACGTATGTGTGTATGTATAGGAAGCTTGCTACCTCCCTCATCACCCCCCACTTTCCTCGTATTATCACGAGCTGCCGAGGTGCATGGGAATACACAGGACACGTCAGCGCTTCCTCTTGTGGTCATCCTACCGACTCTTTCAGGTGCACGAAGGGAGAACGCGCCTCTTTCGCACCCACGTGTGCGTGACCTGATTACGTATGGAACAGAAGCCTTCTTTGTCCCTCTTTTACCCAAGCACCGTTTTCACCTCTCAGTGCTTTCGCGCGTTGGCTGTTGACGCAGCGAATGCGTTTTCGTTACGGCGTCAACGCCCTCCGTCCTTTGCCGCGTGTGCAGTTCGTTGTTGCGGTTGCTGGCGCGGCAGGACACGTGTGCTTTCCCAAAAGGGGAAGAGTACGCCGTTGACTATCCGCTGCGAGACCAGAGACTGCCCAGCAGTAGTGCTGTGCGTCTCTTTGGGGCGATGTTGTCTCTCCTTCTCTTCGCCCGAGCACATATGCAAAGATGAAGAGTTGAACTCCAGCATCATCGCATGCCATGGGCATATGTTTCGCAACGTTGAGAGGGACTCTGCCAGATGCACTATCTCCTCACCAGAGGGGGGGGGGGGCAGTAAACAAACGGAAAAGAAAGAGGATGAGGGAAATACGAAAACAAGGCCCAATGCCAGATGTCTGGGGTGATGTGAGATGCGGTGGTGGGAAGAGGAATGTTAGTGGTGGCGCATCTCTCTCTTTCTCGATGTGGCGCATGCCGACACATCGGCTTCTGCTTCGGTCTCCTCCGTCACCCCCTTCTCGTTTGCTCGCTCCCTCTTGCGGGGTTTCTTTTTTTTTTTTATTCCCGTTCGCCGTATGGTGATGTGCCCCAGCCCTTCTCCTTCCCCCCCTCCCCTTCTCTCCTTGGGCGCACCTCGTAGTTGCCCCCCTGTCCATCTTGTGTTTCAGTTGTATCAACGCTGTTACTTCCTCTATTGGAGCAGTGACCCCTCTCCGCCCCCTCCCCGCCCCACTCTCTGTTGGCCAGCGGGGACTTGAAGACTTTTTTTGGGGGGAGGGTGGCGGCACCGAAAATAAGTCTTCTGTTTTCTCTTGTAATGCTCGGTTCTGCTCACCGCTTTTCTACCATACGACTCGAGCTCAGCGTATGCGCGAGAACACAGACCAGCGCTTGGAGCACTGCAACAGTAGGAGAAAGCGGGGAAAGAGGGGTGGACGCGCAGCCCGCGGTGCGGCGGGGGGGGGCCTTCACGGTCGCCCTTTATCTATCCGCGCATGGCTGCGCCCAACTCCATCTTTTTCGGCGTGCAAAGCGCTCTGTCGCCCTCGAACAGACGAGCTTCCATGTCTCTGGTCAGATACTTGATCAACACCACTCTTTCCTTGTGTTGCAGTGTTTACGCGGCATCACACGGAACTCGAAGCGTCCCCCCGTCGCCATCTCGGTCACTACCATCTCCATGCTTCCTTTCTACATGTCATCCTCTCCCTCATTTGAGGCCCCACGTACGCCATCTTCTGTTCTGCCAAGTTGCAGCGACAGCCCCATTCGTCGTCGTCATTCGCTCTCGGAGAGCGAAGGAGCGCAGGGCCGTTGGTGCTGTAGAAGTCGTTCCCGCCGTCTCTTTTGCTGCGGTGTTGGGCCCGCACAGAGCCGCCGCCTCTTTTTTCTCCCTTGTCGTTGTGTCCCTCATGGTGCCACGCCCAGTGAAGTCATGACGTCCACGTACACGTCGCTTAGCGACCTCGGCACCGTCGCCATCTCCCACCGAGGCGAAGTCGATGAGGTGAAGCGACAGCTGGATATTAAGCACGGCTATTTCGATGCCTGGATATATGGCTTTCTTGAGAACAAGAAGTTTAACGTTGAGGAGACGGTCGCCAAGCTGCAGCGGCGTTATGCCATGGAGGTGAATGAGCTCGCCTCGTACGAGCTCACGGATTACATGCGGGAGTCCCTTCGCAAGGGCATCATCTTTGAAATTGGAAACGACAAGGCGGGGCGTGTCGCCTTTCTCGTCAACACAAAGCGTGACTTCCCGCAGTCGAAGTACCGCGACCAGCAGCGCCGCTCCTTTGACATGTTTGTAAGCTACGGCACGCGTCTACGCAAGGAAAATAAGCGCTGTCAGTTGGTGATGCTCATCAATCAGGAAGGTGCTAGCTTCTTCAAGAACGTGGACATGGCCTTCCAGGCGGACATCGCGTTGCGCATCTCGAAGTTTTACCCAGGATGTATCGACAAGATATACATCTGCAATATGAGCCGCACTCTCGCTGCCATGGCAAAACCGATCTTCAAACGCCTTCCCGCCATTGTGGCCGATCGAATTCAGATTATCGACGAGAATGACATCAAACAAGGGGTGCTGCTGGACCTTTTCGATGCGGAGGTGCTGCCAGTTGAGCTGGGCGGCAAGAACAAGTGTGACAGTGAGGATCTCTGGGACGCGTACGCGGATCGGGTGGAGATGTACTACGCGGAGCTCAAGCGGGCGGTCAATGAACGTGGCATGACAGTAAAGGACTACGAGCTCGAGAGCATTGGCATCGACCCTGCGACGGCGCACAACGGCAACGTCGACAACCTTGCTGCAACGATCACGCCACAGGCCGACACCCTCATGCAGTCCGTCTGCTCCCTCTCCGCGCAGACATCATCACGCCACTCAACTGTCTACCCTGCTGCAGGAGATGTTCTCCAGCCACATCAGCCGAGGGTCCCGCGGGCCTTGCGGCAGTCCATGGCCAGCATGAATGAGAGCCTTGACCCCGAACTGAAATCGCTCAGGACGTGCCGAACGGAGGGGTCGTTAATGTTGTCGCCGGTGCTCGACGGCGCTGACAAGGGAGAGGGCGGTGCGCCGGAGACGATGCCGTGGGCGGAAGTGGTGGCGCCGCTTCCGGAGAGTCTGGCGCTCTTCTTCCTGGAAGAGCTGCTACGGTGGCGCATGGCCGTGGAAAATAGCGAATGTGGCGAGCGCTACAAGATCCTGGACAGTTTCGTCTCGGGCCTCAAGACGACCACCGAGCTCGGCATTCGCGGCTTGGATGTGTCGGACCGGAAGTGGTACGTTGGTGTTCCGTACCCGTTGCGCGCCCTCTATCGCATCCTCCTGGTGACCATCACACTGATTAGCATGATCTACTTTTCCGCCGCCCTTATCTTCTGCGCCGTCTTCTTCGCGGACATCATCATCACCCTCTTCCTGGGCTCGTTCGCCAAACCCAGCTACGTATTCTCACTGGGGTCTGTGCTACTCATGGTGGCCATCCAGGGCGCTTCCCTATGCACACGTGCAGCAGATTGTATTTTGGCAGTATGTAACCGAAATGTGATCCCCCTCTTCGAACGCCTTGGTAGCTACTGGGGCACTGTGGCGGAGGTGATCCTATTCTTTGTGCTCGTCATCATCCAGTTCATTATCTTCTGCGTGTACGCACTAAGGAGCAACCCGCTGCGCGGCCTCCAAGTATCTTTTGCCACGGGCTGGATCAGCGCGCTGCTCGTGATCGCCTTTACACACGTTTTTTTCTTCACCGGCGTCTTCTTCTCTCGCACGACACGTGACACGGATAATCGGCTTGCCGCGCTGCCGTTCTTCCTTGCCCTCAACTTCGGCGACGCCCCCAAGGAGCAGCTTCATGAGATAGACACGCGCTTCGCGCTGCGTGTGTCTTCCTACGTCATCTGCGGTATCCCGTTAGTCATCAGCATGCTGATGGGAGTCAGCTTCCTAATTAGCCGCATCGTCGCCCTCTACGTTGCCACGTTCGCAGCGACCCTCGTGGCGGCGTACATGGTGCACTACTACTCCGACGCCTTGTCCAACTCGCTCAGCGGGTCACTGCTGCGCTTCACACTGTGGATGTTGACGCTCGTCTGGTGCTATGGGACACTGGCCTTGGGATTCCACAACCACAACCAACGCTACACCGTCTCCGTGACGGTCGCGTTGGTACTGAACGTGGCCTTTGTTCTCTTGGCGATAGCGTGCCTGCGTCGCCAGGGCCGAAGCCGGCTGCTGCGCGTCTCCTATATTATCGTCATGGCCTACATTTTCAGCTGCTGGGTTACGGTGTTTCCTCTGGTGGACTGGCGCATGGGCCTGTTCTGCGTGGCTATCATGATCCACAACGTGCTGAACATCGTCTTTGCCCCTCGCGCACTCACTAGCATTCACGCCTCCTTTTTCCTTGCCGTAGCGGTGATGCTTCTTGGCGTGTCCTGCGTGCTGCTTGGGTGGTATGGTACGACGCTGACGAGCACAACGTCGCATAGCCTGCCCTCCGACCCACCGAACGCAACGACGCTATCGCAGCTGGATCTGTACCACCGCTACCCTGTCTGTACGCTGCAACTTGGCCAGGATAGCTCCTTCCGCGTGGTGGATGTGGCCCTTCTGAACGAGGTCGTCAGCGTCCGCACAGAGGAGATGCGCACAGTCGACTTTCAGAACTGGTTTGGCACTCGCGGCATCAATTACAGCGGTGTCGTTAACGAGTTCGGGACAGACGGTATCTCGTGGGAGATGCACGAGTTTTCTCTGCCAGCCGCAGCAAACACGACTGTCTTGGTGATGGCGAATCGCTACGCCATGTCGTCCATTGTCGCCATGGTGACGTGGGTGGACGCGATCGCCTTGTCTCCGCTCTCCATATTTATGCCCTATGATTGGGCTGATGCGATGGTACACACCATGTCCTTTGCCACCTCTCTTATTCCTTTTGCAGCCCGAAGCCTCGTCGACGAACTCACGGAATACGTGCACTTCACTAAGTTGCAGCGGAAAACAAACCTCATCCTCGCCGGCAGCGGCGTCGTGGGCGGCTTCCTCTCTGCGGCAGCAGCGCGTTCGAAGACGCATGCTATCGTGTTTGGGTCCCCCGGCCTTCTTCATTGCTCCCGAAAGCTCAGAGTGTCTTTCGAGGACTACCACAGCTACATCCTCTCTATTGGCGCCTACGACGGCGTTCTGAGCTCCATTGGAGGTCAGGACACGACAATGACGCAGCGTGTGTTATGCAGTGGGTCTGCTCTCTACTGCCTGCGGCCGCAGTTCTTCTCCACAGCGCTGATAGAAGCCTGCGGGGATGCGGAGGGTCGCAGGCACGCTGCTTTCATGTGAGCGTCTCGGTGCGCTGTCTTTCTGTGCTCCTGTCGCGCGCGTGTGTGAGTTTACCGCCGGTGACTGGGCGCACCACCGCCCTCTCTTGACTGTAGTGTGTAAGTATAGGGAGAGAGAGAGAGAGCCTGGTGTGTAAGAAGACGCGCATGCAAGGCATAGCCAGAGGCACGAGGCACACGGAAATCCCCTGCGTCCGTGTAATCTTTGGCGGTCTGCTCATGCGCGTGCGCACCTTTCTCTCCCTGTCTTGCGTCTGTTCGTTGTCATCCTGCGCGTGCATGCGCCTCTGTGTAGTGAGCGCATGCGAGCCCACCCCTTCTGTTCGCGGGGCGTTGTGCCACTGCGGCAAAGGGGAGGCAAAGAGGACATTCCGGCATCATCGCTGCAGCACAGAGAAGAGCGGTGTTGAGTGGTGTTGCTGTGCGGTGTGCGCGGTCTCCCTTTTATGGACCACACCACGCCCCCGAGTAGACACATGCCGTCCTCCTCTTTCCGCCGTAACTCTCTCGTTTAACGCTTCCCATTTCATTGTTGTGCTGCCACACGGCTGCCGGCATCGTTCGCTCCTCCATCTCTGCCTCGATGGCCTCCTCTCTCCGTAGCTGTGCAGCTGCTGCGTGCGCACTCGGTGAATAAGGAAATCGACAAGGACGCAAGCGCGCACGTGTGAGCTATCAAGAAAGAAGTCCCCGCCCCACTCATCGGCGCACGGCATCTCTGTCTCCAGCACAAGTATTGCTTCCTCTATGACCGTCTCTACTTCTCCTTTCCGTACTCCCTCGCCTCCATCTGATCGAGTGCCTTGCACGAACGTTACGAAAGAAAGGGAAGGGAGCCTACAGTGTCCACGCCAAACAGTGCGTCGAAGACGGGTGCAGAGACGCTGACGGTCTTGTGCGCCCGAATTCTTCCCTCCATTCCCCTTCTCCTTCTCCTTCTTGTCCCTCAACGTCATCCCCCCCCCCCCCTCTCACGGTACTCTCATCGCCGAAAGCGCTTCACAAAGTCATCGCGGCGGACTAACCAAACGTGCAGGGACACATCCCTGTCGCTAGTCTTTACTTATCTCTTCTCAGGACCACCTCCTCACCAGACGGCCACCGCCCATATCACTGCCCGCTGTGAGACGTCGTCGGGCACAGGCGAATCCACAACGTCTGCCCTGTTGTTTTGTTCGATACCTTTGCGTTTTTTTCTCGTGCCCTCACCCTTTTCTCTGCCCCCCCCCCCTCCTCACCCCATCGTACTCCCGCTCATCGTTCCCTGGGTACCTTTTTGGCATCTTTCTTCCGTCGTGCCCCATCTTCGAATAGTCAGCTGCCGCGTTCGCATGGTGGTCTTCCCTGCTCACTGCTTCTTGCGGAGCTTCGCTCTCGAGGTGTCTCTTTCCCAGGTTTGCGTGCGTGCAGTGATTGGTGACTTGGTCTGCCTGCACACGGATTCGTCTCGCTCTGCACGTCATGTCAAATGCACCTGTGCTGCTGGACATCAGCACTGGTGCCTATGCCCATCAAGCGGAGGTGGATGAGGTGAAGCAGCGCCTGGAAATTCACCACAACTTTTTCGACTGCTGGATCTTCGGTTTTCTGGAGAACAAGAACTTTAACGTCGATGAGGCCGTCGCGAAACTTCGGCGCCGCGCTGATTTCGAGCGTGAGAAGCTGGCGTCCTACAACGTCACGGACTGGATGATGGAGAGTATGCGGAAAGGTATCATTCAGGTGATCGGCAACGACAAGGCGGGCCGCGTCACCTTCTACGTGCGCACTGCGCGCGACAAACCGGTGGCAGCTCGGCGCGAGGAGAGTCGCATCAATTTTGACATGTTTCTCTGCTATGGAACGCGGCTTCGGCCGGAGACAAAGCGGTGCCAGATCACCATGCTGATCAACCAGGATAAGGCCAGCATGATTAGCAATCTGGACATGACCCTCCAGGCCGATATCGCCCTTCATATCGCCAAGTTCTACCCCGGATGCGTGGACAAGATGTACATATGCAAGATGGGCCGCCTTGTCTCAACCATGGCAAAACCCATTTTCTCGCGGCTGCCGGCAATCGTGTCGGATCGCATCATTATCATCGCCGACAGCGACATTCGCCAGGGGAAGCTGCTGGAGCTCTTCGATGCCGAAGTGCTACCGGTCGAATTGGGCGGCAAGAATAACTGCGATCAGCAGGAGAACTACGACCGCTTTTCCATCACGATCCGCGACTATTTCGAGCAACTAAAGGCGGGCATTCTGCAAGGTCAGGGAGTGAAAGAGTGGGAACTAAGCAACCTTCGCAGCACCGGTTATATTGAGGAGCTGTCTCGCATAGATGCCCTGAAGCGCAGCATCATGGATCAGTCGCACTCCGTGCGCGATCAGCTTCTCAGTATTTCTCGCGAAACAGGCAAGCACACCCTCTCCGGTACGCGTGGCAACCACACGGATGTATGCTCCACATCTCGCTCACCTGTCTCACACGCCTTCGACCTTGACGATGACGCGAATCTCCTCACATGCGAGACAGACAGTATAGAGATGGATGGCCTCCAGCCGTCAGAGCCGATTCAGGGGGCCAGCCTCACCGTGTCGCGTTTCCCGATGCGCGACCTCTTCAGCGAATACGTTGACCAATTTGCCACCATCGAGTCTTTCTTCCGCATCAGCCTCACGGAGATGCACGAGCGACAGTGGTTGCAAATTGTGCAGTGGGAGATTCAGGAGCGGCGCACCCTGCTGGTCGATAATAGTCTCATACAAGGCGGCAGGCTACTGGCCGGGCTGCCGTCGTCTGTGCTGCTGGTGGTGAAAGGCTTTTTGTGGCTGTGCCTTATGGTCACCTCCTTCTTTTTTCTCCTTGGCACATGTTTCATAGTGCTTCTCGGTGTTGTCACGCTAATCCATATTTTCTTCGCCGTCCTTGTAGAGCCCTACTATGTGTTTCTCTACGGCACCGCCTACATTGTCGTGGCATGCCAATTTGCCATCTTCTGCTCCCGTGGCTTCGACGTGACGCGCAGCACGTTTCAGGGGCGCGTCGTGCAGGCACTCCGGGGATTTGGCGCCAAGGCGCTTGCCTTCCAGCTGCTCATCTACGTCGGTTGCACGATTGTCTACTTTGTTCTCTTCTGCGTCATGGCGGCCCGCTACGATGTCTTGACTGGACTGCAGTACAGCCTGGCGTACGGCTGGATCGTTGCTGTGTGCCTCATCTTCATTTATCATGTCGTGTTTGCCTTTGGCCTGAAGACGCTTCGCAAGTGCTCGTCCGCCCACGGCAGCCGGCAGAACTACGCCGAAGTTACTCTTTACCTCTTCATGGAGGTGGAGATGGACGACGAGCAAATGGAGCATCCTTTTCCACCGGCTGAGGTAATGATTCTCACGATGGTGGCTGTGCTGTCGGTGGCCATGGGCGTTGCTTTCGTCACAGGTGGTGATTTCTTCTACTTGTGCGCCGCTATAGTGGCGCAGTCCGTGCTCCTGCTGCTCTGCACCACTTTCACGATTGCCCGAAACGTCAGCTCTTCGTCTGACATCGTCATCTGCGGCGTCTTCTACGCGACTGTCTTCTGGATGAACACCCTCTTTACCATGTCGCAGAACGGCTGGAGTGACAATTGGGGAAGCTCGCTGCTCACCTCCTTCTTCGTGATGGCATTCTTCGTCACCACCGGGATGGTGAGTGTGTTCGGACGGTGGAAGGGTGCGGTGCGCCGGTGGCTCTTCCGCTTGTCATGGCTGCTGCTAATGCTTCACCTATTTAGTTGTGTGGCGGTTCTCATAGCGCTCAACTACCGCTTTGGCCTCCTTGTGCTGGCACTGTCGGTGCACCTGCTGCTGTGCATAGTGCGCACCAGCGAGGCGTCGAATAAGTATGGCGTCTTCACCATGTCCGCATCGTTCACATTAGTCCTGCTCGCCTGCTGTATTATTGGCCGGACTGGCGCCAAGGACGTTTACGAGGGGTCCATCAGCGACGTCTTTTTGCCAAACTACGCAAATCGCTTGAGCAAGGCCGCTGCCGTGGGGCAGGTTACCCGCGTGAATGTGGCCGGGCCTTCCACAGGTAGGAGTAGCGTGGGCGGGGGGACCGTGGTGAGCGAATACGCACACAACTTGTATGCAATGCCCCCCCTGTGCATGTCACAGCTCAGTCCGACAGTCGATATGGTCGGCATAGCTCTCTTTGCAAAGTTAGGACTCAACAAGGATGTGGCGGGTCAGGACGCCGATCTCGCTCGCTGGTTTCCGTCTTTTAGGCGCATGTACAGTTCAGCGGAGGATGACTCCACAGTCATGCACTTCGACGTGTTCCGCGAGGAAACGGACACCGTTAACACCACCATCGTCACAACGCGCCCCGGCAGCAACCTCATACTATTGATCGAGTCCATGATGATGTGGATTGACACGTACGCCTTGTCCTTCTTCTCCTTCCTCATGCCAGCACCCTACGTTGATGGTCTGCTGCCTTACGTGTCGTTTGTGCAGGGGATGGTGCCCTCTCAGTGGAAGGCGTCCGTCGAGAACACAGCATCCGGCCTGCCTGCATTTCTGACGAAGCCGCGAGGCGATCACGAAAATATTATTGTCGTCGGACACGGTCCCGTTGGCAGCATGGCTGCAGTGATTGGCTTGCAGGCCGAGGGAAATGTGCGCAGTGTCGTCTTCTCCGGCCCACCTGTTATCCTTTCGAAGTTTCACTTGAACATCACCGAGAGGGCCACGGCGCGGCGCATGCTCGCCGTGCAGACGATGCAAAGCGTCTTCTCCACCTGGTACCTGCGCAGCGCTTCCATGCAGTTTATCCCCTGCAGCCTTGGCGGCATCAGATGTGACAGCATAGATACAACCATTAATGAGCTGCAGCACCTCTGCAATGGGTAACAGGAGAAGGGAAGACTGGACTGGTTCCCTGAGCTGCCTCATCGACCGGGCAGCCGGGTGGGGGGGGGGTTCTGTGGACCTGGTGCTTCGTTTCATTTGGTACTCGCGTGTCTTACAGAGCCTGCGTTGCCTGCTCCCACTGTTCCTCTGAATTGGCACCTCTAGGGGGCACACCGGCGGTGCCCTTGTTCTCTCTTCGGCCCTCCTGGCAGGGAGAAGCGAGGAAAGGGGACCTCGGGAAAGGCGACAGGTCACGTCTGTTTTTTTTTTTTTTTTGGGGGGGGGTCTGTTTGCTTCGCTGTGCGCACGTTCTTGTGCCTCTTGGTTCGTGAAGCGTTTCGTGAGCGGTACTCTACGAATGAGTGTCATTCTCCCACAGAGGGGATGTTGCGTGGGCTGCTGTGCCTTGCTGTACTCCACTTCTCGACCCGATACAGGGACGCGGTCTTCCTTGCATCTGGGCCCTGGAAAGACAGGGGAGCGGGAGGGGAGGGGGCTCACTCACCTCCTCGATCAAGGAGTGCAAGGCTTTTACTCGACGAATGCGATGCAAGGTGGCTTAGCCGCAGAGCGTATCCTCTCTTCTTTCTCCACGGGTTCGTTCCCCATCTGCTTCTTCCCCTCTCCCTATCGTTCACACTTGTGGGCGTAACGCGTCCGTGTCGGTGTAAACGAAGGGCACTTCATGCTTCGTTTTTTTTTTCCCGCTTAGATCCATAGCCGGCGAAGTCATCTGCAGATGCTGCCACCGAAGGACGCCGACACAGAGGGGGGTTTCTGGGCCTCCAAAGCTGAGGCGGGAGCTCAGCAGGTGCGCCGCTTGTTTCACGGTGCGGAGCAACGCGCCTATCCCACGTCTCCCCCTTTGCCATGTCTGGCAGCGCTGAATGACAAAGGTGCGGCATACATCCTTGCTGACGTGCCGTTTCGACTCAGAAGCTCCAGCGATGCTGCCGGAATCCCTTCATGCAAAGACACAACTGCAGCTCACGAGCAGTTGATCAACAGCGCTGCAATTCCCTCCGTTGCGACCCTCAACAGAGAACTCAACTCCCTTTCTCTGCAGCTTGCAGGCATGGGTGGTGATGGTGACGTGGTGTGCGGTATCCCGCTTGCGTCAGCTACTCACCACCACCGCAGCGAGTTGCGCCAAGCGTCGGCCCCTGGTGTGTCGCGCGTTGCGGCGCGTCACGAGCGTCGTCATTCCGTCACACCGTGTAGAATTCTGCGCAGCAACGCCACGAGCGAGCTCACAAATCTGTCAAAGTTGCCGCCAATTTCGAAGCACCGCAGGACGTCCGCGAGCCCGCTCACGCAAACGTCAACCAACCAGCACCTTCCCAGTGTATCCTCCGCCAAGGCGTCTGGCGAAATCACAGGCCGCAAGTCATCCTCTAGCGGTCCCCAGCCGGCGCTATCGTTGGAAATGCACACATCTCCTCCGAAAAATGTGCCTCCTCCCGCAGAAGCGAACATCTCTGAAGAGGAGAACCCCTCACCCGCCCCGAGAGCGACAACGAATTCCCCACTCAGCGCTCCCTGTGTCACCCTCTTGCCTCCCAGCCAAGCACACCCAACCCCTACTGAAACGACGGCACGATCCCCAAGGGCGACGGCGGCGGCGAAGGTGCCGTCAGCGGCAAATAGTCACGGTAAAGGCAGAGACGGCCGCATTATGGTTGTGGTGCGCAAGCGCCCCTTAACACCCGGTGAGTCTGGTGTAGACTGCGTGGAAGTGGAGAGCGGGCACGTACGCATAGCCGTCACGAAGCAGCGTGTGGACTTGACCAGCTACGAGGAGAGCAGTGACTACGTCTTTGACAACGCCTTCGGGTCAGAGGCCACGAACGAGGACGTCTACGCCCTCTCCGTAAAGGACCTTCTCACTGTCAGTCTTTCCGGGGGAAGTGCCTCCTGCTTCGCCTACGGGCAGACGGGCAGCGGCAAGACGTATACAATGATAGGAACGGGCACAGAGAAGGGCCTCTACCTGCAGGCGGCGGCAGACCTCTTTGAACGGCTGCGACCAGGGCAGCAGCTCCATGTCTCCTTCTTCGAGATCTACTGCAACTCGCTCTACGATCTGCTAAACCATCGGCACCCTATTGTCCTCCGTGAGGATGCCCACCGCCGCGTGAACATCTGTGGCGTCACCTGGTGCACCGTCGCAACGGTCGAGGAGCTGTGGCAGCTCGTGCAGTCTGGCATGGAGCAGCGCCGCACCGGTACGACCACCGCGAACGAGCACTCCAGCCGCTCCCACGCGGTGCTGTCCCTCCGCATCACGGACAGCGAGAACATCGACTTCAGCGGCACCGTCAACTTTGTCGACCTCGCCGGCAGCGAGCGGGCCGCCGACACAGCCGCACAGGACCGACTGACGCGACTCGAGGGTGCAGAGATCAACAAGTCCCTACTGGCGCTCAAGGAGTGCATTCGCGCCTTAGATGAGAAGAAGAAGCACGTTCCGTTTCGTGGATCTCGCCTTACGGAGGTGCTGCGCTCCAGCTTCACTGGCAACAGCAAGACGGTCATGATCGCAGCGGTGTCGCCAAGCTCCGTAAGCCACGAGCACACCAACAACACGCTTCGGTACGCTTTCCGCGTGAAAGGGCTGAGTATTGCCTCTGTGGGGCCGAGCAAGGCGCGCAACGCGCCACGGCCCTACCTACCGGTCGCTCGCAGTCGCTCCAGAGCAAGTGTTGCCGCTACCTCGATTGAGCCCACCTCCACCCCAGCGGTGCCGCCGTGCAATGTGGACCACAAGCACACGAATGAGGCAGAGTCCCGGCGGAAGCCGCCTCAGGCACGAAGGCGAGGGCACAGCCGAAAGAAGGCACGCAATTCGCAGAGCGACATTTGCGTCAGGGACGTGGATGAGAGCTTCACTAGCGACACAACAACCGAGTCGCCAAGACCACGCATGCCCATAGCTCAAAGGGCACGTCCCCACAAGGTCAGGCGCAGTTCGACGGGCTCTTCCACGTCTGTGAATGGACAGAAAATAAACTCCGCTGTGCCTAGCATGGTGCCGTCGCTGTCGCATGGTCGGGCGAGGCGGCGAACGCTCAAAGAAGACTTGCCGCTGCAGCGTGCCAAGCGCTCTATCTACGAGTCCTCCGACATTTTCCTAGAAAATGTGAGAGGTATAGATGCCAAATCGAGCGCACTCGCCGAGGTGGTCGCGCCACATGTCAAAAATGCCACCTGCCACTCATCCTCCCTCACCTCAGCGGATGTCGTGGAACTGGAGCAGCGTCTCACGCTGCAGATCATTGCACAGCTGAGGCTAGACCTTGGGCAACAGCTGGAGGAGGTCCTCATGGAGAAAGATAACATCATTGCGTCGCTGCGGAGCGAGATTGAACGGATGCGAGAGGCGCTGAAGAGGGCGGACAAAGATGAGCGGTGGGGTTGCGGCTCACCGTGCCATGGGGATCTCCGAAAGCGAGCCGAGGTCCTTCCGACCCTTTCGTACCCTTCCTCGCCGAGTATTCTGCAAGAGTAGCTACCATGCCCGGCGCTCGACCGCATCGGCTGGGGATGAGGCCCCGCTGCTCGTTCTGTCGGACGACGGACTGAAGGAAAGCAATGACCGAGTGTGGTGCTTCAAATAAGGTGCGTGCGTTTTCATGTGTCGCTGCTCGTGGGGAGCTATGTAGAGAGGAGTGAGCGCTGCCCTGTCTGCTGCGTTTTTTTTTTTTTTTAGAAGGTTCTGCGCATAAACCAGATGTTCCCATGTGAGCGTGTGTGTGTGTGTGTGTGTGTGTGTGTGACTCTGCATACCCTCCTTGGGCAGTTATTGCCTCTTATTCTTTTATTTCTTGTTCAGCTTACTTCTTTCCAGTTCTGATCTTCATTGAGACGATCAGGGAAGCGCGAGAGAGATGCTCTCAGGTGTGTGGGACATTTAGTACCCGGCAAGCGTCCGATGCCGCTCTGGCTTCACGCGTACGACCACACCAGAAACCCATGATGGTTTTGAGTGTTTCGGCGGAGGGACGGCGCACCGGTCTTAACAAGGTCCTCCTATCATCGTTTCCAATCGAATTTGCCTGTCTACATTCGCCTATCCACCCTGCACTTCGCAGGATTCAATTCGCACACGCCATCGCACAGCAACAGAGATGAAGTCACCAGAGGCAGTCCAGCAGGCGGCCGGGCGCGGCCAGGGAAGAAGTGTGCTAGAGAGGAAAGCCGAACTGTGCTCACCACAAGGCAGCAATGGGACAGTAACGCATCTCTCATAGGAATGCACACCACTCACACATTGCACTGTCTCTCTCGTTTCTCCTGCATCGCACATGTGTGCAGTGATGTCGTCATGACTCGCCGATCGATGCCCTCAGCCATCTCTTCTCTTGTTGACACCACTATTTCAGGCGTACCTCTCCTCTCCCCACCCCTTCATCTGAGCAGCTGCCGCAGACATCAATGGTGGGTGGCTCCGCTGCTTTTGCATCGCAGCCGCGCTCACCACTTCTGCCTGACCCCCTCACCCATCGCCCCATCCCCTTCCCCTCTCAAGTCACCTTTTCGACAGTCCCACACCCATACACGAGCAATGCGTCTCTTGCACAAATGCGACCTCTTTCGTGTGGTGCAGGACAGCGAGAGCCACCTAACGCCTGCCACCCCGTACGGAGCTGCCGTCAGTATCGCAACGACGATCGTCTTGGTGATTCTGTTCATGTGTGAGTGCCATGCCTACGTCCACGGACACCGCAATTGCCACGTCGCCCCCTCCACCTTCACGAACACTCTTGACGCTGACGCGCAGCGCACGGTGGACAGGCTGCACTTCTCCATCAGCCTGGCCTACATCCCGTGCCACCGCCTCGCCACAGAAACGGTCTCTGGATTTGTGCACGATGAGCAAACAGAGCGAGACACACACGTGTCGCTCTACCACATTCCATATGGGTCCTACACCTCCTCCTCGTCCACAGCGTACACTCCCGGCGAAGCTCTTTCAGAGAGGGAGAAGGGCTGCCTCGTCACAGGCACTGCCCCCATCGCTGCCAAGCCCTCCTCCTTCAACATCATTCTCAACAACTACAAGGTGGAGGACAGCACAAAATACAGGCCCGACTTCCAGATTCACCACTTCTCGGGTGGAAACTCGTACAGCGATTGGGGCGTTCCGCAGATTGGCCATAGAACGCTGGAGCCGATGTCTGGCTTCAAGACCGCCATCGGTCTACGGGATCCATACTTTTTTCAGTTCTTTCTAGAGTTCATTCCAACCACAGTGGACCTCGGCGGCACAGACAGCCGCTTGGGCTACCAGCACACCGCCTTCTATTCGACGCTGCGCTACAACGGCATGGGCAGGGCACCCGGTCTGTACTTCTCCTACAAGCGGTCTTCCTTTTCGATGGATTGTGCCGTGCAGTACGACACCATGAGCCATTTTTTGGTGAATTTGTGCGCTGTGGTAGGTGGCGTTTACAGTGTAGCGGAGATGGTGGAGGGAGGGCTGGAGTGGCTGGCGCGCGAGCGGCGTCTGAGAGAGGTGTCTGCGCGCAACCGCAGCAGCGCCGAAGCAGTGAGGAACGCCGCGGGTGGGGTGCTCGATTCCCCCTAAGGGAAAGGGAGCGGTGGAAGTTAGAGGGGTGTATTCTGCCATGTGTATTTATCTTCTCGTGAGGTTGCTTTACAGTGGTGTTGCGGTTTCCCTCACCGGGCACCTGAGGGCACTCACAGCGCTCAAAAGTTGTCTTCCGCGGATGTTTTTGTCTGCGACGTGCGACTCGTTTCGTCTTCCGTCTGCCGTGGCACGCGAAAAACGTTCACCATCACTGCAAGGGCTCCCATCGAGGGGTCGAGAGCCACGGAGCGATGCTGTGCTTGACATACGCGATGGGGTACGGCTTCGCTCACAGCACCGTCCGCAGAGGACAGCTCTGGGGGAAGCCTGGCTACAGGGTACTCTGTGCCTTTCAGAGAGGTTGACCTAATGCTTGCTCACTGCTCCTTCCGCCTTCCTTTTCCGTGTTTTTTTTTTTTTCACGGGTGTCACTGGTACACGAAACTCCCTGTTGTGCAGTGGTGACACATTGCACTGCGCTGCTGTTGTCCTCATCCGGGACTGCGCTGTTTCCGTCGAAGCCCCCACTGATGTGGCCACCTCCTCTTTTTTTGTGGGCCCCCTTCATCGCTGCATCACCATGATGTTCGAGTTCAGCCTTGCTGACACGATCAAGCGACTATTGACGCCAGACCGCTGCGAGCAGCTGGACCTCGACGGCTACCTAGTGCTGAATGAGCAGCCGTTTCCGGAGGTGGTGGCGAAAGAGCTTCTTTACGAAATAAAGCACTGCTTTCATGACATTGACGGCGGTAGGGTACAAAACCAAGTCGAATTTCTCACAGCAGACGGGCCGGTGAAGCTCACAAAACCGCACATCTACGAATGCGACCTGCACAACGCAGTGATTCGACACCAACTCCCACTCTTCAATTCCTTTTTTGAGGGCCAACTCGGGGAGCTGGTGGAAGTACTGCGGGACCGGGTAAACTGCTGCGAGGATCTGCAGCCGTGCGGCACCGCTGACCTAGTCTCTCGCTCCGTGACGCTGAAGCTGCAGGTGAACGAAGGCGGCGCGTTTCCATGGCATTACGACAACCCCGGCAAGCCAAACAAGCGGCGCCTCACCATGGCGGTCTATCTCACAGAGGAGTGGACCCCGGAAATGGGCGGGGAGCTTCAACTAATCCCGTTCCTCGGCCCCTGCATCACCATTCCACCGAAGTTCTGCACCACTGTACTGTTCAAGTCCGACATGATGCTACACCGGGTGCGACCCATGCTTGGCCTCATGCGCAAGATGCGGTACTGCTTCACCATTTGGTTTGACGGTGCACTCACAAACAGCGATGACGATGTTTTCCTCAAAGCTCAGCACCTCGACGAAGGCGCCATCCCATTTCTTCGCCGAAGTGCCGTGCAACGAACCCTTTCCCGGGCCGTATACGAAGCCGAATACGAGGAGTCCCTCAGAGAGTGCTTTGGCACAGACTCAGCAGCGCTCGAAGTCAGCCTCCGCGAGCACCATGCGCACCTGCGGCAGTTGCTCAAGCATGGGAAGCTGTGCGCCTTTCTGACGGTGCTCAAGGAGTACCGCGAAGATCTCCGTGCAGCGTGAGGTAGATCGGCAAGGAGGTGGATGGTGGTAACGACATCACTGAGACGGACAAGCTCGAAGAGTACCACGTTTGGTGTCTGCTGTGCTGCCTTCCCTTCACCGCTTCCCTCGTTGCACCGTCGCTATGTCTTCTGTGCAAGCCGTTCTCCGTCACGCGTGCGCGTTCGTGCGGATCCTCACCACTGACCATTAGGCGCACCTGACGCAATCGTGCAACACATGCCCTCTCTCTGCGAATGGACGTTGCAACGTTGTTTCGAAAGCGACGCACAACTTCAGCTGTGTAAGAGCGAGAGGAAGTGAGTTGCGCTGTTGCTGCTCCAAGAAGCTAGCGAATGGGCGGTGCTGGGCGAGCGGGTCCCACTGCTGTAATGGCACGCTGGCGGTCTGCCTTCTCTCGCTGCTGCAGATTTCTCCCACCCACCCCAGCGGGGGACGCGATGGCGCACCTCTCCCTCTCTGCGACCCCTGTTGGTAGGGGGCGTTCTTTCCCTACGCACTCAGACCCCCAGTCCACGCGCACGGGCGGTGATTCTTCGAGGCGCCTTCCATCGCGCCCCGTCACGGTAGCCGATTCCTTCGTGTTTCCCCCGCTTACGGCTAGGAAGGCCACAGCGCAAGCAGTGCCCTGCTGTCTGTGCGTGCGTGTGTGTAGAGGTGCGCTGGCGGATATATATATATATATATATATATGTGAGTGTGTGTGTGTGTTTGGGGGGGGTGTCTTCCTCGACGTCATAAAAGTCGAATTACGCATGCGTGCGACTCTTCAGCCACCGGCCAAATCTCCGCTCGTTGCGCATGCTGCTCCGTTTCCACGGGCAGGGGACACTACGACGTGTCATCGCGTGCGTCACGAAGGCAGCCAGTGCGCGACCGATGAGCCGCTCTTCTCACACCGTGCGTGCTTGTGCATGCGCATCAGAGCACCAAGGTGGCTGTACTGACTTTTGGCGTGTCGCTCCCTCATGGACGGTGTTGTGCTCTGACCCGACTGAAGTCTGTGCGGTGGGCACGAGACGGCGCCATGCCTCCATCGCAGCATTTCGCTCTGCCGCTTCTCCTTCTACACAGCATCCTTGCCAATATCTATATAGATCTATATAAAGCGATAGGGCAGTGCTGCACGCGCGCGCCAGCTGGGCATGCACTTTCAAAGAAGTTTGGAAGCGTGATGTGCAATGCGTTCCGCCGCCGTCCTACGTTGTTCGAATCGACACACAATCGGCTTGGATCGTAGTAACACCCATGTAACAGCAGCGGCGGTTAAAGCCGCATCCGGGAAGCAGGGACACTACGACCTCCGCTGCATCGGCGGTGATGCGTTACGGTACCGGCAGCTGAAGAACACCTGCAGCGACGTAGGCACAGGTGCTTCGAATTGTGCGGCCTCCAACTCGAAGCGCCCCCACGTACGCGAAGAGCGCTACAATATCGGCACGTGGGACTACGGTTCGGGCAAGCATTACGCCAACAAACTCACGCGCAGCTTTTATCGTGCCTACAGGACTAAGTACCACAACCGGAGCTCGACCGGCTTCACGCGAGAGTCGGTGGCCTCTGCGGAATTGGCCATGCGACTGAGCATGCTGAAGGGCATCTTGTGGGACTGTCTCGTGTACGGGAGCGCTCTCTATCTCCTGCTCCAGCTCTGGCGCGGTACAGCTGCACCGACGATACAAGAGAGAGAGGAACCCTCTCATGGGCAGCTGGGGAAGGCACAAGGACACGCTGTGCAGGGTCGGACGCAGCTACTGCCCAACACGACGGCGGTGCAAACTTCTCGAAATGTGATGGAGTGGGGTGAGCGTTCGCGGGATCGAGCGCTTTCCACTACTGAGGGATGCCCTGCGCCTTCCCGTGAACGTGTGCCGTCTCGTACACACCTGATGCCGGCTAGCGCGTCTGTAACTTGCAGCTCCACGGCCCTTGAAAGCAGAGATGAGGGCGACGATGACGACTATGAAAGCTGAGGCATTTTGTTTTTGCCTTGGCGCGTGGAGGACTCTGTATACCGTGTGTCACTGCTATCTGTGCCGAGCCCTGCTCGATGGTTGCGGATGTGAGAACGGGTTAGCGCTCGGCCCGTCCTCGTTTCGCTTGAAGATGGTGAGCACCGAAACGAAAGGAGAGGGGGACAGTGATACCGCAACGTATTTACTTGCGTGGACGTCAAGAAGACGTCGACACCACGGATGCCTGTCTTATAAATCGCGGACATGGCACTGCCCAGTTGTGGCGCGAGCAGGTCGCATAGGGAGTGCAGCGCGTACGCAAAGGACAACTTACGAGTCACACACGGGGGTGGAGGCAGTCGTCTTCGGCGTTCGCCGTGCCGAGGGTTGTGCAGCAGTGTCGGAAAAACCAGGGAGCAGAGTGCTACCAGAACGTTTCTTGTTTCAAAGAACTGGAGCCTGCGTTGCAGAAGCACCTGCCTGTAGCGACGCTCGAGTAGGCTACTGCAGCTCTGTGTTGGTGATCATGATGCACCAGGACGTGAAGCACGCCGTGGCGTCTTCTCTAGTTGTGCTACACCGATCAGTGCGGAGGGGCTTCTTGGTGTGATCCACCGGCACGTCGCAGTGGTGCCAGGCTTGGCCACAGCCTGCGTACAGGGACAGAGGGCATGGTATTCAGAAGGATGCGTGCCTCAGCTTGATTGCCAGCGTACACGTCCACCGAGACAGTCACACACCTTCGCTTCTTCTCTACGCCCCAACACGTTTGGGTTGCTTTCCTCGAGTTCAAAAGGGAGGAAGGAAATTGGCGGGTCACCGTGATGGGTGCAGGTTGAGTGTTTCACCGTCGCCAGACGAGCAGTACGTCACGCGCGACGCTTGCTTGTACGCGCCCTCGGATGCTACAACGGCTGTACACGTTTTTTTTTTTCACCTCTTCTTTGCCTCTCTCTTTCGTTACGCCACAGGCAGCTGCTGCCGCCATCGCACAGCTCAGTTGGAGCGAACGCGCATCCACGCTTGGTTCTCTTCTCACCACGTGCTTCCGCTCTTACGTTTTTGTTTTCGTTTTCCTGCGTCAGAGACGTGTGTGTGCGTGCCTGTGGATGTCTTTTCCAGCGCACTGCTCTCCTACTCGCTCCCTCCAAGCCCTTTGTTGCTGCACCGTCGTCGTTACCGGGGCAGTGCGTCCCTTACTACACACAACCCGAACGCCTCATCAAGTGTTTTGTTCGGTTTCCGTTACGTACTCGTATAGCGGCACTCTACCTCGTCCCACCTGTACGCTGCGCCAGTACCATATTTTGGAATCGTGGTGACTACACATGTAGGACCCTCTCCTGCCTGCTGTGGTGCTGTCCTTGCGCGTCACTGCGACGGTGAGAGACCGCGTACGTACTTGGGAGAGCGAGCGATTTGGATTTGGCTCGCACGCCACCGGCCCTTTCTGCGTTTCGCTTCCCTCCTCTTTCTTACCATCCGCGCACCTTCATTGCCGTCCGTCTGTGAGCCTTTGCTTCAACCTCCTCTTCCATGTTGTGTGTCTGCCCCCTGTTGTGTTGCCCTACCCTCGCTGCTTGACCCGGATCGCGTACGTGCACACGCTCTACAACTGTGATCGATAATAGCCATCTTAACGGCTTGTTTCCTGGCTGCATCCTAGTCGCCGTTGTTTCTCTTCTCCGACCGCCTAGCCGCGTCGCACGCTGCGCTCGCCCGACTTTCCCCTTCCCTCGCTCGATCCACCACACTCGTTGAAGACGAACAAGGACACACTCGCCATACCTTTAATCAAACCTTGCCACTTTCCAACGTAAGGGGCTGCACCCCACCACAAGTGCCACGCACGCTCGTCATCATCTACGCAGGCACTGTCCTTCCGCCCGGTTCTTGACCAGCAGTGATCGAGGGAGAGCCGCACATTCCTTTGTTGTCTCGTCTTCGCTGCACCCGCTTCCCGCCCGTCCTCCCCCCTTCCACCAGCCGCACGGACCGCGTCAGCGTCTGTTGTTGACATGCCTCGCCGCTCCGGTCCACAGATTAAGCGCGCCAGCGACAAGGAGAACAAGGATGCCGCTGCGAAGGGCAATGACGCTGCAAAGTTAAAGGTGCCCGCACCGGCGCCAAGTGATGAGCAGTGGTCAACCAAGAAGCAAGGAGGTAACGTGCTGCAATGGCTTGCACAGAAGACCGACGCAGCCGCGTCGGCGCCCACCTCGCGCGGTGCCGTGGAGTACTTGAACCAGGCCAAGAAGCCTAAGAGCTACGCAGCGGCAGCTGCAGCAAGCGCTGCCAAGGCGAAGCCGAGCACACCAGTGGAGAAGCCGGCAGAGAAAACGACTGAAAAGCCGGCCAAGGCCCCTCGGGGTGCCCCGGCCAAAGAGGCCGTGAAGGCTGGCAAGAAGAACAACAACACGAAGACGGCGTCAACCAAGGAGACAGCCAAGGAGACTCCTAAGCCGGAAACACGTCCGGCAGCCGCACCCGAAGCTACTGCTGAGTCGAGCGGCGTTCCCAAACCCCGGTCGAAGGTGGTTCCTGCAGCGCCACCAGAGGAAAAGCAATTGGATGACGCTGTCAGCAAACTCGCCCAGCTGTTTCCTGCGAAGGCAACGGGAACGCCGTCGAACGTCCCAAAGCCTGCTAACGAGCCGGTGAAGGCTGCCGACACTCCAACATCTGCAACAGCAGCCAGGCTCTCGAAGCCACTCCCCAAGTCTTCTGCATCAACGTCGGCCAATGCATCGAGGCCGGAAGTTCCCCCTCCGAGGCGGGTGCGCGGCCGCCGTCGAGACGAAGACCGTCTCATGCGCGCGCAACAGCGGATGGAGGAGGAGGAGGAGAGTAGGCAGCGCCGACACGAGGAGGCCATGCGCACCGATGCCGAATACAAGCAACGCTTCGAGACGATGCAAGAAATGCAGGCGGCTATGCAGATGTCACAGGCAGAGTTCTTCGACAAGTACAGCCGTCAGGAGACACTGCTACTGAATCACGTCGTGACGGAGCGGCTCGACATGCCGGTTATCCTGGACCTCATCGACCAGCACGACGTAGTGTTCATCTGCACCGACACTGGTAGCGGCAAGAGCACGGGGGTACCGAAGGCGTTGCTGGAGCTGTCGCCCGACACCAAGGTGGTCAGCACACAGCCGCGCCGCACTGCGACGGTGGCCATTGCCAACCGCGTAGCGAGTTTGCGCCGGGAGAGCGTTGGCGAAGACGTCGGCTACTGGATCCGAGGCGACAAGAAGGGCGATGAGCAGACACGTTTGTGGTACATGACGAGCTACACACTGCTGCTGCGCATTCTCGAGAACCCGGCGGAGTTGCCGTTCACGCACATTGTGTTAGATGAGTTCCACGAGCGACAGCCAGACCTTGAGGTGACAGTGGCGCTGCTACGGTTGGCGCTGCTGAACAAGTTGTCGCGCTTCAAGTTGGTGCTCATGAGCGCCACCCTCAACACGGAAGACTGGGAGGAGTACTTTTCTGGGCTACGCGTTGCCACGTACAAGCAGAGCGAACCAGAGCACCCCATTCACGACTACTTCCTGGAGGAGACCTGCACTCTGCTCGGCACGGACTACCAGGCACCGCCTCAGCTGGTATCTCGCGGTGTTGTGGACAAGAGCACCGTGGACAAGCACTTCTACCTGGCCCAGAACTTGATCCTTTTCCTCAACAATTGCTCCAACCCAGTGCATTCCATTCTCGTGTTCCTGCCAGGCAGGGCGCAAGTGGAGACGATGAGCATGTGGCTCCATACACAGCTGTATCACCGTGTTGATGCGGTTCCGTGGCATAGCGCTGTGAACCTCAGCGAGATCGAGGCGGCAATGAAGCGTAACATACCAGGGCGACAGAAGGTTTACCTCGCCACCGATATTGCGGAGGTTTCCATCACACTGCCGGACGTTGTCTACGTCATCGACCTAGTGCTGGTGAAGCGGCCAAAGATTTTGAAGGAGTTGCCGGCCTCCATCCAGTACCCACCTCTAGTCACGCAGTGGATCTCGCGCGGCAGTGTGGCGCAGCGCCGGGGCCGCATCGGACGTGTGCAGCAGGGCTTCTACTTCTGCCTGTTCCCTGCGGCTCAAATTACGGACCTGCCGGCCTACTCCCAGCCGCCGATTGAGAACTCCCGCATCGACGAGCTGTCGCTGCACTGCCTGCAGGTGGTGGACAACCCGGTGGCCATCTTCAGTCTGTGCCACGGCCAGCCCCTCGTGGAAACGATTGCATCGTCCATGAACATGCTGACGCAGCTCGGCTGCATCGTCGACGCGAAGGACCCCCTCTCCGCCGGAGAACGCATAGAGGAAATCTACAGTCACCAGAACGAGTCGTGGAGCCGCATGATCATGGAAGCAGCCCAGGAGGAGGTGATGACAGACATTCCGGAGTACCAATACACGTTCATCGGCCGCATTCTGCAGCTGATCCCTGTCTCCCCACAGCCTGGAATGCTTGTCTTCTTCGGCTTCCTCACAGGGCTCGAGTCTCTCATGATCCTCGCCGCTGCTGTCACGAGCAGCCTCTCACCATTCACTATCAACGCCAGCGAAGGCCGCCAGCGCCACTTCAACGTCGCGCGCGCCATGGAGGAGACGGAGAACGTCATGCGCGACTTCTGCTGCGGGTTGCGCAGCGACATTGTAGCCGTGATGAAGGCCACGCTGCTCTTCCGCATCGAGCAGCAGCGGCACGGCGATAACGTGGAGACGATGCGGCATTGGTGTGCTCAAAAGCATCTCAGCTACGATAAGCTCATTGCCATTGTAGACCTGGAGAGTCATATCAAGTACGAGCTCGCGGAGTTCATGCCCTTCCGCAGCATTGTGGAGGCCGAGAAGCTGTTGGAGCAGCTGGACAAGCTTGCCTCGATGGTGGCTGTCATGACGAATGTCGCCTTCGTAGCGCAGTCGCTGGAGGTGACAAGCGAGGGAAATTCCTACACAAACTCAAAGGAAATGGCACTCGGCCTTTTCAGTGACTTGACCGCCGTGCCGGACATCCATTCACCGAGCTGCCTGCGGTGGCAGGAAGGCGACATCATTATCCCTGTGCAGCTGAACCTCATTTTCGACAAGCTGCTCGCAAGCTTCTCAACGGCGATTGCGTCACCGAAGCAGTTCTGGATTTCCCTGCTGCTCTTCTCGCAGCGAGTGCACTACGCCACCTTCAGCGACGACGAGGGAACCTTCCACGTGTTTGCCTTGTCGTACGGCGGTAAGGAGCGGTACGTGGAGGTGGACGAGATCGCGGGCTACGTCGTCCTGGAGTTCCGCCGCAAGCTGTCGGCCATCTGTGAGGTGCTGCGCCTAACCCACGCAAATCGCCTCCTCTATGAGGACCACTTCAACACGCTGCTAAGCAGCTACTCCCTGGCGCCGCTGCAGGACCTGCAACGCGAGGTCATCACGGCTCTCGTCTCGATCTTTAACAACCTTGAGGACATGACCGCGGACGAGGTGGAGCACGATGAGGACGACTTGGACGTGGTATCGCTGTTGTCCTTTGCTCTGCCGGCGCGAGCGACGTAACGACGGCGACAGGCAGCGGATGAGCGGCGTTGGTTAGGTGGGTTGACTGGGCAGGGACAGCTGTTCGTGCATGCAGTTATTCGATTTTCATTTTTTCCTGTTTTATTTATGTTTTCGTTCTCTGTGCGCGTGTACACACGTGTGCGGAAAAAAAAATGTTCTACGCCTCTGCTGGAGAGAGCAGAAGCGGGCCTCTGTGTGCGAGGAGATGAGAGCAGAGGCATCGGCGGGGCTTTCTAACACGTGCCCTCGCCTCCTCCTGCGTACACGTGGTGCGTGTGTGTGTGTGTGTGTGTCGGTGTGTGTGAGCCCCGTGGGTGTTGTGTGTTGTCGATGTTTTTTGTGAGAATCTCACCCACCGTTCTCATAACCAAAGTCGAGCAAATGTGAAAAGCAGAGGGAAGCCACATTTCTGTGGACCGTGAGTAGCCGTGCTCTCCGCGCACGCTCACTTCCGTGGGTGCTCGCACACGCCCCTGCACATCCCACGAGATGCAGATCGCGGCCGAAGGCGCTGAAAGCGGGACGCACATCATGGCATTTGCACAGGATAACGCACCCAGGGAGAATAGACGCGCACAAGGTAGACGTGGACGTTGATGTGTGCTTGGTGGTGGAGCCCACACAACCGATGTCTACGACGGGTGCATCTTCCACCTGCTGTCACCACCACAACTTCGTTGTTTCCGTTTTTCTCTTTGGGTCTCACTCTTCCGCGCACGCTACTGCCCCGTGTTAGAACCGGAGCGCCATCGCATACAGTCGCCTAAGCGCAAGCACGTGATGCCGAAGGCCGTATCCCTCAAGAAGGGCAACGTCAACAAGCGCGCCAGGGAGGCGCCGTTGCAGGAGGTGACCGTGAGGAACGCCAAGGTAGAGGCCGCAGCCGTGCGCGCGGAGGCGTCGCACGACAACCAGGCTCAGTCGAACTTCTTCTTGTGGCTTTTAAAGACGTCGCGGGTGGAATTCTTCCGCAAGTACTTTGAACGGAAACACCTCGTTGTCTCGCACGGGAGAGGCGAGTACTTCGAATGCGGGCTCCCCGGCGTTGTGCCCCCGGTGATTTGGTCCACAGAGCGCATGTTAGAGCATGTCAAGGCGCATCCTTCGCGCTACGGCACCGACCTCGACATTGTGAAGTTTGACCCCAACCTCAAAAAACGTGTCTCATACAAGACGGAGGGCCTCGTGAATGCGGCCGAGGTGGAGGCATGCATGAAGGACGGGTGGTCTGTGCGATTTCTGCGTCCGAACGAGTTCATTGAGAGCAACTCCGCCTTCATCGGATGCATGGAGAAGGAGTTTAACTGCTACTGTGGGGTGAACAGCTACTGGACGCCGGCGAACAGTCAAGGCTTCGCGCCACACTACGACGACGTGGACGTGTTCCTTCTGCAGCTGGAAGGCGAGAAGCTGTGGTGCCTCTACGATCCACCAGAGGACGTCGATGTGCTCGCGCGCCACTCGAGCGATGACTACGCGCCTGAGCAGCTCCACACGCCGAAGCACACGCTAACCCTGAAAGCTGGCGATGTGCTGTACATGCCGCGCGGCACAGTCCATCAGGGCAAGACCACCACCAAGACGCACTCGCTGCACATCACCTTCTCGGCCAATCAGATGAACTCGTGGGCAGACTTCATGAACCGCGCCGCACAGTACACTGTGGAGACGCTCGCCGCCAACAGACTGGAATGGCGGCGTGCTCTGCCACGCGATATGCCACAGGTGTTGGGTGAAGTTAACAACCCCGTCTTTCGCCAAGCCCATGGGCTTTGCGCACTCAGCGAGAAGCAGCAGGAACATCGCGCCAACCTTCAGGCAAAGCTGCGTGAGATGGTGGCGGAGCTGACGCTGCTGCTTACAGATGAGGTGAACATGGACGTGTGTGCTGACGTGTACGGTAAGGATACAATCCAGAAGCTGCAGCCGCCCTCGAGAACGTACAGCGGCGCGGCTGAGGCCTCGGCAAAGCTTAGCCAGAGCTCTCGGGTGCGCCTCATCTCTCGCAACTGTATGCGACTACTGCTGAACGTACCCGGCGAAGCTCGGGTGTATCACATTGGTCGAAACTCGACCGTCTGCCTTGCCGGGGAGCTTGGCGAGCTGCGCTTTGAGGCAGACTTTGCGCCAGCGATTGCCACACTGCTCTCCAGCTATCCCAAAGCAGTCTCCGTGAGGGCGCTGCCCTTCCCAGGCTTTGACGATCCCGAGGATGTGGCCGAGAACCAACTGCTGCTGGTCGAGGCTTTTCGGGACGCCGGTCTTCTGCATGTGGAGACCACTGCTAACTCTCACGCACGTAGCTAGCGACGCAGCACTGGGGTGTGGCCATCTGCATATTGCTCTACCGCCTTTGCCTTCACCCGTCTCTGCTCGTGAGTTGTCGCAGGCACACGGAGGGAGCTGGAAAAACGGAGGGGAGGGGAGGTGGCGAGGTAACAGCGGAGGCACACTCGGTGGTGGTGCCATGCCCAAGAGAGGAGAGCTGTAAAATCCTCGTGCGCTGGTGTCGCCGCGCGATGGCGCTGAGCGGCTGAAAAAAAAAACGAAAGTGCCCCGTGGGACATCTTATGCCGCTCACACGACGGCGGCGTTGTGAAAGGGGAAACAGAACGTATCGTGCCTGTTGCTCCTGCGCGGTGCCTCTCTCATTCACTGCGTGGCTCCTGGCTGGGGGTCTGTGGGCCCGCTGGGGGGCCGCGCTGCGCGTGTCTCTTTCCCCCCTGCACTCTTTGCCGATTCGATTCGCTCTGTCTTGTGCCTTGTGAGTGTGCCACAGCGCCAGCCACCGGCCTCAACGCCTCTCTAAACGCGCTCAGCGACCTTCTCAACCCCTCCAAAGAAGAAAAACAAAAAAAAAACAGTAAAAGGCAGCGCAGACGCAGCGCGCGCTAGCACGCATGCAAGATGCCACCCCGTCCCTCTCTCTGTGAGTGTGCGTGTTCTCTCATGCTCTCGGACACTGCAGAACCTGAAGGTGCTCTCATCATCCCTTCCCTTTCTACGGCTCTGCCGACACACGCCTTACTTGTTTTCAATGACTTTCTCTTCGCCACCCTCCTCTGCTCCCTTTTCCTCTACGCATCACACCAGCCTCGTGGCAGCGGAAGGACGTATCCGTTCTCGTCCAATCTGCGCGTAGTCACACACACACACGTACACTGACAGACACGTAGCGGCGCAAGATGAATTTGGATGCAGTGGACGCAACTGCCGAGGCGCTCCCGCTCGAGCTGCTCAACAACACCAACAAGGAGCTTACTGCCCAGCTCACCCGTTTAGAACAACAGTTGGAGGAGCGTCAGGGAGGTGTCCAGGACCAGCGGCGACGGTTGCAGTTTATGAAGGAGCACCTCGGCAATGTCCGCGCAGAAATCGTTAACACACAGAGCCTCTCCGAGACAAAGAAGCGCGAGGTTGAGTCTGAGGAGAGTATGTGCCGCGTCATGGAACGGGAGTGTGCGCGACTGCAGCAGCGGAAAAAACAGCTCGAGCGAAGCGCCGAGGACGTACGAGACCGCCTGACTTCAGTGCAAGACCGCATCTTCCACGGAAATCTTAAAATCGAGGAGCTCAAGACCACGATGGACTACAACCAGGAAGAACTAGAGCAGTGGGACGAGGCCCGCCGGCAAAAGGAAGAGGATGAGCTGGCCATCGCGCGTTACTCCAAGCTGGATGAAGCGAAGGTGAAGCAGCTCACTCAGCATATCGAGAAGATCGAGAGCACCGTGCGGAAGCAACACAAGCAGCTTGACGAGGAGATGCTGGCCACGCAACACGTACAGGGGGATCTGGACCGCGTCGCCAGCGAGTACCGAAAGCTTCATGACGACCGCAGTGGGATGCTAAACGAGTGGGAGCAGGTGGTTCGCACGATTGCAGAGCGCGACGAGGCCATCCGCATCGCCGCAGAGCAGTATGCCGATGGCGTTGCCTGGATTCAGAAGCGTCAACAGCTGAAGAAATCTCTGTCAGAGTCGCTCGATGAAGCGAAGGAGGAAACGGACGTGATCAACTACACCATTCAAGAGCGCGAGAAAACGTCACAGAAGCTGCAGGAGGCGGTGCCCGTCCTGGTGCAGCAGGTGCAAAGCTTACAGGACGAAGTGGATGCCCTGCGCGAGGAGGCGTCACGGGCCACGCGAGACAAGCGAGCAGCGATCCTCCGGCTCCAGGACACCATCACCGAGATCGAGCGTCGTCAAAAGGAATTGACAATGACCGAGAAGCGCCGAGCCACTGCAGCGGAGAAACTGCGGGAGGAGGAGATGATCGCCAACGATCTCGAGAAGCAAGCCGGATTTATCACACAGCTTCTCAAGGATGCGGAAAAGGCCTCTCAAAACGTCGCCAAAGACATTGAGCAGCTCGAGACGGCGGCTTTCAGGGCGAACCAGGAACTTTCGGAGGTGCGCGCCATACAGACGACGACCCTCAGCGAGATCAATGGGGCGCAGGCGCAGGGCAAGAACTACAACGCCAAGATCAATCAGCTGGATGGGGAATCCTTCTCTCAGCAGGGGGTGCTGTATAACATCGAGTTCAGCGTCCAGCAGATGGAGAAGCGTGTGAGTCGCGCGAAAGGTGAGCGTACCGAGGAGGAGCGGAAGGAGCTGCGGGCCAAGATCGATCTTCTGCAAGCCACACTTGACGAGATGGAGAAGCAGAACCGAATTCTGCAAAACCAAGTAAAGCGGGTTCGAGAGGAAATGCGCCAGTCTTCCATGCAAATTGAGAAGCTGGAGATGGCGAAGAAGCGCACCCTCGACGAGGTGCTGGAGACGGAGCTGCATTGCACGCACAGCGAACGGGAAGAGAAGAATCTCGAGAAGCAGCGTGAGGACCTTCTCATCAAGGTGGACACGTTCGAACTGCAGCTGCGCCGCCTGCGCAACACGTTAAGATCCAAGGATGCAGAGCTGCTCACGTTGGAGGAGAAGAAGCGGCAGCTGGAGGCGGACGTGATGGAACGCGAAGCGGAGATCGAAGTTCACCACCGTCTGTTGAAGATGGAGGCGAAACTGGCGGAGGAGGAGCGCAAGCGCCTTGTTACAGAGCTGCTCGACCGGCAGAAGAACTTGACGGCGATCAAGAACAGACAGGAGGTGCTTGTAGGCCGCATGGACCCGGCACAAGCGCGCTTGTCGCAAGTGCAGCTCGTCATCGCGGCGGCGAAAGAGCGTGAAGACCTTCAGTTCCGTGGTGACTCCCTGGACACGCGCATCCGTCGCATGGAAAAGGAGATGCTGAAGCTGGAGAAGACAATTGCTGTCATAAAAGCAAGCAATGTGCACTACAAGCACAAGTTTGATAAGCTCTCCGACAAGGACGACGAGGTGCAGACGCAGAAAGCGCTCACGACTAAGTTCAAGGAGCTCAAGAGCGCGATCAGCCGCCGCGCTCTGGAGGCCAATGACTTTCAAGCGACCGTACGCAGCAAGCAGGAGGAGCTACGCGCACTGGAGTTTGAAAAAGAACGTGTTGGACACACTCAGCAGCAGATGCTGCAAGAGTATGAGGCTGTCACGAAAGACGTCTTGGCGTTGCGCGAGACTTCCATTCGCTACGATCAGGCCATGGGGAAGGTCAGAGAGAACGTTGACTCCGCTGTGGTGCGCGATATAGAGCTTGTGTGTGTGCGTGAGAGACTCGACAACACCGTTGCTCAGCTCCTCGCTCTCTCCGGCGAGGCCGGTGAAGAGATGCTTGACCTGGTCAAAGAAATGCTCGCTGCCCATCACGTGCCCATCGCAAGTGCCTAGAAGAAGGAGTGAAGAAAAACGCTTCGCTTGCACAGCTACCTTTTGGAGAGTGCTTTCGTCGCGGCCTGTTTCTCCGTACACCACGACGGCGCTCACCTTCGCTGCTTCCGCTCCCGCCCAACCCCTCCTCTGTCCCCCTCTCTATGTTGAGCCTTGATGGGTTTCGTGCCGGTGTCTTCTTTTACGCGTTTTAGGTGCCACCGCCACGCAGGGCGCCGATTTTGATGTAGACTACCCCTGTGTGTGTTGCTCTTGCACAGCATGCTTTTCAACTCTAGAACAAGTAATGGCGGCCTACGGAAGGGCACATCGGTAGGCACATGTCGTGCCTCCGGTGCTTTCCTCCGTGCTGGTCGCCCTACCTTTGATGTGTTCACACAGGGCGCGTGGAATGCCGCAGTGAGCGGGTTGAGGGATGGGTGCAGACTCCAGGGGCATGCTTTCTGTGTCTATCACGGCCACTGAGTTGCTCTCTCTCTCTCTCTTGCATCGCTTACCTTGTGTGCGCTCAGCCGTCGTGCCGGTGGTGAACACGGAACCCTCTTCTCCCTGCTCACCAGCACCCCCATGAGCACACCCTCCACGCTCCCATTTCCTCCTCACCCACGCTTCTTTCCCTGCACCGCGAGTGCTAGTTCCAGCTGACACACAGAGAGTCGCACCACGATGGAGCCTCCATCGACCGATCGGCAAGAGCTGTATGCCGCCGCAGTGCAGATGGAGGCCGAGGAGCAGGCGGTCATGTCCAACGACGAGGAAGACGAAGAGGAGAAGCCCAACGACGCGGCGGTCTCCGACACGAACGCGGCTTCCACCGCCGCCAGTGATGTCGATGAGGACGGCAAGGACAACGACGAGGACGCCGTTGACGAGGAGAGCGATGAAGACGACGACGCCGAGGAGGACGAGGAGGCGGACGACGGTGATGACAGCGACGAGGAAGAAGAGGAGAGGGTGGTGTACCCACTGCCGCCTCTGCCGCCCGTCCACGCCCCATCCAAGGTGCACGGCATCGCTACAGCGGAGGTGTACAGCATCATCAAGGAACTGCGCCGTCAGATGGATGACCCGGTGGAGCGGGAGCACGCCAAAGCGATGCTGCAAGGTGACACCGATGTGCTGCTGGCAGTTTCGCAAGTGCTGCAAGAGGCACACCTCCTGCGACGAGCCACCGTGAATGACCACGGTGTTGTCGAAGAGCAGCTCGTTCCCCAGCCAGCGGCGGCCCCTCCGTCGCTGCCGACGGGCTACAACAGCTGGATTGTTGAGACGCCCGCAAACGCGCGGCGGTGACTGCGTACAGGGGAACGGCTGCTGCATATGCGCCTTGACTTTTTTTTTTTTTTGGGAGGGGGTGGAGAGGTGCCTGCTGGTGGTCTTGGCAGGAAAGAAGGCTCGTCCTGTGCGCATGGATTTCTCGTCTTCTGATGCAGGAAGACACATTAACCGGACAGGTGCAGCTAACGGGCCATGAACGGCCGACGCAGGAAAGACAGTTGAAGCAGGTAAACCCCTCTTTCTCGCGATGCATGTGGCAGTCAGAGTGGGTGCGGCAGTAGCAGGGCACGCAGGAAAGCATGGCAACACTTTTGGTAATCCCTTCATAGTACGCTCCTATCTTGTTCTCTCTTTCCTTTCCTTCGTCTCTTACCCCACCTCACTCGGGTCTATCCTGTCGACGCTTCGTCGGGACGGCCATTGCGGTCGATCACCACGACTTTCTGGGCAGACCGACTACTGTCCCTCCCGTTTCTCTGCCTGATCGGAGAGCATGGTGGCCTTGGAGCGGGAGTACGTTCTCGGCTCCTTCTGCGAGCTGCGCATCAGTACCTCGCTTGCCTCCACACAACTGTCCAAAGTGACGCTTCGGAAGCCCGTGGAGGAAGACAACACGTCAACTGCAGAGCGGGCAGAGGTCTTTGGCACTGAGCTGATCCCAGGAGTGCCAGTGCACCTGCCGCCAGGTCGCTCTCTTAGCATCTTTACCTCCACAGGGTGCACTCTGTTACTGGTGGCACCGCCGACAGTGCTGCAGCGCTGCTATGCCACATCGCTCGGGGCAACTTGGGTGCGTTCATTGCTCGATTTTCACACCCATCTGGAGCGGGCACGAGTGGAGGCCCGCGGCCGCGAAGATGTGGGCCCTCGCGTGCTCTTCGTGAGTGACCGGCACCACTGCGGGGCGAGCACCTATGTCCGCTGGCTTAGCAACTTCGCGGTGCGTCTCGGCTACCACCCCCTGCTGTTCGATGGGGTGCTGGACACCCCTGCCTTCGCGTTGCCAGGGAGCATCGCCCTCTTCCACGCCCAGCACTGCATGGACATCGAGGAGGAGACGAATCTAATGCCGGCGCTGTATGCCCAAGTCGGCCAGTCGCGCATTGCGAACCCACGACTCTACCAGCACTGGGTGCAGCAGCTTCTGCCGAGTGGGATGGAGAAGATGGCGCGCAGTGAGCGCTGCCGCGTGGGCGGACTGTTCTTCGACTTTGGTGTGGTGGAGCCGCACGTGGTAGAACAGGCAGAGGCGGCGGCTGCAGCTGCGGTGCCGAGCCTTGACCCGACCGCCTCTGCCTCCCCTGCTACCGCCTCCCCGAGGAGTGACAAGACGCAGGTGAACCCACTCGACACTCTACTGGACACGATTGTGGCAGCCGACATCGATCACGTCTGCGTTGTCGGTAGCTCGTGGCTGCGGTGGAAGCTGGTGCAGCGTGCATGGGAGCGCTTTGGTGGTGAAGGGTCGCTGCACATAGCGGAGGCGATGCTTCATCCGCGCTGGAACGTGCCACCGGAGGTGGACTGCGGAGGCGGGCAACACTTCAAAATCTTTCTCTTGGACTCCGTGGAGCTTGTGCGCTCGGTGCCGGTGCCGCTGTGGACTCGCCAGCGGTGGCTGCAGTACTTCTTCGGCACCCCGACATCGCCGGTGAAGCCCACTCTTGTCACTCTTGAGGCCTCGCAGGTGCGCGTCGCAAGCGTCGGGGCGGCCGCGATCGATGCGATGTCGACACTGCTGCCGATGATGGACAGCGAGGAGGTGGACCGGCAGAAGGCAGACGCCGCAGCGGTGTCATTTATTACCCTGCAGGATGTCGCACTGAAGGACCGAATCGTTGCGATTAGCACAGCCACTGAATACGAGCGCAGCCCTGACGGGGAGCTTCACCGACTCCCTTTTAGTGTGTTTGAGCGCAGAATCCGGCAGGGCACTGTTCTTGGCTTTGCGCTGGTGGAATCCGTGACACCCGAGCGGCTGACACTGCTTCTCAGCGGCTGCCCCCTCGAAAAGGAGCTGGGTCTTTGCTTCCTTCTCACGGAGGAGGTGCTGAAGAGCTGAGAGGGTGAACGTGGGTATTCGTGGGGGAGCGCCGAAAACGTTCAGGATGCCCCTTTGCATGTGCCGCGACGTGTTGGACCGAGGGAGCTGCTTAAGACTTGCCACGAGCCGAAGCAGTTAAAACGGGAAGGCGCAAGCGAGAATATGAGGGCGTGCGTGTGTGTGTGTGTGTGTGCTTGTGTGTGTCGGTGTGTGTGCGTGTACATGTTGCGGTGGTTGTGAGCAGCCACGGTGCGGTAGCGGCGTGAACGAATGTATCATGAGCCAATCGGCATGAAATGATTCACTGCCGCTCTCTCTCTCTCTCTGACACTACTTGGCAACGGTGCTTCCCTTTACTCTACGCGTCCGTGCATGTGGTCCGTGGAGGCTCCGCACCCCTTTCCGCATGACCATGACTTTTTCTTACCCCTCGCCTTCTTTACTCTGGCGCATACACACACACACACACACACACACACACATCACCCGCCCAGACACGCACATGGAGTGCCTCATTTTCGCTGCACGGTATCACCCGGAGGCGCGCACGCTGGAATTCGACCTGACCGGTGCGCCTCTTGTGGACGTCGTCAAGGACGTCACTGTCACCCCGTGCGGTGCTGCCGCCCCTCTGTGGAAGGCAGATGCCACGCAACGGGGGCTCTTTTATGGCCGAAACACTTTTATCCTGGATCGGCCACTGCTGTTCGCTGACGACCGCATTGCGCTGGTGTGTTGGATGCGCGTGCGCCAGCAGCGCCTCGGTACCCTTGCCGCACTCGCCTCAGACGTCTTGCGCGGACACACGGATGAGTCGGCGGTGCATTTCGCCCGCACGCCAGATGTGAGGGAGTATACAGTTCTGCTCACCGAGGTGCCTCACAGCCGAGGGTGGAGTGTGCGTAACAACGCGTTCGTGTACTTTACCTCTCAAGCGCTGCCCCACCTTGTGGGGGTCACGTCCACTACGATAGGGGCGCCCGTGCCGCTGGCGCTGCCCACCACGTACCTGGCCTGCACACCTGATAAGTCTCCTCCCTCTTCTTTTCTCGCGCTCGCTGCTCTCGCCCTCTGCTACGTTTAGCCGTGTCTCACCAGAAAAAAAAAGGATGGAAAAGGGGAACCGAATGCATCCACGCGTGATCTCCAGCATGTATGTGTGTGTGTGTGTGTGTGTCTCTGACGTCCCTTGGTCTTTCTCCCCTCTTGCCGTCTGATGCCCATCCTCTTCATCCTTGGCGCTTCGCTTTTGTTCTTCTGTCTCCCTCCACGCATCCGAGCCGTCTCCGCTGAATGCTTCAACAACAACACGCACACACATGCACTTGCGTATCTATACCCACAGCAGCTGATTTCCGCTCGAGCCGCTGGTGCTCATTTTTCACCACTGTGTGAGGTGGTTTGCGCAGCACACCGTCAGCACTCTTGTGACTCCCTCTGGGCGCACGCGAGCTCTTGCAGAGACACGGGTGCTCGTGAACAAGGCAACGGCAGGTATTACTGGTCGCCAATGATGCCTCACCGCCCGTGGAGTTGGCGCAGCGGCGACATCGCCATCTGGTCCATGCTGCTCTTCTTCTTCATCATAGCTCTCTTCATTGTGTACCTCAATATATCCGTTACGGAGCCGCCGCCGCCACCCTCCAACACTCGCATCAAACCACAGTGAGAGATGATGAGAATACAGCGAACGGACATGGTAGGCGGGAGCGGCAAGAAAGAACCATCGTGGGTGTTCCTGAGCGACTGTGAATGCCACTGCCCCCGGTGAAGGACTCCCCTTTCACAGTCGATGCACCGTGCATCCCCTCACATGTGCTGGCGCACACCACATTCGCAATGATTGTTGTGGCGACTCGCCCAGCATACGCCAATGAAAACCCAATCTCGGGCAGGAACAACGGGCGACGCACTAGAGAGCCGATTTTCCTTTTATGCAGTCCGAGTTGTCCCGCTATTTGCGCCTGTGCACTCGCGCTTCGTGGCCTCCGCCGTATTAATTGCTCTTACCACCCTCTTCCGCTTCACCAACTACTGCGCACAGTCTGCGGGGCATGCAGTGGGAAGTTCGACATGTCGCTCTCTGTGTGGATTTCTATCCCCCTCCCCCCCCACCCACCCACCCACCCACAGACACCGACAAACTACTGTCACCACTGGGCTTCTGTGCACACGAGGGTATACGGTGACGTTCCCATGCGGGACCCTCTTTTACCTGACCTACTCTCCATAAACTCTGCTTATCCCCGAACTCTCTGCTCCCCGCCTTATGCCCTGCGCGCCGTCCCTCTCTTGTACCTTCAATGTAGTTACAGTGGGCCCACACGCTTTGTTTGCCTCTTTCCCTTTCAACGTCTCTTAGCCCATTGCCTCCATCATGACCTCTGTCAGCAATGTAGCCGCCGTGCAGGCCACCACCGGCGCCAACGGGGGCAGCGCTATGGTCACGTTCTTTACAACCACGTACTCGAAGCCCATGCCGGAGAAGAGCTTCTCTGTGCCGCTCAACGTTCTGCCAGACGGGCTCAACCAACTCGTGCAGAGCGTGCTGGGCGTTGAAGGGCAGAACTTCGATTTTCTCCACAAGGATGAGTACATTGGCACGACCTTGTTCCGCTTCCTGCAGCGCCGCGGCATCAGCTGTGAGGAGCTGCTCAACATCGAGTATACCCCCGCTCTGCAGGCGAAGGAGGGCAACCTGCTCCCGCACGATGACTGGGTGAGTAGCGTGCGTGCTCCGTACCGCAACAACGCGGAGCTACTCTTGACCGGTTCCTACGATCACTGCGTTCGACTGTGGGACGGTGACAGCTGCCTTGCCCTCGGCTCTTTCCATCGCGAAGCTGTGAAGGAGGTAGCCCTCCACCCAATGGCACCGGCCAGTAGCAAGACAGGCCGCAAGCGCACCAGGCTCGAAGGAGACTTTATGTTCGCCAGTGCAAGCAAAGACGGCAGCGTGGCCGCCTGGAAGTTGGACAGCACCAACAGTCACATGCAGCTTCTGGGATCTATCCAAGCCCACACCGACGGCGTCGACTCAGTTGCCATAGCCCCAGGGGAGGGCAAGCTTGTAGCCACGGCCTCCTGGGATACCACCGTAAAGGTGTTCAGCTGGGAACAGATGATGGAGGGTGACACGGTGCCGTCGAAGAAGGCGCCACTTGTGACCTTCAACGATTTCAGCCGTCCAGTTCTGTGCAGCCGCTTCTCTGTCGCTCATGGTGCCGCACGCCTCTACTCAGCTGGCCACGACGGTCATATCAAGTGCCTCGACACAGACGCAGCCCAGCTGCAGTCTCAGTTCAAAGGCGACCACCCGATCAACAGCATCGCTGTGAAGCCGGCAGGCAATAGCGGAGCAGCCGACCTTGTTCTTTCTGCCTGCACCGACAACCGTGCGCGGCTCTTCGACACGCGGCAGAAGGACACGGTGAGGACTTTCAGCGGTCTTCGCCAGTGGCTCTACAGCGTGACGTGGCTGTGGGATGCACAGGACGGTGACGCGGAGCACAGTGGAGGCAGCCTCTTCGCAGTTGCGAGTGAGGACGCCACCGTGCGTGTGTACGACATGCGGTGCACCAACACGGCTCTGCTCACGCTGGATGCGATGCACACGGATGGCGTCTTGGATGTCACCTACGTGGGGAACTCCATGATTGCCAGTGGTGGTAAGGATAACAAGACGAGATCGTTCGCCCTGAGCAAAGAGGGCCTTCTCAGCTAATGATGATGCGCGGCATTTTAGGGGGTGAGAGGAGATTTTTTCAGGGGTGCCGAGTACGGCGCAGTGCCGTGGGCGCATGCCCGCTCGCAAAGAGGGTGTCGCTGGAGAAGTGAGTGTAGGGAACGCCAACTCTGCCGCATTTCTCGTGCTCGGCACCGCGTCGCCGCTGTCACTCTCCCACCCACTGTTGGGCGTGCCTGTATGTGCCGGTCTTTTCTGGGACTAACGACGATTAACCTCATGAAAACCGGAATAAAAATGGAATGCGTCACGCACAGTGGCATGTTGGAGCTCAGCGCCGCCCAGCGCGCTTGAAAGTCGTTTCCGCGTCCCCCTCGTTTGTGTGGGCCCTGTCACTCGTGCGCCGCGGCAAATCGGATCGAGTTGGAGGTGCGTCAGCGAATGGACCTCTGCTGCAGCGCCTCTCTTCGGGCACATCCCATTCGTGCTCACAAAAAAGTCAGACTCGGGGGTGAGACAGCTCCACTTACCTGCGGCTGTGCTGTATGCCGGGTGTGCCCTCGTCGCTGCTCTCCAGCTGCTGGAAGAGGTGCCGCGGTGTACAGTACTCATAGCTTGGACGTGCTGGTGCCACCGCCTCTCTCCGCCACGAAAATGCACTCCTGCCCCCCCCCCCCCCCCTCCCTCTCTCTCTCTCCCCTTTGCCCAATATCCGTGGGATGTGCACTCTCACTCACCTGATCACACAACGAAACGTTGCTAAGGAACACCCATCACACACAGGCGTGCCACTGTGGGCGCAGCACCGAATTTGTTCACCTGTCCCTTCTTATCTCGCCTACCACTGACCCCATGGCCAAGAAGATATCCACTGTTGTAGCGAAGAAGAAGTCGGCTGCTCAAGCCGCCGCCCCTGCAGTCAAGTTGCTCAAGAAGGCGAAGGGCACTGCAGCGGTCGCCGCAGGGAAGAAATCCGGCACGAAAGCCCTCATTGTGCCAAAGGCTAAGCGGAAGGCACGGGTGGTTGAAGAGGAGGAGGAGGAGGACTCGAACATGGACTACGATGGCGCGGTCGGGAGTATTAGCAACAACGATGGCGCATGGGACGATGTGGAGGGCTCCAACGATGAGGAGAGCATTGAATTCGACGACGTCATGGGCGGCGACGAGGAGGACGAGGAAGACTTCGACGCCGACATCCAGGACGACGACGACTTCGAAGTGAAGGCTGAGAAGTACCGCCGCCGCATGCTGGCACAGCGCCACTTGGCTGATGCAGAGCAGCAGGAGGACATTTCGACCCGCACAGCGAAGCCGACCCCCCTGCATGATCGTGAGCAGCGGGATGATGAGGCGCAGCAGGAAGAGGGCGGCATGGCAGCTGTTCAGCTGCTTGGCAAAACGAACACTGCGGAGGAGCTGCGTGACCGCATTCAAGAGACTGTCCGTGTGCTCTCCAATTTCAAGCAGGAGCGTGAGGAGGATCGCCACCGTGGCGAGTATCTCGAGCTGCTCCGCTCAGACCTCCTTGAGCTCTACGAGTACAGCGAATTCCTCATGGACTCGATCCTTCTGCTGTTTCCGCCTGCCGAGGCGGTGGACTTCTTGGAAGCGATGGAGAAGACGAGGCCCACGACCATCCGCGTTAACACGCTCAAAGCGAAGCGCCGTGATCTCGTGCAGGCGCTTGTGAAGCGTGGCATGAACGTCGAGCCGCTGGAGAAGTGGTCCAAGGTTGGTCTGCAAGTGTTCGAGTCGAACGTCCCGATCGCGGGTACCATCGAGTATCTCGCGGGCCATTATATGCTGCAGGCCGCTGCCTCCTTCCTGCCGGTCATGGCCCTCGCTCCGCAGGAGAATGAGCGTGTGCTGGACATGTCGGCCGCTCCGGGGGGGAAGACGACGTACATTGCTCAGCTCATGAAGAACACCGGCGTCCTCTTCGCGAATGATGTGAGCGAGCCACGGTGCAAGTCACTCAACGCGAATCTACAGCGCCTTGGTGTCACCAACTGCATCGTCACCAACTACGACGGCACCGGTTACGAGAGAGTGATGCGTAACTTTGACCGCGTGCTACTCGATGCCCCGTGCTCCGGCACTGGCATCATCTCACGTGACAAGAGCATCAAGACAAGCAAACAGTACGAGGATATCCAGCGTGCCTCACAGCTGCAGAGAGCGCTACTGCTGAGCGCCATCGACGCCTGCAAGATTGGCGGTTATGTCGTCTACTCTACCTGCTCCTTCCTCGTGGAGGAGGATGAGGCGATTGTAGACTTCGCGCTGAGGCGGCGCGATGTGCAGGTGGTGGAAATGGGGCTGCCGTTTGGGCGTCCTGGCTTCACCAAGTACCGCCACCACCGCTATCACGACAGTCTCGAGTTCTCTCGTCGCTACTTTCCCCACGTGCACAACATGGACGGCTTCTTTATCTGCAAACTGAAGAAGATGTCGGACAGCACTGCGAAGAAGCCAGATGCGGCGGACGACAAGCTGTCCCAGGCTGGGCTCGCGTCCGCCTCCTCATCTAGGAAGCGTGGCCACGCCCACGACGATGTTGCAGAGGTGGCGGTGGGCTCGAAACGGGTGCGACTCCAGAAAGGCAAGGCTATCGCGTTGGCGGAAGCACCGCTCGCCAAGAACCACAAGCTTAGCGTCCCCCCCAGCTCCACAGCCTCTCGTAACGAACCGCCGCGGAGGGGCAAACGCACGCTGCCCAAATCGCGGAAGTAAGGGCGCCATCGCCGGAAACGGATAACATTATAAAGGCACCACGCTTTCGTCCTAAGCTAATGCCTGCTCACCGCGCGGCCTCCTTCCAGAACAGCTGCTGAGGTGAAGCAAGCAGGCAACTGGCGATAGCAACGTGCCACAGTATGTGTGGTGTGTCAGGCGGGTAATGACGGCAAAGAAACACACAAGAAAAGGAAAGAAAAGAGGTCTTTGAAGCGAACTCCCTTCCCATCGCTCCCCTCTGGGGCACAGTACTTTCCCAGGGAAGTCCAGAGGCCTCTCTGCCGTGATGTAGTGCCATCCTCTGCGCGTCGCTCGCCGCCCCGCCATTCCCTTTGGGTGGATCCGACCGCGCGCGCACACACACACACATGGGCCAGAAAACCGAACACCAGAGATGTGGCATGCCCCTCCCCCCCCCCAGAAGAGGAATATGCTGCCAGGCAGATGGAGAGCATGTGGTTTTGGTCGGCATGCTCGCCTGACCGCAGCGCCCCCGCCTCTCCCCCCTCTCTCTCCTCACCCCTCTTGAGTGCTCGAATTTATCCCCCTCTGTTCCCTCTACTGCTCTCAATTTTTGTGTCCTCCGTTTTCTTTTCTTCCCATCGTGCACTTGGCCGCGGTGGCGCACACAGGCCGACAGGAGTACATGGACAAGGTCCTTGCGTACGTGGAGGGCACACTCCTCGATGAGTACCTAGAGCTGCTGGCCTCGCGGTGGTCTGCGCTGTTGCCACGGCTCACCAAGCGAACGCAGCGACTACAAGCGTTGCCGGAGCTCACGACAGCCAATGAGCTCCAAAGCGCCGTGGAGGATGACTTCCAGCTCGCTTCCAAGCTGCTCCACGCAGAACACGGAATATATCAAGAGGGTGTCGCACTCTTGGACGGGCTCAGCCAATCATCTCCTCTGTTGCGGCACACTTGGCGTTTGCTTGCCAAGGATTTTCTTGCCGAACTCGCCGCCAAAGAAATGATGCTGGCGCACTGGAAATCTTCTGTGGCCACCATTACCTCGGACACTCTGCGCGTGTACAACCACGCGTTGTTGGCTCACGCAAGGGTCACAAAAGCGCGAGTGCACCACCTAATAGCCTTGATCAGAGAGGAGGAAAGTGGTTAGGGCTGCTGCTGCAGCTGCTGCGATCGGTGCGAAAAAAGAAAAGGAAACGGCACCACCGAGCGTTGTTAGTTCTGCTTGTCCTCCGCAGCTGTGAAACTAGTCCTGGTCACGTTTGCTCACCGTCTCTGTTGGTGTCATGGAAAAGTATGCCTACACACGCAACGGCGGAAAGACGCTGCCACTCCGTGCACGTCGCTCGATGAGTGTGGCGTTGGCGTGCAGTGGATATATATATATATATATATATATATATATACTATTCAACATAAAGCGCCCCCGCTACGCCGAAGAAGCCCCCTTCAGTCGACGGTTAAGGCAAGTGATGCTGGAATTCTCACTGATCCGTGCCCTTCCCCCTCTCTGCCTCTCTCCTGTGTCTCTAGCGGTCGCCCAAATACAAGCTCATAGTATACGCGCCGTACTTCCACGCACCCGCGTGCCCTCACGCACCTACGCAGCTTTTGGCTGCGTAAACGGCACTTATCCTGCTGCACCCTCAGTGCTGTTTCAAGCCATCACTTTCAGTTGTTTCGCTGGTCTTCTCTCCCGCGGTGTACCCCCCCCCCTCCCAGCTGTTCGGCATCCACTGGCAACAGGCACCCGTGCATGTCTTGGACGGCGCACTCACTTGCTACCATGCAGGAACTGCGCACGCGCTCATCATGGGAACACCGAAGCAATCACAAAGAAAGGTGTCACCACCGCATCCAAAGGCGGGGATGCTAGGCACGGCATTGGAGCGGCTCCATGCTCTCATGCGGGAGGTTACGCGGCACCAGCCGGCGCTGCAGGCTGCCGTCGCTACGCAAGTAAAGAATAGCTGTGCGGCCGGCAGAAGACATATAAACGCGTTTCTGGCGACCTCCCGCTATTATCTTTGGTATGTGGTCAGCTTTTACGCTCTGCTCATGGCCGTGCTTGCGGTGTTAGTGGCGGACCTGTCTGTCTGCCTAGTCACGTCTGTAACCGCCGCTGCAAGTATCCGCCACTTCGTCCTCGCTAATGTGCCGGGCACCGCCGTCATCTCACTCCACTTCAACGCGCTGCCATTCCACAATGACGACTGGATGCGACACCTTCCAGAGGATACGGCACTCAGGGAATTCATTCTCCCTGAGCGGGAGACATACGAACTCCTTCAATCGAAGACGCAGCGTGCCGACTCCCTAGGCCTCCTGCATCAGCGCATGGGGCAGTTTGCGGATGCAAAGTTCTCGCTGCTCAGCCACTTTGTCAGCAGTCACCTGGCCTCCACTACCATGCACATTCCTCGCAGCACCACCTCGGCAGAGGTTTTCTCTCCCAAAGGAAGCGTCAACCTCGAGACACTCTTCCAGTTAGGGCCCGCCATGTTCAACGCGAGGGGCGAGTACGCTGCGAAGATGCAGGTAGTACTAGCGAAAGAGGCGGTGGGCCGGGACGTATCGCTTATCCTGGAGTCAGCCATGCTCTTCTCCGAGGATGCGATGGCCGTGCAACCTGTTGACCAGTATGACGTTCTGTTTACGAAAAGTACCTCCGTCACGGTGCGCACCGGACCGCTGCAGCGGTGGTGGCCTCTGCTGCTGCTTGAGAAGGTGCTGCGGCTCTGCTTCTGTCTGCCGGTGTGGTCGTACGAGTATCTAGTGCGTTCGGCTCAGCAGAAGGATAGCGCGCCGTTTCCGCCCATCGACTCATCCCGAGAGGTGGGGGTTGTGCTAGAGGTCTACAATCGCTTCACTCCTCCGCTTGACCTGCAGCCCCGCTTGCGCGCTATGAACTTCACGCTCTATCAGCTCCCGGAGCCCGGCGCACCCTCCCGCGTGAAGGTATCGCGGCTCATCTTTTTCTCTACTGTGCAACTCACTGGTGTTGCACGGTGGCTGACCGACTACCCCGTCTCCACGTTTCTCTTCCTCGTTGCCATTCTTTTTGCTGTGCTTGCCGTGACAAGCGTCGGCAGTCTACTCGGTCTCCTCATCTACGCCTATGGACGCTGTTTCCGCGAGCAACCGGTGGACTTGTTCGACGAGGACGACTCGGACGACACGTTCTTTGGCCCACCTCACGAGTCACCCTCGACGGTGGTGAAGACCATGGCTTCTCCACGGTTGCACCCGCACCGCAGCAGCAACGATGTTTGCGATACCCTCGACACCTCGCAGTTGCGCCGCTCCCAATCCTTCAACCACTCCCCAATGAAGAAGTAGAAGCGCTATCATTTACCTCAGGAACTGGCATCTGCTGAGGTTACCGCGGAGTGTCGGTGGAGATGTGCCACCGACAGCTATCCTCGCCGCTCTCTGTTCTGAGGTCCGCTTCAGGAAGATGGGCTGTTGCGCGTGCGCCCGCTTTCCTGTGTCTCGCACTCGCCCTCTAGGCCGCCACAACAACCAGACCCGTATGTCACGTCTGGAGCAGTGCCAACCGGCCACGCCCTGCGATTTTTTCTTGGCGGTACTTGTGGTGTCTGCGGAGAAACGACATTGAGTCAGCCAGCACACTCTCGCAGACATCCGCATCTACCTATGTGTTTACAGATAGCTGTACAGATTCAGGTGACTGCCCCGCAAACACTGCGCTACCCTTTGTCGGCGTTTCGTCTCACCCCCGGCCCTTGTCCTACCATCTTTGTACCGTTGTGTCCCCAATCACACGCCCCGGCATAGAGGCGATCAACTCGAAGGCGGCAAGGACCCCGCAGTGTTCACCGCAGAGCGCCGATCTAGGGACGTCTTGGTCACTGGGACCTCATCGCAGGCTACAGTGGCGTGACGAGGGGATCATGGAATCCCACCTGTTTGAGGCGTGGAGCTTGGCGCCGCGAACATGTCTTCTCCGCATCCGTCCCCAAAACGCCTGTGTATTTAGAGCTGTTCTCGCGCCTTTGACGCACCAGACACAATGTACAGTGTGTAGGTGGCGGAGGCACAGCAGCTGGAGTTGGTGGCGCAAGTCTCGATGGAGGTCACTTTGGTGTACAAAAGACACGCTCATGGAGGACTTACGGCAGCTCTGCTGCGAAAGCGCGATGCTTTGCAAAGACGGACTCGCAGTGTGGAGCGAATGGGTAACACTGCAGGCGGGGGAGCACTACAAGGGATGATGGACACAGGGTCTCGGCTGCACAAGAGTTCGCGGCAACTTCCGCCCATGTGTGACAGTGACAGGAGTTCCTCGGGGGCGGGAGGGAGCGGGAATTTCTGCAGACGCAAGGGCGGCGCGCTGGCACGCTTCAAACCTTGACAGCAGAGCTCAGAAAAGTGGACGGTAGCACTGCTGACGCCACAGTCCATGCACAGCTCCTGGTGGAGCGCATTGCAGCGAAGGAAAGGAAACACGCCCTTGAAGTAGAGTGCACGTGCGTTTCTGAGCGTCACCGCCTAGCGTTCCGGGAGCGGCGGATCCGGGCATCTCATGACCGAACTGCAGAGCTCCGAGCGGCACTGACACACCCGCCAGCGCGCGCAATGTGTGGGCAGGCTGCCCGTGTGCTTCCCGACACATGTGTATGGAAGAGCTCTGTGGTAGAGGCTGCTGTGCATTCGACTTCATCAAGGCTAAAGTACGAAAACCAACATACGCTGAGCCCCCAGGAATGATGCTGTGCGTATGTGGGCAGAGTCATCAGTGCCTCTCACACCTCTCTGCAGCTTTGCATCGCAGCCCACCGGTGCTCGGTCAGACCCACACCTCAATGATTTCACTTTCTCCCTCCCTCGTACCCAACGTCATGACGATCGTGCATTGCGTCAGCGTGTTACGCATATGTGACCCGCGCAGTCGCCTGCTCAACTCTCTCGCGTTCTCTTGCCTCTCGCATCCTATGGCTCTTCGTTTATTTCCTGCTGCTGCAGTGTACGGACGAGATTCAGCGCTCCCGCCCTTTCGGTGCCTTTCTCTCCTCTTCTTTTCCTTTTCCTCTGCTTATCCGTGAGTGGCCACCATGGCGCACGATGAACTGCTGGATCTGGAAGACCCTGACATCGTTCTCGATGACGGCATCGTAGACGAGCACGACGACGAGAACCCCAACGATGACCTCGACAGTGAGGACATTTGGGAGGTTATCTCATCCTTCTTCCGGGAGAAGGGTCTGGTGCACCAGCAGCTGGATTCCTATAACGATTTCCTCATGCGCATCCCAAAGATGATCGAGAGCATGGCGGTCATACCGCGCCAAGACGACCAGTACGACCCGGGTGTCACAATGGAGGAGCAGCGCGATCAGCCCCGGCTCGTGCTACAGGACGTGGTGATCGGCAACCCGTCGCACCAGACGCACTCGTACTTTGCTGGTGGCCCGCTCCCACCACTTTTCCCAAACGAGTGCCGTCTCCGAGACATGACATACGACGCACAGGCGCAGGTGACACTCGGAGTGGAGCTGTACCACCCCCACGCGGACACACCGCACGACACCTTCCTGCGCAACGTCGAGCTGGGGCGCATACCCATCATGCTCAAGTCGATGCGGTGTAACCTCAGTGGCAAGGATGAGGATGAGCTGCCACGGCTGAATGAGTGTCCGCATGACCAGGGCGGCTACTTCGTAATCAACGGCACGGAGAAGGTGCTGATTGCGCAGGAGCGGCAAGCCGCGAACCACGTCTACACCTTTTCCCGGCAGAAAGGGCTTCTGTGCGAGGTGAAGTCCATTGTGGAGGGGTCGCTGAATAAGCCGCGCACTCTGCAGATCATCATGCAGTACAAGAACAAAGGCCCGGGCAGCGGCTTCGAGAACCTGATGTGCCGTGTTGCGCAGATGGATGAGACTATTCCGCTCTTTGTGTTATTCCGGGCTATGGATATGGTGGCAGACAAGGAGATTCTGCAAACGGTCGTGCCTGACCTGAAGGACACGGCGATGCTGGAGCTCCTGCGTGGCTCCATGAGCGACGCGAGCACGCTGCAGATCTTCACCCGAGAGGAGGCCCTTGGCTACATTGGCCGCCGCCTCGGCAAGCAAGACGCCATGGCGAACCTGCAACGGGAGGCGGAGAGCCTGCTCATGCGAGACTTACTGCCGCACATGGGCACGGATCCGTCCGCCAACCGCACAAAGTGCCTGTACATGGGCTACATGGTGCACAAGCTGCTGCTCGTCGCCCTTGGCCGGCACGAAGAGACGGACCGTGACTTTCTCGGACACAAGCGCATTGACGTGGCAGGCACGCTGCTGACGGTGCAGCTCCAGACCTTTCTCGCGCAAGTGCGCAAGGAGATGATCAAGACGCTGCAGGACCACGCGGCCAACCCCCGCGGCGTCTTCAGCTTTGGTCGCATTATTCACAGCAAGCTTATCACAGATGGCCTGCGCCGGTGTCTCGCCACCGGCAACTTTGGCGACCTCAAGACGGGAAATATCAAGACAGGCGTGGCACAGACACTGAACCGTCTAACCTACTCGTCGTCCCTTAGCAATTTGCGCCGCATCCAGAACCCCATTGCCGCCTCCAGCAAGGCGACGCGGCCCCGCAACTTGCACTGCACGCAGTGGGGGTACATCTGCCCCGTGGAGACGCCGGAGGGTGGCTCTATCGGGCTGCTCAAGAACGTGGCGCTGATGTGTCTCATGTCCCGTGGGACGGACCATGCCGAAGTGGTGCAGGCCGTGCAGGCACGCATCGACGGCTTCCGCACCATCGGTCTCCAGGACACGGCTGACGTGCGTGTGGCGCGCGTGTTTGTGAACGGGACGATGATTGGTGTTGACCGCAACCCGGAGCGACTGCTTCACGATCTTCGCACGCGACGCCGGAACGGCGAGCTCAGCAACGAAGTGAGTATCGTGCGCGATATTCGCGATCGCGAAATTCGCGTCTTCTCGGACGCTGGACGCTGTCTGCGCCCCCTCTTTGTTGCCGAGAACTGCCACCTGAAGCTCCGCAAATCTGGCATGCGAGACCTACTCGTCTCGGAGAAGACCGGTGGGAAGAAGTCGATCTCGTGGAACACTGCGCTGAAGAAGGGCTACGTCGAGCTGATTGATTGCGAGGAGGAGGACTCCCTGCTGATCGCCATGACACCGAACGAAGTGGAGAAGAACTACTACTACTCCCACTGTGAGATGGATCCCTCCATGATTCTGGGCATCTGCGCCTCCATTATCCCGTACCCCAACCACAACCAGTCCCCGCGCAACACCTACCAGTCCGCCATGGGTAAGCAGGCCATGGGCATCTACGCCTCAAATTTCAACATGCGCATGGACACCACGGCTCATGTCCTCTTCTACCCGCAAAAACCGCTGGTCCGCACCAAGGCCATGACGTACATGCACAGCAACGATCTCCCCGCCGGTCACAACGCAGTTGTGGCCATTTCGTGCTACAGTGGGTACAACCAAGAGGACTCCATCATCATGAGCCGCTCCGCTGTGGAGCGCGGCTTCTTCCGCAGTGCCTTCTGGCGTTCCTTCAAGGCAAAGGAGGAGCGACAGAAGCGCGACACACTGGAGACATTTGAGAACCCCGACCGCGAGGTGTGCCGCGTGAAGCGTGCGGACTATTCGAAGCTTGACACGGACGGCCTCATCAAGCCCGGCATGCGAGTCCTGGGTGGGGACGTGGTTGTGGGAAAGACGATCCCTCTCCCGGAGACGGAAATCGAGAAGCTCGCAACTGGCAATACCAAGATCACGAAGCGTGACGCAAGCATCACCTCCCGCACCACAGAGAAGGGTGTGGTGGACAAGGTGATGTTGACAATGAACAACAACGACCGCTTCACGAAGGTTAAGATCCGAACGATCAAAATCCCCAATATCGGTGACAAGTTCTGCAGCCGGCACGGACAAAAGGGCACCAACGGCATCCAGTTCCGGCAGGAGGACATGCCTTTCAACCGCGATGGTATCGTGCCCGACCTTATCATCAACCCTCACGCCATTCCCTCTCGCATGACGGTGGCCCACCTTATCGAAACGCTCGCCGGCAAGGTGGCATGCTACAAGGGCGGCGAGGTGTACGCAACACCGTTCTGCTCCGTCGTCGTGGACGACTTTGGCAAGGCCCTGCATGCCCTCCGGTCGCAGCGGTACGGCAACGAGTGCCTTTACAACGGGCACACCGGTCTGCCGCTAGACCATTTGATCTTCTTCGGTCCTACCTTCTACCAGCGCTTGAAGCACTTATCCGGTGACAAGATCCACGCGCGCCCGCGCGGGCCGCTGCAGCCGCTGGTACGCCAGCCCACTGAGGGTCGCGCACACGAGGGCGGACTGCGGTTTGGCGAGATGGAGCGTGATTGCATGCTGTCCTACGGCGCCTCGCAGTGGCTGCGGGAGCGCCTTTTCCGCGTCAGCGACTACTACACGGTACACGTGTGCGACATGTGCGGCACCATATGCGTCGCGGACACAAAGCTGAACCGCTACCAATGCAAGGGTTGCGAAAACGACACGCGCATCTCCCAGGTACTCATGCCGTACGCCTGTAAGCTGCTCTTTCAGGAGCTCATGTCCATGACGATCCTGCCACGCCTCGGTACCGGTCCTCTGTAAGTTGACGACGGGTGCAATACGCTCGCAGAGGGGCGGCGCGGACGGAGTGCAGGGGGCCTCGGGTGCCCCGCAGGTGCCACCACGAACCGTCTCTCCTTCCCTCGCGCGTCCTTCAAGGTGATGCGCGGCTGTCACGCGGCCCCCATTGTCGTAATGATTATGAAAACATCCGCTCCTGTGTTTAGGTCTCTCGCTCTCTCTCTCTCTGTGTGCGTTGTGGTGCCAAGGTCATTCTCATGGCTGTGGACAAGTGCTCTCTTGTTTTCAACCCTTCGCTGTGTCTTCTCGGTTGGCTAAGCTACAGGAGATGCACCCAGACGATAACGTGGTGTTGCTCCGTTTATTTTTTTTTTTTCGTGCGTGCCAGTTAGGTGTTATGGCTGTGCGTGTAGGTGTGCGCACGGGTCGGCGCCAGTATGCATCTTGTTCTGAGTTAGTGGGTGACGTCCCTCTCCATTGGTGATGTTCTTGTTTAAAAACTATAGCTCGTTCTCTTATGGTCCGCCCCGGCGCTATCCTCGCATACGGACGACCGCACCGTTGTGAGTACCACGCAGCCGCATGGCGCACGGTGCACCCACGCGTACGTGACCTCTGCACTGCCGTGTGTCTGGGAGCTTCCCCTGCCGCGACCCTTTTCCTCCTATTCCCTCTTTCCGTCAACTCCTCGTTCTGGATTGCTGAGCTGAATATCTCTCTTTGCTCCGCCGTGTCCCAAATTCCTCCGTTTGCTCCACGTAGCATTACTGGAAGAAGCCAACTGGTGCGGCTGTGACTCGATTGCCGCCGCCACCCGTCCTCCTTCCTGCCAATCATCACGGGAGCGCGTCTGACGGGAGAGGTTCTCTCCCCTTGCTACCCTTCACTGGGTGGAGCCGGCGCTCGCGGTGGTGCATCACGCTGGGGTAAATAAACACCTTCTCTTTGTTTTGCTCCCCAGCCATCTGTAGTGCAGGCAATGAAAAACGGGAGCGGCGCCATCAGCAAGGATCTTGTGCACTCCCTCTACCGCCGAGTCCTGAAGATTGTGTCCGCGGCTGATCAGCCCCACACGCAGCGTATTGTACAGACGCAGTGGGTGGAGTTTGTGCCTTCGGAGGTGTGCATATCCCCGGGGGACGACCTTCGTCACATTCTCCGTCGTTCCTTCGAGACGCTCGGTACCCCAGCCGCGGTGACCAACGCCTTCAACTTTCTTAAGGAAGCCCCAAATTCCCTCTTCTCGATCTGGGTGCTGGCAGAATGGGAGCAACTGGAGGGGCGGGACCACTGGGACCTGTTCGACGGCATGGCGCTCATGAGCGCCGCACTTTACGGCGCGTGCGTCGGGTGTGACTCGCAGCAGCGCTTCGAAAGCTGCATCAAGGACTACCAGGTGCGTATTCGATCCTATGTGCACAACATCGCCAAGTCGGTGCAGGAGCAGATAGAGGTGCGCTCACTCGAGGCGGGAAAGGCAGAAGACCTCAGCACGTTCATCAAGCTTGTGCGCGAGGTGAGCACTCTCAAGCGGCGCGAAGCGAAGCCAGAGGATTTCAGCCTCGTCTCTCTCCTCCAGAGCCGCTGCGCCTCGGAGTACCTCCTCAACATCATCATCACCTTCGTACTACGCGACCTCGATATTCACAGCACCTTAGTAGGCGCCGACCTGCCTTTCCGATGGGTACGGGTGATGCCGCGCAACAGCGCATCCCCCATCTTCGCCTCGTGGACATACGGGGCCATGCGTCGCCGTGAGGTCGAGCGTATAATTCGCACCGCCGACACACAATGGTACCACTCCGTCCCATGGGACGCCGCTCAGCGAAAGAGTATTATTTGCGCTTTGCTGCGCCACCAGCTGGGGTGCCTTTCAGCCCCCCTGAATACGGGCGCCGACAGGATTACGTCCAGCTGCAAGAAGCAGATCCTATTTCTTCTATCCTGAGCAATTGGGTGGCTAGGTGGCACTACCGCTTTGGCCGGCTCCGAAGGGCGAGGGCCTCCACTCCTGCGTGTGCGGCAGGCCCCTGTAGCATTCGTCTTGACGATCTCTTTGCAATGCTGCGTGTGCTTGCTCGTGTACTCATCGCCTCTGCTCAACAAGGAATAGGACAGGCGCCTTCGGCGTACTCGCGCGGACGCGCCCCGTCGTTTCCGCACGGGATGGATCCCTGCGCCCGATGGGGCTGTCGCGATGAATCTCCTCCAGCGGAGGATTGCCCTTCGCTTAGTGCTTTTGTTGCCCCGCCACGAACCCTCGTGTGTGCTGCTCGCGAGGGAGTCGTTATCCACTACCACGCAGCGACCTGTGAAAGGAATTGCACGCATCTGGGCGTCTGCTCCTGCTCGCGAAGCGTGCGTGACCTTAGCTTCTTCACTAACTGTCCACGTGCTCACCACTCTCGTTCTTAATGCGGCAAGCACTCTCGTAGCTGTCACTACTGCCTCTGGCACACACGCGCTCATACGGCGAATCATTAGCACGCAGCCCCCCCCCCCCTCCCATAGATCCTCTGTATTCTCTCACCTCTCTCCTGAGTCATCCGGTCCCTCTGCCACGACTCCCCTGTGCACCTCTTCGCGATGGCCCAGATCAACGTCAAGTGGGGCAAGGAGAACCTCACGATGGAGGTGGACCTGGACAGTACGGTGGGTCTTTTCAAGGAAGCGCTCAAAGCCAAGACCGGGGTACCACCAGAGAAGCAGAAGCTTATGGGCCTCAAGCCCTCGATGAACAAGGACGACGCTACGCTCCGCGCCGCTGGCCTGGTGGCTGGGAAGACAGTGATGCTGATTGGGTCTGCGGAGAGCACTACAAGGGTGCCCATGGTGCAGGCGGCTGTCGTAGAAGCCAACGAATCAGGGGGCCACGCCGTGACTGCAACAACCTCAAACGGTTTGAAGAATATCGCCAACACGTGCTACCTGAACTCGGCTCTGCAGATGATCCGTAGCATTCCGGAAATTCGGGAAGTGCTCGATTCGTACCGCGGCGACAACGCGCTTCTGCGGCAGCTCGGGGCCCTGCTGCAGATGCTGGAAAGCACGAAGGAGGCGGTGATGCCGCTGCAGTTCTGGACTACGCTCGTACAGACGAACCCAACGTTTGGCGAGCGGGACGAGCACGGTGGTTTCATGCAGCAGGACTCTCAAGAAGTGCTGAGCTTGCTGCTCCAGGCTGTAAAAACCGCGCTGCCTGAGAAGTACACGAACCTCTTCGAAGGTAAGTTGCATCAGACCCTCACCTGCATCGACGACCCAGCTGACAAGGGCAAGGAATCCGAGGTGCCCTTCACGATGCTCTCCTGTAATATCACCGGCGAGGTGCAGACACTCGAAGCGGGGCTGGAGCACGCCTTTGACGAGCACTTCACCGCACCTTGTGAGGCCCTGCAGAAGGACGCCGCTCAGTTCACGCGCGTGAGCAAACTGGCCGAAGCACCGGAGTATGTCCTTGTGCACATGGTGCGTTTCTCGTGGCGCGGAGACATTCAAAAGAAGGCGAAGATTGTCAAGCCCATCACCTTCCCCTTCACCCTCGACACCACCATCATCTCCACCGAGGCGCTCAAGGCGGCACAGAAGCCGGTGCGCGAGGTTATCCGAGAGCGGCGCGACAAGGAACTGGAGCGACGACGCCGCCCCCGCACGGAGGAGAAGTCGTCCCCAGTGGAGAAACCGGAGGAAGAAGCCGTGCCCCTCATCCTCAAGAATGAGAGCGGCTACTATGACCTGTGCGGCGTCATCTCGCACAAGGGCCGCAGCGCGGACGGTGGCCACTATGTCTACTGGGGTCGGAAAGCAGGCACCTGGCTTGTCTACGACGACGAGCACGTGGCGGCCGTCTCGGAGGAGGACGTGAAGCGGCTGCGTGGTGTCGGGGAAGCACACATCGCCTACGTCCTGCTGTATCGCAGCCGCGACCCTGTCACACGAACTCCAGTTATTCCGCTTTAGAGTCGTTCGAGGTGGTCGCAGAAAGCGTTTACTCTCTTTGCCCATTTCGCTGGCTCAAAAGGGGAGCCAAGAGAGCGGGGCAGATGTAGTTAGGTGCGTGAGGGTGCCCTCATCCTTGGTGGCGCACGTGGCGCGAGATGTACTCAACGCCCCGACCCCTGCTCTCTCTCTCTCTCTTCTTGCGGGGGTGCTGTTTGTTCTCGCCATCAAGACCACCAATCTCCCCACTGACGACATACAACTCTCACACGTCAGTGCACCCCTCGACACTGGCATGGAAGTCACCCTTCAAGCAAGCGCTGATCTCTCTCGTTCGCGGTAGTATGTCGATGCCCTGGAGTTTGAGCGGCTGCTACACCACCATGAGCACTCTCTCTCAGCTGTCGTGATGCTGCGACGGCGAATACTATTCGTTCCGTTCACTACCCCCCCCCCCCCCTCACATACATCCCACACACCTCAACACTCCTCTATTGTTCGCCGTCATTCCTGCACTGCCCAGCAGAGAAGGAATCAAAGGGAGTCCGCGGTAGACAACGAGCGTCGTCATGCAAGATCGTGCATGTGGCTGCTCTTCTCTCCTCGTGCCACACCCACTGCAGCGAGACGCTCACACCAAGCGCTGTGACTCCACTAGTTTTCCCATCTTCCGTTTCACCCACCCATTCTTAATAACTTCTCCGATACATCCCCCGTCTGTAGAGCTCGCGCAGCATGAGCAAAGCTGTCGCGCGCGTCAAGCGCTTCGACGAAGTGGATTCGGATAGCGACTTTGACTTTCAAGAAGCATCACCCGTGAATGCGATGCCGACGGTGAGCTTCAAGACGACCACGGCAACCCACGACACAGATAGCATCTCGTTCCAGTGTGACCATGAAAGCGCGCAGGAAGTGGAGAGCATCCCTGCGGCGGCCACCACTCCTCAACACGTATCACCGTTACCGGGACTGCCTGCGCAAAAGTCACTGATATCAGCAGTGAACCAGGCGTCCTCCGTGGAGACTTCGAAGCGCGCTCCACCAGCGTCGCTATCTTCGGGGCCAGTCGCCAATGTCAGACCAGGGGTGACACAACAAGCACTGCAGCAACAGCAGCACTACCACCACCAGTCATCTGCTCCACCGGTATGGGTGCCTGAGCACAAGAAGTCTGCCGCGGCGCCTGCGGCAGCGCAAGCAGCTCCAGGCGCCTCGACCCTCCATGAGGACCCTTCCTACGCCTCCTTGCCGTTGCAGCCCACCCCACTTGCCAAGCCGATCGAGGACTCCGTTCCGTCCCCATCGTTGATTCAACCCTACGCGGCAGCGCAGACATCGCTGGTGGACCCGGGGCGAGGCGACGATGATGATGAGGAGGAGGGCCAAGCAAGCGACGAGTTTGTGCAACATGTATTGCCGCTCCCTCCCCGGCAGGCAGCAAACAGGAAACCACCACTGAGCTCCGGCACAGTGCAAGTGTGGAAAAACGGCAGTGAGCGTGTAGCCGAAACCTTACAGCCAGGTCTGTCTGCAGCCGACAAGGCGACGGAAGAACTCCTCGTGCGTGCCCAGCTGCGACTCGAGGAACGTCGCCGCATGAGCATGTCCAGTCCGCGAGAGAGCTGCCAGCTTAGCCCGTGGCGTTGCGCTGCTCGGAAGCCTGTGAACAGCCTCTCCCCCGAGAGCGTGCCGCGACAGTCGATGAATCACATCTCTCCCACCAGGCTCGTGGACCCCCGTATACGCAGGCTTCAGGAGGAAAACGCGCGCCTCCAACACGAGGTTGCCTTCCTCGGGAGGGAGAATCAGAAGTTGCGCGGCGTGCAACGCAGTATGGACGCGTCGGAGGCGGTGCGGCTGCAGCTCACCGTGGACATGCTGCGCAAGGAGCTAGAGAGCAAGCAGCTTGGGTTCCAGCGCACATTGGACGCGACCTATGCGGAGCTCAAGGAGGCACAGCAGCAGATAGAGGAGGCGGCAGAGCAGTGCGAGGGCTACCAGTCCGCGGCGGACCAATACAAACAGCTCTATAGCGAGAAACAAAAGGAGATACAGAAAGTAAAGACGCAGCTGCAGTCACTCCTCTACGACGTCAACGCGATGGAGCAACACCAGCGCTCCATGGAGTGCGAGTACGCGGCTAAAGTGGCTAGTGAACGAGAGAAGGCGGAGAGGGCGGTGGCACTGGCAGAGGAAGTTAAGCGTCAGCGTGACCACCTGCAGTTTCTCAACACGCAGCTGCGAAATGAGGTGTCGGTGGCGGTGGAAGCGAAGCGCCAGGCTGTGGATCAGGCAGCGGGCGCGAACGATGCCGAACGCCGCGCCGTCGCTGACTACGAGCAGCGTATACAGCAGCTCAATGAAGACATCTCGAAACTTAGCAAGGCAATCACTGACAAAGACCGCGCACATGAGCTCCAGCTGCGGGAAGCGCAACAAACGCAGGCTGTGCTTCAGGAACGGCTGAAGGAGCAGGTCGATGACCAGCAGCGCGAGGTGGAGCGTAACCGCCGCACGTGGGAGATGACCAAGGAGGATCACAAGCGTGCGCTGCAGCAAGAGAAAATGCGACGTGTCGAGATGGAGGAGCGGCTTCGACGGATGGAGGAAGAAGAGCGTGCCACGCAGTCGCGCTACACAGCCTCACTCAGCGCCGAAGCGGACAGTCGCGTGCGCAAGCTACGTGACGAGATGCAAGTGGAGCGGGTTGCCAGGGAGGCCGCGGAGCGCGAGGCGGCGCGGCTCGCCACCGAGGTGGAGCAGTTGCGGGATTCGGTCACATACTTCCAGCATGAATGCCAGCGCATGTCCACAAACTTGGCGCAGTCCGAGCAGCTGCGCGACAAGACCGAGCGGCAGTGTGCGTCGCTGAAGCACACGCTGGAGGACATGATGGCGCAAGAGGAGGCTCATGCGCGCCAAATTGTGCAGCTGCAGGAGGCTATCACCGTTGCGCAGCAGGGGGGCTCTGGTGTCGCTGGTGGTCAAGACCCCGAGAAGGACGCTCTTGTCGGCGACTTGCAGCAGCTGTCCGATGAAAATGAACGTCTCACCAGGGAGTGTACGCGTCTTGCGGACGAGCGGAACACACTGATTGACGAGAACGGTCGCATCGCGGAGGAGCTGCTGAAGTGGAAGCACGAAATGCGGCAGTACCTCGCATCGCACGTGCGCCCCACCTCCTCACGTCGTAGCCCATTGGACTCGGTCCCAGGGTGATGAGAGTGCGACGTGGCGCGGCCGCACGCTCTCCTCACACGGTGGTGTGGCTGCGATTGAGGGGGGAGGGGGTGGCTGCTCTTTGTTCGTCCTTCACTTCTCTGTTGGTGGGACGCATTGATGTAGTTGACGGCTTCCATGTGAACCGCAGTGTCCCGGCTGGCGCGTTATCGGGTTAGTCTCTTGTTTGTAAGTTTGCCTGCTTTTCCTCATTGACTTCAACCGCTCCCGTACCGAAACTGCGACACGCTGTCGACGCTCCGACGTGCGCCCTGGAGAGGGGTGTGCCCCCATATGTGAGCTCACCCGTGCTGCCTTCACGGGTACGCTGACCAAGGCGACGAACATGGAAAGTACTACCTTTTGGCGCCCACCTTACCTCGCCACCTCCTCCTCCATACTCCTTTCCTTCCCATCCCCCTCGCTTCTGCGCACAAGCACACAGGTGCGTCTTCACACGAGGACACCCGTGATGAGGAGACGGAATACGTATTCTACCAAATAACGCACTCATTCCGCACGCACCTCGGACTCGAATCGGGATGCTGCGGTCTTTCCGGCTGCTGCTCGCGAAAGCCAGTACGCCACCACGCCGATCAACCGTACACGCCATGAGTAGCTACAAGAAGGGTAAAGACCGATTTGATCTGTTCCACGCGTTGCAGAAGGACCGGCAGCGCATCCAGCACAACCGCACTTTGCCGTGGCGTGAGAGGCTCGACCAGCTTCGTGTATACCCATGGAAATTTTTCATTGCCTTCATGATGTTCTGGTCCTGGCTGGGGACGTATGCGGTGCCGTACCTGAAAAACATGAAGGCCGGCGAGCTCCCCTCCATTGGCGAGGGACGGTGCATTCCGGCAGAGGTACGGGCCAAGGCGACACCCACGCCGCAGTTTGCGCATTTAAAGGAGCGTGGAGTGTAGGCGATGGAGTGAGGCGTCTCTGCTGGGCTTTGCGTCCGCTTGTTCCTCTTTGTACGGTGGAACTTTCCTGTCTCGTACGTCCTCTCCCCCCGTTTTTTCCCTTGCAACAACCCATATGAGCATTTCACGCAGCGACCTCACATGAGGGGTGGTGCGGCCTTCTGCACCGCCTTCCTCTACCCCTGCGTTGCTGCTGTAGGCACACGCAGCGGTCAGTTGTCCTGCACCACGAATTACAAGCCATGCATCCTGTCACCCCCTCTCTCTGTTTTTCTCTCTGTTTTTCTCTCTTTGGATTCAGCAACCCACGCTGCTGTTGTGAGCAACCGTAACTCCAGTTGTTGACGGGAGAGCTCATCTTTCGCATATATTCGCTACTTCGCACTTCGTCTGCTTGATAGCTCCCCTGGCTGCTCACGCGCGGCATCTCTCCAGCGATGCGCTCTACGGCCATGTTTGCTCCCTTCTCTCTGGCGCTGTGCCTGCTGCTTTTTGTCGCGGTCTCCAGAGCCCAGGATGCAGACCAGCTCCTCCCTAACAGTACGAGTCAGTGCTACCCTAGCATAGATCTCGGCTGGTCCGCGCGTGTGGGCAGCAGTGTATACGCCACGCCGCGGATCGTGGATTTGGCGCACGACGGCAACAAGGAAGTGCTCATCCCCACCTTTTCCCAGTTCCTAGAGGCACTGGACGGCCCCACAGGTGAGGACATTCCGGGCTTCCCTTTCATGCACCCTCGCATGAAAACGTACGCGAGCCCGCTACCTGTCGACCTGAATGGTGATGGCCAGGTTGACTGGTTGGTTGCACTGTACACCGGCGAGCTCGTCATATTCAGTCAGGATGGCAAGGTTCAGGGCTACTTGCAGGTGCCTCCGCTGGCGATGAAGAAGAACTGGGTGAAGGACAACCTCCCACCTCAGCAGGCAGCCACCGTGCGCCCCGGCACACCGATGAAAACGGGAACGGTTCTTGAGGACATCATGAAAGCGCGCCGCATGGACGACCTGACATTTATCTCAACAGAGATGCGGCGTCGGCGCTCTCACAGTCGCATCTCTCAACGACACTACGTCCCTGCGGCAGCGGCGCCTGTGAAGGCTGACGAGTATGAAACTGTGCCGACGGACGATGAGTTGCGCACGTCGGAGAACAAGCCGGAGCTGTGGGAGGACGATGATGTGTTTCTGGATGATCTGCTGGACACTGATGACGACCCTGCGATGCGGCCACGGGGGAAAGTGGAAGTGGGACCAAACAGCCACCTCAGTCCAGAGGCTCGCGCCTCTCTGGACCTGCTCTTTCACCCAGAGGTTTACCAGACGGCAAAGCGGGATGCCGGCACTGAGGCAACCTTCCAGGGCCGCAATCTACGCCAGACCACGAACCTCACCTTTGGTGAGGACGAGATCAAGGTAGACGCACACATTCTGTCCACACCGGTCGTGACGGATGTGGACCAGAACGGTGACTTAGATGTCATTCTCCATGTCAGCTACTTTTTCAGCGAAGACGTTATCGCCGAACAGCCAGAGCGGTTTGCCGACGGAGTGGATCCGCATGACTTTGTTGCCACGGCCGTGGTGTGCCTCAATCTCGTCACGGGGGAAACGCGATGGGCCCGCTTGCTGCACGCCTCGACCAAGAACAGCTCCGGCGCCGCCTACGCCCTAAGTACCCCGTTGGTCATCAACGCCGATGAAGACCGGTCAATGGAAGTGTTTGTCAGCACCTCTCTCGGTTTCGTGTTTGGCTTCACTGCGGATGGAATCACCTTGGATGGGTGGCCGGTGCTGCTTGGGCCCATCTCCGCTAGCCCAACGGCGGAGGATGTCACAGGCGACGGCACCCTTGACATTTGCATCGGTGACACCGAGGGAAAGGTGCGGTGCTACAATGCTTCTGGATCTGTCACCTTCGAGAAGGACGTCATCGGCGGCGTGGCCGACCGTCTCACCTTCGGGGACGTTGACGGCGACGGTGCCGTGGACATCGTCTTTGGCACCACCTCGGGTCTCATTTACGCCCTGCGCGGAACCAACGGCTCCGTGCTGCCGTCCTTCCCGATCGTGACGGGCGGCTCTATTGTGGCGCCGGTGCTGCTACTGAACCTCAACGGCATGATGTACAGCAACGACCTCGATATCGTAGTGCCGTCGCATAACGGTCGTGTGTACCTGGTGCGCGGCTCCTCCGGTTGCGTGCAGACGATTGACATCGACGAGAAGTCCTCGTCGATGGTGCTCGCCGACGACGTTCTGGGCAATGGGCAGATGGACCTCGTCGTGACCACGATTAATGGCGGCGTCTACGTATTCCAGACGTCCACACCGTACACCGCCATGAACGCCTGGCCCAGCAAAACCAAGGGGGTCAACGGCTTCAGTGCTAGTGGGAACTACATTGGTATCGCTATCTCCCCTAACTTCCGTACCTTCCGAGACATTCAAGGCGACACCTTCAATATTGAGTTCACCATCTACGACTCTCGTCCGGTCTCTGCGAACCGCAGCTACACCGTCGATATCACCGTTGGCACCCGCATTCGCCTCTTCCGCCAGCGTTTCGACAAGCCCGGTACACACATCGTGAGGCTGCGTGCACCGCTGGAGAGACTGTACTCGTCATTGAACGTGGCTCTTACGTTACCGAACGGGCAGTCTTTTACGGACTCCATCTCCCTCAGTTTTAATATGAATTTCATGGCCGCCATCAAGTACACACTTGTTGTGCCCTTCTTGGCAGTTTCAGCGGCGCTCATGCTGGTGCACAAGCGTCATGAAGTCACCGAGCCGGAAGAGGTGCAATACCTCTTTTAGGAAAGCTTTGGTTCTCGTGCATCACATGAGTGCGTGAGCGAGCGCACCTGTCCTGTTGCTGTCGGTGACGTCACTCTAACACCGGAACGCGTTTCTGCCTGGCGAATCCTCTTTTTTTTTCTTCTCGAAGCTCTATGACTGAAGGTTGTTCTGTGCTCTTCACTGCATCTACAAAACGAAACCATCGTGCTTAGCATCGATGCACCAACGCCAGTGGAGGCTACTCTACGTACTGCCGGCGAAACTGCCGCACCGAGCGTTGCAGCGCAGGCGGTGCGGCAGCTCATGTCCTTGAGGGAAGCCGACACGCCAGTTCGATGTTCGACAGTGGGGCGCTGAGAGGATGGAGGCAGAGCGCTAGCGATTCGTTAGCATGCGCCTCACCGACTCGAAGAGGAACCTACTCGGGTTGTGTGTCTTTTTGGATTTCTGCGAGCACCACCATCACCGACTGCCTTTCTCATTTCTCGTTCGCTGATGTAGCCCTTCCACACAGCCGCCTCGGTGCAGAACGCGCGGCTGGCAGACCCCCTCCGTAGCACAGGCGTCTCCGCTTTCACAACGATCAGCATCCATCACTTGCATGCTTCGTCTCGCAATTACTCGTCTTCAGCTGCAGCGACAGCCATACGCGAACGGCATCGCCTATGGCGCGGCATTCGCGGATCGAAACGAGCACGACGCTACCGCTTATCAGAAAGCGACTGCCATGTACTCGCCTGCCTCCACCTCTCTTCGCCGGCGTAAATGGCACGTGGAGCGACAGAAGGCGTACGCGGCAAAGGTGAAGCTAATGGGCACCATGGCACGTAACGACCTCGGTATGACCAAGTAGGAAGCGTTACCGTGGCGCTCTTGGGCGTTGTATCGCTGCGCAACCGTGAAACGGGACAGCAGCAGAAACATTGAAAAGGAACAGACAAAACGTGGACAAGCTCCCTACCCACACACCTCTGACGCTGCGCACCTACTTGCCCACGGCAAGGCTCCCTCCACGCGTCCAAGAGCCGAGCCCCCACGAATTCGCGGGCCTTTTCTCCTCCTCTGCTACTTCGCCCCCTCCCCCTCCCCTCCCCCTTTCTTCCCTCCTCACTCTTCTGCTTCTGTGGCGTGCCTGTACCTCGGCTGGGCACTGGCAGCGTGATTTCTTACACATGAAGCGCACACTGTCCCTCGGCATCGAGGGAAGCGCCAATAAGATCGGTGTGGGGGTGGTAGACCAGAACGGCTCGGTGCTCTCTAACGTACGTGAAACCTACATCACCCCACCTGGGACAGGGTTCCTGCCGCGCGAGACGGCTATCCACCACTCCCAGCACGTGCTGGAGATTGTGCAGCGTGCCATGCAGGATGCCGCGGTGACTCCGGCCGACATCGACATCATCTCCTACACCAAGGGCCCTGGCATGGGTGCACCGCTGTCTGTCGGCTGCACCGTGGCCAAAACACTGTCTCTCCTGTGGGGGAAGCCGCTGGTAGGTGTCAACCACTGCATCGGGCACATTGAGATGGGCCGCGCCGTCACGAAGAGCGAGAATCCTGTGGTGCTGTACGTCAGCGGGGGCAACACGCAAGTGATCGCCTACGCTGATCACCGGTACCGCATTTTCGGGGAGACGATCGACATAGCCGTGGGCAACTGCCTGGACCGTGTTGCCCGGCTCCTCGGCATCTCAAACGACCCGGCACCGGGCTACAACATTGAGCAGAAGGCGAAGGAGGGCAAACGCTACATCCGCTTGCCCTACACGGTGAAGGGAATGGATATGTCCTTCAGCGGACTTCTCTCCTACGTCGAACAGCTCGTGCACCACCCTCAATTCGCTGAGCCGGGTGTTTGCGACTTGTACAACAAGCGGCGCAGGGCGACACCGTTGCTCACAAGCTCACCGGTGCCGCCCGGAGAGACGTTCAGCACAGATGACATCTGCTTCTCTCTGCAGGAGACGATGTTCGCGATGCTAGTCGAAGTGACGGAGCGCGCCATGTCGCAAACCAAGGCATCGGACGTGCTCATTGTCGGCGGGGTTGGCTGCAACAAACGCCTGCAGGAGATGATGCAGCTAATGGCGGAAGAGCGTGGTGGTCGCTGCTTCGACATGGATCAACGGTTTTGCATTGACAATGGGTGTATGATCGCGTACGCCGGGATTCTGCAGTACCTGAGTGGGTCCTTCACAACCATGGCAGAGGCGACCATCACGCAGCGCTTTCGAACTGATGAAGTGTACGTCGCGTGGCGCGATTGAGTGGGGGCGTTGCCCATCCATCTGTGCATCATCACAACGGGGGATCCTTTTATTGTTGTCCGTTTTCGTGGAGACGCATCCTGTGCGTTGTTTGCCATCCCGAACCAAGCCATTAGTTGGGCTTGCACTCGAGAGGTTCCGTACCGCACGCTCCATGCTCACTGCCACCAATGTCGCTGTCATGTCCTTCTCGTGAAAACCTACTCCAGCGTGAAGAATCTTGCCCTGCATCCTCGGGTGCACCAATCCGCTCAGCGATTCTTTCCAGCGTTGCTCAGTCTCTACCCATTTCTCTCGTGATCCCGGCCTCTTTGTTCGTCCTGCGTGTCTCTCCACGTGTGTGCCCACGCATTCTCTTTTTTTATTATTATTTGCTGTTGTTCTTTGCTCGCTCTGGCCGCAAACGAGCTAGTCCTCGCAGCACATCACAGTCAGCGCGACAGCGACGTCGACGTCGCCCTAAGCTCCTTCGACCTCTTTTAGGGCGCATCTCTCCCTCACGACCCCCCTCGTCATTTCACCCGGCTCGCGCTCCTCTAGTACGATGTCACGCACACAACAGGGCCATACGTGGATGAAGAACCACCCCCTCGAGGGGGACGATATCGTCGCGGGGCTGTACAACATCCTGGCAAAGCGCAACCCCAAGACGATGAAGGCGTGCCGTGGGATTCGCATCCCGGACACGGTCGTGTTTGAGCACAACTTTCCACGAGGCTGGTATACAACGGACATGAAGGCAAAAGAGGTGGTGCGGAAGCAAGGCAAGGATCTCGACGCCAACACCATCGAGCAGGGCTTTAAACAAAACCTCTATGATGGCTCCCCGATTGCCGCCACGTACCTCTGCACAATGGAAAAGACAACCGACAACGGTGAGACGGAGGTCAACACACTTGTCGAGGTGTTTAACCGCGACACGCTGGCAGCCTTCCTTGCACGTAAGGTCAAGCCAGATGGCATTCTGCAGAAGTTCATCTTTCCGAAGGGCTATCAGAACAGTGTCATCAGAGTCGTGTGGAGCCCGCGCATCTGCATGGTACAGCGCCGCACGAACAAGTACCGCATCTTCGACCGCAAGAGAGCCGAGTGCGACCCCTTCTCCATCACCGTCACCTACGACGGCCCGACCTTTCTTAGCGATGAGGGAAGCGTATCTGGTAACATAGCGATAGAATTGAAGGAATTGTGCGGCAACATTGTCCAGCACTTCTACTACACCGAGCACAAGTATATCACGCGAATGGTACTCTACTTCAAGGGTGACAAACACGACCGGCTGTGGCTTCTGTGGTGCGGCTCGCTGCGGGTTTCCGACCGCAAAACGCCGAGCGAGATGCCCGTCAACCTAATCACGAACTTCGCTGAGCCGTCGGCAGCCGGGAACACCTTCGACGAGGAGGAGCTGCTGCGCAAAGCAGACGAGGCGTACCTCCGTGTCACAAACGATGAGATGTTTTACGAAACATACATGAAACGCATGAGAGGTGGGGGGGAGGCCTACGGCGAGGCGGCCGCACAAGGCGACAAGCGTCCATCCTCGAGCACCGAGAGGCAGCAGCAGGGCCACGAAACCACGGAGGCAGCGGCTGATACTTTCGACTGGGGTGGCCTTCCACCTCTGGTGCTGGAGACGCGCGATCGTCTTTTTCACGAGAAGAATTCGATGTGCTGCTTGTTTGAGGATCTCTTCTACCATGCCCGCAATCACTTTCTGACGCGCCGCAAGGAGCCCTATTATATGGAGATTCCGACGGAAGCTGTGCAGACGCTGACACAGAACGGTGTCGTCGATCTCATGCGCGAACTGCGCCTCTCCGTGAAGGTTCAGGACTCAACCGCTTCGTCTCCCATGTGCTACGTGATCGACGCCGTGCCACACCAACCCCTCACGCAGCTCTCCGACAAGGCGCAGGAGTGGATCCAGACCTATTTTGACGCGAAGATGCGAGTGCTTAAGCAGGCCGTGCAGAACTACACAGGGGACGAGAGTGCGTTGTGTAAAGATGTAATGGAGTTGTGATCACCTCTTTGGTGCGTGTCCCCTGTGGATGTACAGTACACATGTATTGCAGTGTGACATTTTGTTTGCTTTTCCTCTTTGCTGGGCCCGCTTCCACACACATATATATATTCAATGTGTCCACGCACACGCTTCCACAGGCATCTGCCTCTTAGTCTCGCCCGCCCGCCCTCTCTCTCTCTCTCTCTCGTGCACTCGGCATTCTGCGGCTAGAGGAACACTGACAGGGCGTCGCGTGTGTTGTTTCCTCTCCCTTTTCTCTGCGCCCGGTGTCTGTGTGTGGGGTTCGACTTCTCGGAGTGTCGCTGGAACGCATCACGTAACGTATCGCCAACGCGGTAGCCTCTCCGCTGCCCGGTGCGCAGCGCCGGTAGTTGACTTTTTCGCACGCTTGTGTGCAAGTAACTCACCTCCACCGGATCCTTCCCCGTGGACTTCTTTTTCCTGTGGTCCGAGGCAGCACCTGTGCCATCGGGGCGGCTGCGCGTCGCTGCTGCATTCCTACTGTCCTCGTGCCTCTTCAATCCTCCACCCTTTCGCCCCGCCTTCTTTCCCTCCCCCCAATCTCGCGCTCTACCTCCTTGCTTCCGCCCTCCCCACCATGTACCGATGCGGCGGTACTCCAGAGAACACAACGTATCTAATTCTTGCTACTACTCGTTGTCGGATATGATGATGCAGCGTCCCCAGTACGATGCACAGGGCCAGGTACCGCAGTACAACAGTGCATCCTACAACGATGGCGGGTACAGCATGAGCCGCCCCATGGATGGCATACCGCCACACGCCTACAATCAGCCCCCCGTCACTTACTACCAGCCGCCACAGGTCTATCCGATGGGTAACCCCATGTACAATGTTCCGCAGGGGTACCCGCCGGCGATGCCTGGATACCGCGGTGGTCGCGGCCGCGGTGGCTGGTACTATCCGAATGTCGGTAGTGGTGGCTACAATAACATGCGCGGCGGCCTCCGTGGCGGTCGCGGCGGCTTCCCGCTGCGCCGCAAGAAGCCCTTTGTCGGTGGCACGCTCGAGACCCAGCGCGAGTGGGAGCGCCAGACTGCCTGCTGCTTTCACCTTCAGGGCTCCTGCAAGTTTGGCGATGGGTGCCGCTTTTTGCACGAGGATGTAGAGGGTCGTGCGTGCCAGTTTGGCACCAAGTGCCGTGTGCATGCCAGCACCAAGGGCGCTGAGGCTGAGACGCCGGCAACGGAGAGCGCACCTAAGAAGGACGAGAAGGTGGCTGAGACAACGGCGGAGAAGACTGAAGAGCAGATGATCGAGAAGGAGGAGGAGAAGCCTTCTAAAGAAGCGGCTGAGAAGGCAGCTGAGACGCCGGCAACGGAGAGCGCACCTAAGAAGGACGAGAAGGTGGCTGAGACAACGGCGGAGAAGACTGAAGAGCAGGTGGTCGAGAAGGAGGAGGAGAACCCTTCTAAAGAAGCGTCTGAGAAGGCAGCTGAGACGCCGGTAGCAAACGACGAACCCAAGAACGCGGAAAAGAAAGAGTAGGACATATGCGGACTGAGGTCAATGTGTGGAGCAGGCATGTGCGGCAATTTGCTCTCATCATGCGTTGCTTACTCCCTGCGGAAACCCCGAATACTCAGCGACGCGCGACTGTCCTTACCGCCTGTGGGCTTTCCGGTCTCCGCACTTTCGGGGAAGAGCTCCAGTCCCTCTCTAGTTGGATGAGCCTGCCGCCTCCTATTCCTCTTCCCTCTCCCTCTCTTGATTATGGCGTGGGTGGTCATGTATCTTCTCAGATTCCGTTTTTGGTGTTTTTCTCTGGGTTGTGTCGTCCCGATGCCACTCCGAGCGCGTGTGCAGCAGTGTGTGTGTGTGTGTATCTCCTCTTTCCCTTCTTATCCACCCCCCACCCATACTCGTACCGCACCCGCACGATTGAACACGCGAAGAAAAAGAAAGGAAGGAGCATATAGAGAGGCGAACGTAAAAAAAAAAGTGGGAAGGGCAACGGCAAAATGAGCGCCTCCGCTACGTCGTGTGTGATGTGCTGACAGGCATACAGAGGCGGGCGTAAAAGGAAATGGATGCAAAAGCAAAGTACAACAGAGAGAGAGAGCGAGAGACGTGATCAACGCGGCGGCGTGTGCGTGCGTATGTATGTGTGTGTGGATGTTGAAGCTGTCATTTTCGCCCCCACTGGCATAGATGAGGGAAGAAAGGCGTCCGAAAGGTGAAGGGAGAGACACGCCGGAGCACCACAGACACACACACACACACACACACACACACGAGAGCGCACGCACTCGATAAAAGCAACGGTTGGACATAAATTCCTTTGGTTTCATAGTTTTCTCGTAAAGGAGCAAGATAAGCTGGTGGATTGCAACAGCACGCTAAAACAAAGGAAAATGAGGCACGTTATCCTCTGCGAGTCTCTCTCTCTCTATTTCACACCCACGCACACAATTGTGCATGTGTCCTCCTCCTCCTGCGTGTGCGCGCGTGTGTGTGTGTGTATGTGTGGTCTTCCGAAAAGAAAAAAAAGGAAGCGCTCAAAAGAAACGAGAATGTCAGCGGTGTCATAGGTACCGTTGTAGTCACACAGGCGAGCGGCTCAGCGAAGTCTGCCGAACTGTGGCGGAAGGACAAACACAAGGAAAAGCGAAACTGACCAGAAAGGCGGCTCCGACGTGAGCCGATCGCACTTCTTTTGCCTCCCTCCTCTCCTCTACACGATACCACTGCGGCATGAAAGGGAAATATGATGATGCACTGTGCCCTCCTTCGTCATCGCGCCTGCTTGACGCGGCCTCCGTTAAAAGGAGACTGCTGTCTCAGCATCAGCACTCAAGGCGTAGAGAGTTAGGCGCGACTGCGGCACTGCTTGCCGCACCTCAGCGCACTACTCGGAAATCCTGAACTTGGAACTAAAGCGCGTCGCTGTGTCTTCGTGTACCCCCTCCTCTGTGACTAAATTCGCTGTTTCGGGATTTTGGTTGTTCACACGCAGCACACAGTAAAGGCTTACAAAGGTGTAGCGCAGTAGCGTTACCGCTGACGCTTTATACATCGTCGGCTTTCAGTCACCTCATACACCCATAGAAGCACACCTGTATATCGACCGGCGGGGCCTCTTCCACTTTTGTATCCCTTCGCACGGCCCCTCCCCCACCCCCCACCCCCGCCCACCAAGCAAAGGCCCCTGTGGCTCTCTGGCAGTACGAGACACTGGCACCCGTTGAAGCTCTCGCGCAGTGTATCGTCCTATGAAATGCTCAGCCGCTCATCATGTCGCCTCCAGACAATCGGTTTCTATGTGGCACAGCACCCGTGGCTGAAGGCAGCCGGGTTTGTGAAGGTCGGCTACAGCACTTGTCTTGAGACGCGCCTCGACATGGCCTCTTTCAAGACGTGCTTCACACCAGAGTGGTACTACGCCTCTGTCTTTGAGTGCAAGACCAGCGAGGACGCGCTCTTGCTCGAGCAGTCGGTTTTGTTTTGTCTCAGCGAAAAACGTGTGGATCACCGCGAGCTGATTCGGCTCAGCGAGGACGAGGTGATAAAGAAAGCTGCGGTGCTCGCGCACCAGCTGTGCCTCTCCGTTGTCCAACGCATGCACCCGCATTACCAAGGAACGCTCGCGAGAACACTCTCAGCGAAACCCCAACAGCCGTCATTTGAGCACACTCTCATGGACATGAAACCCATCGTGACAGACGAGGAGCGAGATGCGGCCCCGCTCTCTCCCGCCGCGGTCTCCACCACTATTGCACCGTACCGTGAGGTTCTTGACAGGGTCAAGGCTGACATGGGCAAGCCTCACCCGCCTCTCCATCAAAATGTCTATGCCACAGGGACGGAAGCGGAGGAGGATGAAGAGTGCTTGAGCAGCGGAGATTTCAGCTTTCTCTCTACCTTGATCGACCGTAACGACTACTCTCTGGATATGCTTCGGCCGTACCAACAGGAGGCCGTCGCCTGCCTTGTGGCAGAGCTCAGCGAGCGCAAGAAAGCCGTCTGCCAGATGGCGTGCAGATGTGGCAAAACGCCGGTGGCGTACCAGATCATTCAGCGCACTCTCCAGGAGAGTGGTAGCGGACGGGTTCTCTACCTCGTCCCTGGTCTTTCCCTTCTTCGGCAGACGGTGCGGAAGCTCGTCGCCTACGGTCTGCAGGACACGCAACTCCTCCTCATCGGCTCCGACCCACTCCCGGTGATGCTAAGCGGGGATAAGTGTCAGCTCATGACAACCAACCCTGACGTGATTCGACAAACCATCTTGGGCAATCCCAAAGTGGTTGTTGTCTCTACGTACCACTCCTCGCCGTTGCTGAAAGAACTGAACATTTTTCAGCTCACTGTTTTCGACGAGTGTCATCGCGTGTGCGGCAGCGCCGCCGATACGGCGTTCAACACCGTGCTGAAGCTTCCACTGCACGGCCAGCGACTCTTTCTCACAGCCACCCCCACGTACGACACACCCATAAAAATGAGTGACACCGGCTACTTTGGCGGCATCGCGTACCGCTACTACCTTCGTGAGGGTATCAACGACGGCTACGTGAACTCCTTCTGCGTCCGCGTCGTCCTGGGCGGCAGCCTCTCGCACATGAATCCCTACATTTTCGAAGCGATGCGCATGGTGGACAAGATGCTCGTCTTTTGCCGCGACATTGCCCATGCGGTGAAGATGTACGAAGAGTTGATAGCGGAGACACCCCCTAGTGACGTCGCAGCCTACTCCGTACTCATGGCTCACTCGCGTATGGGCAGCGCAGCCGTGGCGAACGCCCTACACTCCTTCACAACGGCGAAGCGTTGCGTTCTCTTGAATGTGCGCCTTTTTCAGGAAGGTGTGGAGATACCGGACCTGAACGCCGTTTTTTTTGCTGCTCCACGTTACAGCTCGCGCGACATCATTCAGAGCATCTGCCGTCCGCTGAATAGACTAGATGGAAAGCCGCCATCGTTCGTCTTCCTGCCAGCCGTCTATGAGTGCAAGTACGCCGCGGACCACCCGATAAACCTACAGAGCTTTTCCACTCTCATCCCTTTCACTGATGCTCTCATGGACGAGGACCCGACGCTCTTTGAGTACATGATCGACCCTCAGAAGAAGTCGTATGACATTGACGTCGTCGGCGTTCGCTCACTCAGGCTGACGTCAGAGAAACTCCAACGATTCGTTCTGCCGGCCATTCGGCGTGGTGTGCGCTACTCCACCCGCGACACGGACCGCCTGCACCGTGCTGCGCGGTTCCCGTGGAAGAGCATCTTTGCAGAGATGAAGCGCATCGTGCACGAATGCAACCGATATCCCAAGACAAACGACGCCTGGGTGGTCGGTGGAACACAAGTGTCGATGAACATGTTCTACCAATACGTGCGCCGCGGCTACAAGTTGTACGAGCGCGGAGAGCCCACCTACCTCCAGGTGCACCAGCTGCGCGACCTGGAAAGCCTCCCGCGTTGGAAGCAATACGGCGTGCACGGGCCGTACCCGTGGAAGGAGTGCCTTGAGACACTTGAACGCCACTTGCGCGTGCACAAGAGGGTTCCGCCCCTTGACGTACACAAGGGCGGCTACATCGGCCTAGACGCGACACCGTTTGAGCGGCTGGCGGGGTGTCTCATGCACGTCAATCAGGCGGACAGTCGACTCCAAATAGGCCTCTCACCAGAGAAGCAGGCGGACCTGGACCGCCTCTGTGCGCCGTACAAGCTGCGATGGCGGAAGCGGCGGACAGCCTCTGGGTCGATTGTGAAGAACGATGTAACCATGATCACAGAATCGTACATGAAATTCAAGAAGCTGTTTGAGAAGGCGGACGAGGTAGAAGCGTTTCAAAAGTACATCGAGGTGCATTTTCCCGGGTACCCGCACAAGCACGCACGAATGGAAACCCTAGACAACCTGCGCAGAGGCATTGTGCCGCCGCGTCGATCCCACCAGCCTCAACAGGAAAAAAAGGGGAAGAGGCTTAAGGGCAGGCAGGTGGCCAGCGCGGCGACGAAGGAAGCCACTGTCATGTGCCGCATCTGCCGAACGCACGTTTCTGTTTCGAACTGGGAATCGCACCTCTCCAGTAAAGAACATGTGCGCGCGCAGAAAACGCTGCCGTGAGGGGTGCTCCCGGCCGAACACGGCCGCGCTTCGGCGATTTCATGAGAAATGTACTTTATCGACACGCAACATACTACGCAAGCCAATCGACCGTCAACACCCACCTTGTGTGCATCGACAAGTGTGAACCTGCACGGAAAGGGCAATCCCCCCTTTGCGACCGCTCAGCTCTTGTTGTCCGGCTCCCTGCAAATGCTGAAATGACCCCATCTCCATACCTTCGGCGCGCTCTCCTCCTGGCTGCCACTCCCTGACTTTCCACTATCACTTTCTTGTCTGGTGGTAGACGGCATTCCTGCGTCTTCACCTGTGCTTCTGCCATCGCATAGGCGCCGGAAGGACGTCGCAGACTGACATGGCAAACTTTGTTAGGAAAGGGGCGACGGGGCGTGTGAACTCAGCGCGGCTGTACGCCTTTAACAAGACGCTGAAAAAGGATGCACTGCGGGAGCGCACCTACTGGGAGGAAAACAAGGACACCCACCCCATCAACCGCTGGTCTTACCGCCGCTGGAAGGAGCGGAACGAGGAGCTGTCCATGTTCGAGGACAAACTGAGCAAGGTGCCGGTGGATCAGAAATTCAAAATCAAGAAGCTCCTCACCGTGGCCAACGTGTCCGTCATCGGTCCCATCGTCTTGGTGGTGTACTTCACATTTTGCTACTTCCGGTACCGCTGGTGGGGAATTACGCCAATTGATGGCACTAGCGCCATCGCCCGCAGCATCCAAAACCTTCCACGGCCACCGGGGTACTAGCCTACCGGAAAACTACACAGGGCTCACCTCGCCTGCTTGCCACATGATGTCCCTGTCGTTCACCTAGTGCAAAACGAAAACGGTCACCTCATCAACACAATCGCTCACTTTCACGAGTGCCACGTGAGAGGTCAGCCAAGTGAGCAGCGCCCTCAAGGTTCTCGCAGCCAAGTCTACGCACCCGCCTGCGCGGTTTGGTGGCCTACTGCCCTCTGACTCGCAGATATACGCACCTGACGGAAAAGCTGGTCAGCTGGGGAGATCATTTGCCTTTCCCTCGGTCTTCTTACCCGGCACCAACCCTCGCGCGTCTCTCTTCTTGTCGTCACTTCTTCTCATCCTCTTCTATCTTCTTTTTTTTTTTTCGAGGGGGAGGGCGCTCATCACCGAGTGAGTGGGCCCGCTCTTCGCCTCCTCTGCCTTTGGTGTGGCTGCTGTGCTTTGCCTGTCCTACACCGATTCTTTCGCGCCATCCAACACTTTCTTTTTGCGTGGTGAGGCAAGGTGTGGCACGTCGCCCGGTAGCACCCCCGTCTTATCCCCCTTCCCCTCCCCCCTTTTTTCCTAATGGCGCTCCGATTCTCATGCGCCCTCGTGGCCGGCACTGCCATGAACGCCTACGTCACTTCCTCAAGTGTAAACGCGGCTTCCGCAAGCAAGCCATATCTAACGCCCTACCCCACCAATCCGCGCAACAGTCGAGTTTTCTTCGACGTAGCGGAGAAGGGCGGGTCCTCGTTTTTCGGCATGTCAACCCAGCAGCCCATTGGGCGGATCGAGTTCGAGTTGTTCGACGACACCGTCCCCGTCACAGCGAGGAGCTTTCGTGAGCTGTGCCGGGGAACGAGCAGCATGTCCCCAGACGGCAAGCCGCTCACCTACAAGGGCTGCGTCTTTCATCGAATTATCCCAGATTTTATGATTCAAGGTGGAGACATCACGAAGGGCAACGGCACCGGTGGCTGTTCCATCTACGGAGTGCGCTTCAAGGACGAGTCCTTCGACGGCAAGGCCGGCAAGCACAAGGGCCCTGGTATTCTCTCCATGGCCAACGCCGGTCGCAACACCAACGGCTCGCAATTCTTCATCTGCACCATAGCGTGCCCCTGGTTGGATGGGAAGCACGTTGTCTTTGGTCAGGTGCTCCACGGTTACGAGCACGTGAAGAAACTTGAGAGCTACGGTACACCGCACGGTAAGCCCACCGGGACTGTGCTCATCAGTGACTGTGGTGTTGTGAAGGAGATGGAACCCTAGCACTACTCTTGTCTCGATTCGTTTTTCGTCTTGTGTGCTGTGTCACGTGTTGTAAGGTGTTGGCCAGCTACGCGGAGGAGTGGCAGCTGCGAGCTCTCAGTAGGATCACACAGACGTAATGCAACGAAGTATCTGCATCTCTGTGTGTCGCTCTGCGCGGCGCACACAGCATCACTATGACGGTGCACAGCCCCCTGCACGGTGACGCCCACAGCGATGCCCCCCTCCCCCTCCCTCCCCCACCTCTTGCCGTTTCTGCGGTCATTTGGGAACTGGTCAGCTCAGGCATCACTTGCGTGGAAACTACTTTGTTCAAACTGCGCTGGCTCGCTGCGTCTACGTCAACCCTTCCCGAACTCTTCGTTCACCACCCACCCCTGTGTTTTCTCCTTTCCCTTCCCTACATAACGGGCACTCCTTGCGCACGAATGAATTCGTGCCGTTACCGCATACCGTGTGCACGACAGCCCTTGCTTACGAAGGCCCCAACACAGAGTCAGTCGGCAAAGCCTCCCCACCTGTAGTGGCCTTCCCCCCGTGCCTCGTCCACGTTCCTTTCTCCTATATACTCACTATCTTTTCTAGCCTCACACGCGACCACCCGCCTGTCGAGCATGTTTCCCCGACAGTCGCCGAGGGAGGGCAGCGGTGAGAAAGTTAACAGCGAAAACGATGAAAGAGAGCCACGGCCCACCTCGAGCGACAATGGCGACGCAGCCCAAAAGTCGTGGGTGAGCAGCTACTGGGAGAGCATGATGAACGAAGAGATGGACATGAGCCAGGTCCCGATTTTCCTTCCATGGCGCATCGGTCTCTTCCTGCTGACGAGCACAATTACTCAGAACATGAACTATCTGATGGGCTCCTTTGCCACGACGAACTACTCCTCGTGGACGACGGCGCAGCAAAAGCAATTCTACTCGCTGTGCTACAACATGCTATACCTGGGCCCGCTATTTGGTCTGATTGTCGACCTAATTCGCATTGCGCGCGAGCGCTTTCGCCCGGTCATCATTATTGCCTGCGTCATCAACGCTATTGTGTGCTTTGTGTGCTTTTCGACCAAGAATATCGAGAGCGACTACAGCACCATGCTCGTTCTGGCCTGGATCATGCAGGTGGCAACGATGTTCATCTACATGCCCATGAATGCCGTAGTGATCAACTACGGAAACCGCCTGGTTGAGTCGTCACACGAAACGTCGGCTCGCATCGGAGGACTCATGTCACAGGCGATGGTGTGGCGCACAGCGGGATCTCTGGTGCACACTGTTTTTTTTCAGTTTGCTTATGGCGACCCCATGAAGCCATACGTCAACTACCGCTGGATGTGTCTAATTGCGGGTATCTGCTGCTGCTTGCTCATCCTACAGGTTCTCTTCCTCACGAAGCGCTACTACTACACGGATTATCGCAGGGTTTCTCTCCGCACCTCAGAGCCCGTTGTCTTCTACCGCAACGTGCTGAACGTGGGCAAGAACGCCATATCCCGTCATGACGAAACCTTTGGCGGGCGATTCATGTTCACAGTGTGCTTCGCGTTCATCTATTTCATGCTGCCCGATGCGCTTCTCAACACCAAATTCTCCTTCGAATACCAGTTCACCAAAGGCTTCTCGCTGGGCCTCAGCCAGGCCAATTCCATTCTCGGATCCCTCGGCGCCCTGCTCGGTGCCCTGGCGTATGCGTTGTGGATGTACTTCGCGCAGCGTTCGGAGGCCTCGCATGGTCGCATGTTCCACGCCAACCCTTTCATCATCTGTCTTGCCGGCTGCAGCGTTTGGGCTTTCGGCACTTTTTTCCACTTCTGGGGCGTGATGGGCAGTAGTAATGCCAAATTCAACTACCATGTGTTCATCCCCATCGAGTCCCTCTTTGTCAACGCGTGCCTGCGTTTTGCCTTCATGCCGGCACTTTCGCTGGCGGCTATGCAGGCGCCACGCTTCTACGAAACGGCGGCGTTCCAGCTCTTCAGCGTCAGTGTCTCCGGGGCCGGCGTGGTGAGCAGTGCCGTCACATCGTCCTTTATGTCAAGCTTGGGTGTTTCCGAGGTGGATGGCTATTGGAAGGCACTCCCCCTCTTTATGCTGTTCCAGTTTGTCCCGATGGTCATTGCGCCCACCCTCCCCAAGTTCCGAGAGGACGCAACGCTGCCAGTGGCAGGAGAGAGCTACGAGCCCCTGAACGAGAACGAGGCGCAGTCGCCCGCGCGGAACGCCTACGGCACCCATCCCGCCGACGTTTGTGTGGCGTAGAGCCTCCACGCACAAACTCAATCATACACCTCTCCGCGACTGTGATGGTCGCGATTTTTCACTAGCGCTTCTCTACCTCAGCTGCGTACGGCTGTCAGACGGCTTTGGCATGTCTCCGCAGGCACCACGACAGACGAGTGGCGTGACTGCTGACTGCGTTCTTGTCTTTTTCAGCTGGACCCTTTTTCCGCTTTCCTTTTTTGTTTCCTCCTTGTGGTCGATTCGTTGTCTTGACGTCCCACAGCTCAGCGGGCACCCTCGGATCTTGGCTTGTTGCTTCCCTGTCCCCCTTCTTCCCCCTCTCTCGCAAAACGAGAGGGACTCCCATGTGAAGGTTGGCAAAATGAGGGAGCGAAGGGTCAAGGGGCCGCTATCGGTGCAGCAGGTCTGCGCGTCCGGGAAGCCTTGACACAGACACAATGCTAGTATGCGTGGCGCTCAAGGCGTGGTGTCGCGGGAGTTCTTGTCGCAGGCGTGTGTGCCGAAACTGAACGACTCCTGTTTCTCTGCAAAAGTCACCTTTCTTTGCCCACTTTCTTTTCATTTATCTGGCGCTGGCAAGCCATGTTTTCTGCTCGCACGCCAGACCCCTGGGGGCGGCGGACATCCCCACCGCGCGGTATCGCACGATCCAGCCCCCGGACTCTGTGTGAGGAAGCTATGCAGCCCCACCTCCCCTTCTACCCTCTCTGCTGATGTGCAACCCCTGCCGACCCTGACGGCCAGGGCGCGGATAGCGCTGCAGCACGGCGACCCGGCGCGCACACCACATCGCTGACGTGGGAGGGCTCAGCCACTCTCCTGCGCAGAGGGAGGCCTCATCGGTATTCACCGACATGACCCCAAGAGCGGCTCTGGGGCGAGCTGTGAGGCAGGGGTGGGTGGGTACAGTTCGGGACACAGGCAGCGCTCTGATGGCCGAGTTCGCGCATAGCTGCCACGCACGTCTACCACCGCCCCGCAGCCGCCAGAGGAGGCTGGGCGCTGGCAGGAGTTCCATTCGTGTATTGTCGAACGTAAATGCGTTGAACAAAAAAACAAAGAATCTTTTCCCGGTATTCCTCTCCACTTTGTTGATTTTCGAGGATTTCCCGAGTGTCCCGCGGAGGCTTGTACGGTGTACCTCGTCTCACACCTCTGTCTACCTCTGCCGGTGGGTTGAAGGATTGAGCCATGAAGAGCGGCTTCTCCGGAGACACTGGAGTGGCTCAGCCTGTGAACAGGAGCCTCTCTCGTAGGGCTTGTTCCTTGAGGAGCTGTCTGTCCGCTCTCCAAGGCAAACTCAGGGTAAAGGGGAGGGGTTCTGCTGAGGTGGAGTATCTCGATTTTTCTATTGCGCGTCTTTGCGTTGGTAGCTGTCGAGCACTGTTGTTCAGAAGATCGTCTTGTGACAATGGAAGGTCAGTGCCGCTGCTTCTGCTGACAAGGTCTCCTCCCCTTTTGCGCGCCCACAAAGGTTTGCTCCGACGCCTTTTTTTGATTTCGTGCTCCTCGTTACTCTCCTCAAGCCCCTCTCCTCCGAGCTCTCGAGGAGATATTCACTGTGCCTCGCTATCGTGTGACTTTACGCTCGAAAGAGGAGAATGAAAGTGTAAGGATGCAAGCGGCCTTTTCGGCTTGATTGCAGAGTACGCAAGGGGGAGCACTGTCGCTCCTCTACCCGTGTGTGCTCGTTTGTGGCGCGCTGTGCGGCCCTCGCGAATGTCGTAGGATTCGTCCCCCTGGTTGGTCACATAGCCCCTCGTGGCTTCAAACGCCACGCCCTCTACTTCTTTCCGCGGACGTATAAAACGTTCTTTTACCCCATCCCCCCTCTACACTTCTTGTACGTTACCCAGCCCGATGCCGTTGTATTTTTAAGCCGACAGAGCAGAGACACACAAACACACGCCTACACCCAGGTAGAGATCGCCGTCGCGTCCGCAACCTGCGTTGGCAGTCCGGTCATGGAGCAGGATCGTACACCTGTGTGCCGCATATGCCAGTCAGACGATGCACCGATCATTCGCCCGTGTCGGTGTGAGGGCACCATGGCGTATGCGCACCCATACTGCCTGGCGGAGTGGATTGCGTCTCGTGGGGAGCTGTCCTGTGAGGTGTGTGATACAGCCTACGCACTCCAGGTGGCTATAGAGGAGGTTCCACCCCTCACATCGTCGAGGGGCTTGCAGTTGGCCGCAAAGCTTCTTGTGACACGGCCGTTTCTTCGTCTGTGCCGCTGGCTGTCCACACCGCTTCAGGCGTTCGTGTCCTGTCTTGTTGTAGTCCTCCTTAGCACAACGATGTGGTACAACTGTTTGACTCACGTGGTGCTCCACCACAGGGCCCCCACGGAGTTTCCGATATTTGTCGAGCTCTTCTACGTGTTTGGTGCCTTACTCTTCATAGTGCCGGTGGCGCTGCTGTGGGCTTTTGAACAGTTTCGAGTGTGGGTGTTTCTGCACGAGGACTCTGTTGTCGGCCTCCCTCCAGAGACGCCGATACAGCCCTCGGTGGCCACCACTCACGACGACGCAGTCACATCTTCTTTGAATGAGGCATTCACGAGGAGCAGTGAAGGGTCGCAGAGTGCTACACAGGGCCGCTACCTCACCACGACCGAGGTGCAGATGAGCAAAGACGCGACCCTACAGCTTCTACAGGCAAAGGTGCGCGCCAGCCGAGGTCCCGCTCAGCGGCCAAGCTCGTGGCGCTTCGGCCCTGCTCGCTATGCGGTGAAGGTGATGGTCGTGCACATGATGGGTGCCAGTGCCCTTGTCCTCGGGCATGCCACCCTGAGCACCCTAAAATTGCTCTGTCACGGCGCCGCCATGCTGTGTAGGCCCCTGCTTTCCCCCGCGTACGCGTCGCTGCACCCTCCCATGGCGGCAGCCGTAACGTCCGCTGTAGTGCCGCCGTACGTGTACTGGGTGATCGCCGCCGTGGTTGGGCTGATGGAGTGGCCGCCTATCCTGCGCGCTGCGGTGCGGTGCCGAAGAATCGTCGCTGGACCGCTGTCCCGCTCCCTCTTTCTGTGCAGCGTCTTCACCCACAGTATCGCCTCGATTCTTGCGCTTTTCCTTGCGTGGGCAGTCGCCATTCCTGTCGTCGTGTACGCGTGTCTGTTACCTTTCTATGCGGAGGCGGACGTCGCCGTGCTGATGGAGCGCCATCATGCCTGGCAGCTCCTTCGCACCGAGCACTTGCTTCCCTTCCATTGTGAGGGCGCGACTGCCCACTCCGTCTTTACCGTGCGTCCGCTCCTGCAGCCGATCAACGTGGCACGAGCACTCTTCACTGTCCTCCCTGACGTTTGGGGCGGTCGCTGCCCACCGTTGTTCGATACGGCGACATGTGGGGCGGCGGTGTCTCTCCCATCTGCCCATGCATCAACTGTGCCTTTAGCTGAGTTTATGTGGTACAGCGCGGCCGTGCTTATACGACTCTCAACCTTCTCCACGTGGCTGACGCTCATTGGGTCCATGCAGACCACTCTGCTGTGGCTTCTGACGGGGACCTTTGCACTGCTTTCGTCGTACACAGTGTTTGCTCAGGACCTGGTGGAGAATGAGTTCTTCTTTGCCTTTCTCCGCCTGCACGGAGGAGTGTTTTGGCGGACACTGTTTGAGGTACCTCTGCTTGTAGCGTTGTACGCGGTAACCGTTGGGTTTGGCGCGTTTGCCACTCTCCATCACCTATTTCCAGAGGCTTTCCCCAAGTCGCTGTCCTACCTGCCCCTCTACTCTCCGGAGAAGCAGGACATGCACTTCCACTTCCTGTACTGCTGGTTGGGCATTCTGCAGCGACTGCACACTTCTGTGCGGGGGTGGCTTTGGAGCTGTTTCCTCTACCCCAACGAAGCTGCTCCCGAGATGCAACAGCGAGGCGGCCAAGTGGTGGAGCGCGCCGCTTACCTTGTCTGTTTGGTGTGCGCGAACATAGCGATAGGTGCGGCGATGGAGTGGGGCTCGTGGAGTATGTGGTTTCCCTTTTTTGGGTTCGCCGTCAGCATGATGCGTGTTCTTTACCATGGTGGAAACTTAAATGCCGTGTTTCCGCAGCTGCGCCACAACGTGGAGAACTGGAAGATGCAGACGGTAATGCTGTGCTTCTACGGAGCCGCAGTGGACTTCACCAGAGTTGATACTTGCATGTGCCGGCGGCTCGTGCGCGTCAAATCGAGTCGTCTGGTGCTCGAGCTGCGGCAGAGGGCTAGGGAGAGGAACGATACGCTGCTGCTGCTGCTCTTGTCGACTCTCGCCGACTTCCACAGCGACAGTGTCGTGGTGTGCTCGCGTGACACGCTGGGGCGCCTCACGGCTGAAACAGCGGCGTGCCTCGCGACACTCCCCCGCTTGAGCGTTCTCGTACTCGTGGCAGTGGCTGCGCCGTTGGTAGTCTGCTCCCAGTGGCACCTGAACTACGTGGATCGTCTTGCCAAAGACTACGTAGCTCTGCCGTTCTGGTTCTGCTTGCTGCTGCGATGGGCAACGGGTCTGCTGGCCGTAGCGGGGTGGGTTCTTGCTGAGAGCGTACTACTGCGCACCTCTCTCTTTCATCGCTGCCTCGAGTACGCGCCACAGCTGATGCAAGGGTCTCTGTCCCTGGAAGTGGTCCACGCTGTTTTGCTGCCTTCTGTCATTCATGGGGGACTCGTACGATTCGCCATGGGGGTGTTCACATGTCTCTCCGATGGGAGTCTGCTCCCTACCTACGGGCAGATGTCGGTGCTAGGCGCGTTACTGCTTCTCGGCCTCACGCAGCGGCTGACGAAGCTGGCAAACACGTACTGGCGCAGGCGTTCCCGCGTACAGATACATCAGCTTCTCACCCAGGTTCTGCATGGGCAGGTTGCCCCGTCTGCGCCTCCAGAAGCTACAGACGAGGCTTCGCGGCCAGTCCTTCGCAACGAAGACCACGGCGAGGCGCTGCCGTCGCAGGGGCACCAGATGCAACAAGAACTACAGCCCCCGCCCGTCCACCATGTTGCCGCGGCGAGGCCACCGCGGACTGCCCGACTGCGCGCCAGCTTTGCTCGCTGGGTGGCATCGCAGACTGCCAGGGATGTCGTACTCGTGACGTACCCGCGATCTCCGGCACCGCCCAGCCCACTTAGCGGATCGTGATGCAAATGCCCATGCCCTCAGGCTAGCGATGGTGGTTCCAAAGGAGGCTTCGCTCTACGCCTCTCTCCTCGCCTAGCGCTTTTGTTTGGTTTTCGCTTCCCATGCTGCGCACGCTTTTTGCGGGGCGGGCCATCCTTCTTCCCCATAGCGCACAACTCCAGAGGTCGCGCGGCACACGCAGCACCGGCGCTAGCTCGTCAGAGACGCATCTCACCTCCCCTGTCCGTCTTGAACCGTGCATGCCCCCGCCCCCCTTGCGAAACCACTGCCGCCCATCTTTGTTCACCAGGGCAGCGCCAAGCCAACAGGCACGCCTCCAACAAAGCCCCCCCCCCCCCCCCCCCCCACGCCTCACCAGGGCCACAGCGGCCCTGGCCACCGTGCGAGACAGCCGAACCCGCGAAACTGCCCCGGGCAGGGCGCCCACAACGCCCCGGCAGCCACCATCTGCGCGAACTGAAGAACCCAGTTCCGAACCCAGCGGCGCCACGGTAATGAGTACTTTTCCCTATTAGCCCGTCGCATGGGTGCCCTTCTTCACGCCAGCGATCCATGTTTCCCTGCAGTCTGTGGGGACGATTGTCGTCCGTGGACTCGCACACTCCTTTCAACACCGTCCTCCTTTTTTTTCCTATGACCTCCGCTGTCTATTCTTTTTTTCTCAGGATTCCATCAGCGCCACGTGCACCTCCCTACTGTACACCCACTTCAGAGACCACGCCAGCTCTCCGTACATCACGATGCCCGCGCATAAAGGTACGGCTCCCTCGCAATACGATGTCGAGGCTCAGTTATATGAGCAAAAAGAGGACCCGGACGAGGTGGCCACTGGAGTTCACATGAATGAGGAAGATCCGCAGGAGAAGGAGAGCAAATGGAACTGGATGTCACAGAGCAAATGGCCTCTCTACGAGTTCCGATGGCAGTTACGCGAGTACTTCAGCGAGTTCTTTGGAACGTTTTTCCTGATTGCCTTCGGCACCGGCGTGGTGGCGACCACTGTGTTCAACGCTGGTGCCACTGGCGCCGGCCAGTCGAACCCGAGCTACCTGGCTATCAACTTTGGCTGGGGTTTGGGGCTGACCATCAGCCTTTTCCTGACCATGGGTGTGTCCGGTGGTCACTTGAACCCGGCTGTGACGCTGGCAAACTGCGTGTTTGCCGGGTTCCCTTGGAAGAAGCTACCAGGCTATTTTCTCGCTCAGTTTCTGGGAGCTTTTGTTGGTGCCGCCAATACTTACGGGCTGTTCAAGTCCCACTTTGACGAGGGCGAGAGGAACTTACTTCCAACAGAGACGATGGCGTCCAAGTATGGCGGGATCTTCGTCACCTACCCGAAGGTGGCGACCGGCTATGCGGTGTGGAGCGAGGTGTTCAACACCATGGCACTACTGATGGGCATTCTCGCCATTACAGATGACCGCATGACGCCGGCTACAAACTACAAGCCGGTGGCTATTGGGCTGCTGCTGGTGGTTATTGGTGCCACTACAGGCATTAACTCAGGGTATTGCCTCAATCCCGCACGTGACTTTGCACCTCGCGTCCTCTCCGCGATGCTCTGGGGCTCAGAGCCCTTCACGTTGCACGACCACTACTTTTGGTTACCCCTTATCGTCCCATTTGTTGGTGCCCTGCTCGGCATGTTCTTGTACGTCGTGTTTATCATTCCACGCCCTTTGTAGGCAGGCTTCACGGACCCTATTTTCTCTTCTGTGTGGATAAACCCCACAGCGCCTGCTTGCTGGTGCGTTACTTTTTGTGTTTTTATGGGCTACTATCAATTTCCTTCTTCCCTAGCGCATTCATTATGCGAGCTGCCTCACCGTTGCCTCAGCGCTCCCTACCCGTTCTGCAGAAAACCTACACTAGTGCCGCCTGCTTCAGGGTCCTTGTTGTGGGCGCATTCTGTGAATGAGCGGGCTTGGTCCACACAGTAGCGGATTAACTCGTCATGAGAATGCCGTTTCCACCAGCTCCCTCCGATTCTTCTTCAGCACTCAGGAAGTGCGCGTGGCCACACAGTGTCTCTGTTCTTTTTTGCCGAGCTTCCCCAATTCTGATTGTTACGGAAGACAGGCATAACCTGCGCTGTATGCAAAGAGATCCCCTCGTTGCTCAACCAAGCCAAGGAGTGCTGGTAGGCTCGGCTCGATCTCACAGTTGTGAAGCAGTGATAGATGACCTGTACTAGTAGGGAGTGTTTTTATTAATCTTTTCCTCCCATAAAAGGACATGCTTCACAAAAACGGCATTTTTTTTCTCGCGTACTCCCCTTGCTTTCATATCGCCTTTTCTTTTTTCTTTTTTCTTTTTTTTTTTAATTGATGTTGGTTTGCATCTCGTGCGCGCGAGAGACCTTGTCGCTGGTGAGGAAGGGAATATCGCGTACTCAATGACAAATTGCTGATAGCCGCGATCTTTTCTTTGGCCCACAGCCGCCTTGAAACTGTCGATGCGAGGGGGAAACCGTATATGCATATGTACACCTCTATCTCTTGGCGCCCCGCGCGCAGTCAAAGGGGGTGCCTGTGTGTCTGTGGTCAGGAACAACTGCAGATAGCTACAAGAACTGTGCCCATCCCTTCAACGACAGCTCCTTGCTCCCAGAAGGCAGGTTTACCGAGGATTAGCACAGTGTCTCTCGCCTGTTACCGGTGTATATGTGTATTAACGGTGCTGCAAGCTGTTGGCTTGATGACCACCTTACACTGCTGTGGTTTCACATGTAGCGTACCTCTCTCTCTGAAAAAAAAGTCTCCAACAACTATTGCAATCCTGTGGGCAAAGTGGGCAGAGAAAACAAAAAATAAAACGAACTGTCTTTTCTTCTGCTCATTTGTTTCTTGTGTGTGTGTGTGTCTGTGCCTTTTCTGCGTGTCTTTGTGGTTTCTTCTTCCCGAGTACCACTATTTTGCTTGCTGACAGCGATGATCAGAAATTTGATCAACGCAAACCATTTACGTTCTCCGTTAACTTAACAACGCCATCACTTCTTTTTTTCTTTCGTAAGGATCGTTCTCTTTCGAGCCTCTTCACCCTCCCCTCAGTGCTCTCGTATTAAATGTGAAAGTAACCTTTTTGTTTTCTTCCAAAACCCTTGGTGTGTCCGCGGTAGAATACTGGAGGATACAGAAGGCCAAGAAGGTGCACCTTGTTATCCGCTGCTTTTTCTTCCCATGAACTCTATCACGCTCTTTGGGGCATTTCCAGACGAACGCACTTACGCACGCAGAGAAAGAATGCTGCTGCGATGAAGTCGGGCTGAGTGAGTGCGATTGGTGGTTCTAGTAGCTATGGGTGCGTTTTCACATTCACATTTATTTCTCATTTTCGTCTGTACTTCATTTTTTTTCTACGACATCTTATGAGAAACGGTCACGGAATGCCGGCAACGGCATTCATGATGCTATCGCGCCTCTCATGTGCTAGGCGATCTCGTGTCCCTGAAGTAAACTGCATCTTTATGCTCTCTACGAGCGAAGCGCAGTAAGTTCTCTAGTGTTCCGTCGCTCGTAGCTTCCCTGGGGAGAAGAGCAGAGCAAGGAGACGCTGTGGACATAGGGAGCGAAGCGCCGGCTCCTCGCTTTCATGAGGAAAGGGCCCACTCTCTCTCGCGTGAGAAGCTTCACTGCGAGAGTTGCCTGTGCCATTGTGACGGCTGGCCACTTAGACTTGAGGCAAGTGGCGTCAGAGATGCACTGCACCAATCGGGTCTTCAGTAAGGAAAGTATCCGTCTTCTCCGACGTCAGCCAGGAAGCATCTTTCTTTCTTTTCCACCACCCTTGTCTCTCTTTTCTCTGTCGCACAATCTGCAGAGCTTCACAACCATCTCTTTAGTCAGCACTCTTCTCACTCATTTACCGAAATGCCTTCTCTCGTACCAACGCACACGCTCGGATTTCCGCGCGTGGGGGAGCAGCGGGAGCTCAAAAAGGCGCTCGAGTCGTACTGGCGAGGCGACATGACAGAGGCCGCGCTGCGGCAGGTCGGCAGCGATCTGCGGAAGCGGCATCTAAAGGAGCAAAACGAACGAGGTGTATCCCTTCTCCCTGTCGGGGACTTCGCGTGGTACGACCACGTGCTCACGACAAGCCTGATGCTTGGCAATGTTCCTGCGCGTCACCGCGCTCGTGAGGACGCCGCTGTCGATATGGACACGCTCTTCCGCGTCGCACGGGGCCGAGCGCCAACCGGTACTCCGGCGGCGGCGGCGGAGATGACAAAGTGGTTCAACACCAACTATCACTATATTGTGCCGGAGTTCACGAGCGCATCGGCGGAGTTCCATCTCTGCTGGCCGCAGCTCTTCGAAGAACTCGAGGAGGCGAAGGAGCTGTTCGGGGCTGAGCGTCTGAAGGCGGTGCTGCTCGGCCCTGTCACCTATGTGTACCTGGGAAAGGTGAAGGGCGAGGAGGCGTTCGATCGCACATGCCTACTCCCCAAGCTCGTCCCCGTGTATGCCGAGATCCTCAAGCGTGTGGCGGCCTTGGGCGTGAAGTGGGTGCAGATCGACGAGCCGGCACTTGTCCTTGAGCTCGACTCCAGCTGGGGGAGTGCGTACCAGGACACGTATAGCCGCCTGCGCTCGGCGATCGGCACAGACGTGAAGCTGCTACTGACGACGTACTTCGAGAGCGTGTCCCACCATCTACCCCTCATTGCCTCCTTGCCGGTGAACGGGCTCCACATTGACCTGAGCTTGCAGACGCAGTCGGCTCTCGAGGTGGAGCGTGTGCTGCCGAAGGGCTGGGTCCTGTCTGCCGGTCTGGTGAACGGACGGAATGTGTGGCGCACGGACCTGCTGGACGCCTACCAGCTCCTGGCTTCTCTCCGGAAGCAGTCCCCGGGGCGTACCTTGTGGATTGGCACATCCTGCTCGCTTCTGCACTCTCCCATCAATCTCGAATGTGAGACGGAACTCGAACCAGTGGTGAAGGAGTGGCTTTCGTTTGCGCTGCAGAAGTGCAGTGAGCTTCAGCTGCTGGCGGACGCCCTTGCCACTGAGAATGAGGCGGCCGTGGCCGCGTACACCGCGCCTCTCCGGGCACGCCAGCACACGGAGGGCGTGGTGCGTGAGACGGTGAGGGACCGCGTGGCGGGGCTGACCGCGGCCGACGCCTGTCGTCTCGACCCATTTCCGCAGCGCTGGGTCGTGCAGCAGGAGAAGCTGAAACTGCCATTGTGGCCGACCACAACGATCGGGTCGTTTCCGCAGACGAGCGAGGTGCGCGCACAGCGCCTGGCGTACAAGAAGGCCCGCGTCGACAAGCAAACGTACGAGTCGCAGCTGAGGGAGCATATCGCCTACGCTCTCAAGCAGCAGGAGGACATCGGCCTCGACGTCCTCGTCCATGGCGAGGCGGAGCGGAACGACATGGTGGAGTACTTTGGCGAGCAGCTCGAGGGCTTCGCCTTCACGCAGAATGGTTGGGTGCAAAGCTACGGCTCGCGCTGCGTGAAGCCGCCGATCATCGTCGGTGACATCTCTCGGCCGCATCCGATGACCGTCTCGTGGGCTGCCTACGCGCAATCCCTGACGCAGCGGCCTGTGAAGGGTATGCTCACTGGCCCTGTTACCATTCTCTGCTGGTCTTTCGTGCGCGAGGATTTGTCCCGACAGAGCGTGACGGAGCAGCTGGCACTCGCCATCCGCGATGAGGTGTGCGACCTTGAGCGCGCCGGTATCAAGGTGATCCAGGTGGACGAACCGGGGCTGCGCGAGGGGTTGCCGCTGCAGCGGAGCAAGTGGGAGCAGTACCTCGACTGGGCGTCGCGCGCTTTCCGCGTGAGCACGTCGGGTGTGGCTCCGCAAACACAGATCCACACGCACATGTGCTACGCGGAGGTGAACGACGTTATCAAGACTATCGCGTCCATGGATGCCGATGTGATCTCGATAGAGGCGTCTCGCTCAGACATGGAGCCGCTCACATCATTCGCGGACTTTACCTATCCCAACGCCGTCGGTCCGGGCGTGTACGACATCCACAGCCCCAACATCCCCACCACCCAGTCGATTGTGGACTTGCTGCTCAAGGCGACGCAGTACCTCCCTGTCCGACAACTGTGGGTCAACCCCGACTGCGGCCTCAAGACACGGACATGGGATGAGTGTCGCGCAGCGCTGCAGAACATGGTGACCGCCGCAACTGAGCTGCGCCGCATTAAGCCACAGTGACAACAACCCCTGCGTGTGTACATCTGTTTGTGTGTGTGTGTGTGTGTATGTGCGGAGCAAGTACTAGCCGCGTCGAGGTAATCTCGTGCGAGCTACTCTTCTCGATCTGCTCCGTACCGAGCCACGTCCACTTGCTGCCGCGGATTCGTCTTCCCCTAGCGTTTTTTTTTTTTTTTTTAATTATTGTGGACAAGGGTGAGTATATCGAGACGTACGCGTAGAGGAACTAACGTGTTTCTCTTTTCGAGTTGAGGTCCGTGTGTTGTGAGTAGCTGGAAAGGTGCCTCTGCATAGAGGCTATCTCGTCTGCGCCCATGACCGTATCGCTCTCTTTTCACCTCTTTTCACCTCTTTCTCCTCCCCTCGCTTGCCAACCGTAGTACTTTGCCGTGCCTTCGCTCGCATTCCTCACATTGCCCCTCCCACCTCTTCAATAATGAGTGTGGCACTCCTGTCGAAGTTTATTTCACGACCACCTATTGTATTGACCTCTTTTCGGCCCCGTACACATACAGGTAGCTTATGAGCAGCTCCTTTTTTTTGTTATTTGTATCCTCGCAGTGTTGCGATGGCGAAATGTGTACACTTCAGCTTGCCACTCCCCAGTTCGAACCACCGCCGGCTTTGCTACAGTCTCGCAAGAGCCTTGGCGCAAGCGCGAGTTACGCACGTCTATTTAATTGTGTTGCATCGACGAGAACTCCTTCACGCCAGCACACATTTTTGTTTCGTTTTTTTTTGTTTATCCCCTCTTTTGTTTCTTTGCGTGATCTCCCTACCCTTCTTAATGTCTATATAGTTTCGTGGTTCTTGTTCAAGTGCATCAGTGCCACATACAACGGCGGCAGATGTTTCGTTTTGTTCTTCAACGCATTTACTCTCCACAATACACGAATGAAAAAGTCCTGCCAACCCCCGACCTCCTCTGGCGGCTGCGGAGGGGTGGTAGGTGCGCGTTCGCTGCATCGGGTCGCTCCGCTGCATCGCTATTCGCGCCCTGGCCGTCAGGGTCGGCAGGGGTTGCACATCTGCAGAGGGGTCACAAGGGGAGGTGGGGCTGCATAGCTTCCCCACACAGAGTCCGGGGGCTGGACCGTTCGATACCGCGCGGTGGGGATGTCCGCCGCCCCCAAGGGTGCGGCTTGAGGGCCGCTTCTGCAAGAGAAACTCTACACGCGCTGTGCACTGTTTCCCTCGCTTGCAAGGGCGCACTGCGAGACTCTCTTTTGAAGCTCACTTCCTTTCTCCAAGTGTGTTACTTTTGAGCTCACTCAGCAGATATGTAGTGTGCCTTTTAGTACCCCTGTTACTCTCACGTTCTCTGTCTCCTGCTCTTTATTTCTGCAGCTCAATCATTGTGCCATTTCCAGCTTGCGCGCCCACTGCGCATTGGTCTCAGAGACCTTTTCTTTCAGACAACTGCCGTTGTCTGTATTGCTCCCATTCGCAACGAACATCTATGGGACAGCCATTCCACATCGTAACCATTTAGCGTGGGCGTTCGTGCCCACGTGAGTGAGGCTTGCCGCGACAGTATTGGAATGTACCTAGACCATCACGTCCGAAAACAACTCGTGTCGTCGCATGAGGCGCTTCTTTCGTGCTTTGCGCAGGTGAGGCGCCATGCTCTCGCGCCTGTGCCTGATGCTTGCGTTACGGAGCGTTTTCCTTCTATCTGTGCGTTGCT